>VDFB02281492.1:451144246-451526314 GCA_007258455.2 Sequoia sempervirens | reverse complement strand
TCTAGCTTGCAAATGGGCCCCACTGGGACTAATTCGCCACCTATGGTGAATGAGTCCCTGCCATGTGGGACTGATTTACCCAAGGTGGTGAATGAGTCCCATTTGGGTCAATTTTGACTTTTGAGTGAGAAATTTTGGAATTTAAGTTTTATTTTTCTTTATGTCAGCCTTGGGGATCCAATTTATGGGAAAATAAGGTGTATTTCCTATAAAATCATGTCTCCAAGCCCTAATTCATGATCTATTAACTCATTTTCATAGTTCGTTCATCATCCATCTTCTCTTTCAAGTCAAGCAAGTTATGGTTTCATCATTGTAAGTCATCAAGATTGCTTCCTAAGACATTCAAGGGAAGATTCTTCATGTTTTTTTGTATAAATTCAAGATCAAACATCATGGAAAGGTATTTAATTCATTTTTTCATGCTTTATTACCTCCTTTCATCATTTTGGTTTAATTACCTATAAAGGGGTTTGATTAAGGAAAACTCCCATGCCCTAACATCCAACATTTCTCTTTCTCTTCTTGTGTGTTTGTAGATTTAAGAATCTTAGAGGCTTATAAATCATTGAATATTGCATTGCAAAGTTTTCCAAGTCATCTTTTCATTGGATAAGTCAAAATACCCTTAAAAAGTCATTTTCAGGCCCAAATATGACAGTTTCAGAACTAGACACCTATAGAAGCGGAAAGTGCAGACTGAAAAATCTTGATTCTGCCTTTGAATATTCAGAAATTCAAAAGTGAACTCATTCTCCATGGGTGGTGAATGAGTTCAACTTATAGGCCCATTTCTGGTTTTCTGCATTTTCAGACATCCATTTGTCTGAAATGGGCTTTAGAACAATTTTATAAAACTGGGACTAATTCACCCAGAATGGCGAATGAGTCCCACCAGGCCTAAAGTTAGCATCAATAGCATTTCAGAAGTCATTTCCAATCTCCATCCATATTTCAGGTGCACACTTTCAGTTTCATCCTTTATTGTTCAGTCTTGTTCACATTTCTAGTCCATTTCTGCATAACACAATGTGTTTTCAAACAAGTTGTATTCTTTAGTTTTCATTCAATAATCAATAGCTTTCATTAGTTTCCTACATTTCAATCATTTCATTTAGTCATTATTTCCATCATGCATTCCTTTATTTGAGTGAACCACCTAGATTTTGGGTGTGGGATCTATCTCTTTCCATTAGGTGAAAGACCCTAACTAAGTAAAAGAAAGTCATAGCATTCCTAATCTTAAAATTTTTGATTCATAAAAAATATTTTAAACCCTAATTCATAATTCCTTCATCATTCATTATCCATCTCAAGTCAAGCAAGCTAGGGTTTTAGCATCTTAAGTCATCAAGATAGCTTTCTAAGGCATTCAAGGGCATATTCTTCATCCATTGTTGTAGAAATTCAAGATCTATCATCATGGAAAGTTTCTAATTCATTCATTTCATGTTCATGCTTCCTCTTATTTCTTCATTTGGTTTAATTACCTAAAAGGAGTTTGACCAAGGTAAACCCCTATTCCTTAACATTCAACATTTCTCTTCCTTTCTTTGTGTGTTTGCAGATCTAGGTACCTTAAAAAGATTGAAGATAATTGAAGAATAGGTTGAAAACTTGTTGAAGACATATCCTTGTTGGCTAGGTAAAAATATCCACAAAAAGTCACTTACAGTGTTGGAAATCAAGGTTTCAGATCTAGGTACCTAGAGGAACAAAAAGTGTAGACCGAGAGCTTCTATTTCCACTTTTGGATTTTTAGAAAATCCAAGGTGGACTCATAGCCATTAGTGGTGTATGAGTCCTACTGTACATGTTTTTTAAATATTTTTGTATATTCATATACCCATTTGGCTGAAACAGGCTCTGATGTAGTTTTCTAGATCTGGGACTAAGTCACCTAGAATGGCATATGAGTCCTAGTAGGTCAATATTTCAGGATCAGCATCATTTCTAGTCTTCAACACATTTCCAAGTTCACACTTTCTATTTTATAGCTTTTTGTTTCGTTTTATTTACATTTCTAAGTCATTTTCTAGGTCCTTTTGCATATCGCATTGTGTTTTCAAACACTTTGTATTTTCTGAGTTTCACATTAATAATCAATCTTCTTTATCAATTTCCAACCTTAGGAACAATCCCCTTTGATAGATTTTAATCTCTTGCATTAGAATCTCAAGGATTTTTTCTTGAGTGTGAACTTTGTGAAATTGGACTCCTCTTCCTTCATTCCCCATTTGGTGTGAGTAAGGGAAGTTGTGCATTCCATTTCCATAGTCCACATTTTGGTGAACCCAACCTTAGAACATCACATTTTCTGATTTTGGAGTCCATCATCATCCTAGAATTAGCTTGCATTGCATTTTGCATTCTTGGGTTTAAATTTTTTTTTCCATTAGTGAAAGTGCATATAGTTTGCATCTTTGCATCTCACATCATTGAAAATTATATCAAATCTTCATTTTTATTTAGTCTTCAGGTCATACAACATTAAAATCATCAAAACCAATTGAAATTTTTTGAATTTTTTGAAAAAAACCCTTACTGGGACTCATTTGCCATTCTGGGCGACTTAGTCCCAATCTAGATTTTAAACTATCTATTACAACGTCAAAAACCTCATTTATGTGCTTCCTAAGTCCCCTGGTAACATATACTATAAGTTTGGAAAGTTTTGGGAACATTTTTTTTATGCATTTAGGTCAAAAACATCAATTTAGGGTAGTCATTTTTTGAAATCATTTCAATTACAAATATCATTCAATCTAAAATGCTCACATTTATGAAATTTTTCATAACATGGATAAAATTACTTTTCACTTTTGCATACACAATGTTTCTATTCATAAAAATTTTCATAAGTTTGATAAAATTTCTTTTCATTTTTGTATATACATTGTTTGCATTCTTAAAGCTTTGCATATATTGGATAAAAATGTTTTGCATCTTTGCATACACATTGTTTACATTGTTGAAACATTGCATGAAATGGTTACAAGTTCTTTTCATTTTTGTTCAAGCAATTTTAGTGTCTTACATATCTCGGCATGCTAAAAAAAAGTTTATATCCCCTCCCTATGAGAGTGTTTTAGTGAAAGAGTTGTACATTCCTAATGATCATATTAGTTCTTCTCCAAATATCTCCTATTGGAGAAGAAGATATTTTGGTATTTGAAGAACCAATTAATGAGAGTTTTGAGAATCCTAGTTTTTTCTCTCCTCTTACCTCTCTTAGTGGACAATACATTAATGAACAAGACAACATCACCATAGATATTCATGACAATAAAAAATTTATTTCTCCTAGTATCTCTCATAATTGTAAAGAAGATACTTTAATGTTAGAAAACACAATCAATAAAGGTCATAAGAATCTTAGTTGTCCCCCTTCACCTAGAGAAATCCTTATTAATCAAGACAATTCAACCATTTATCATTCCCCTACTTGCAATGAAGTCATTTTAGAAGAACCAACCTTTGATTGTCAAGAACATTTGGTTTGTAGTCCTCCTAAAAACTCTCCTCCTAGGGAGGATATCATGTTGCCAAACAAGGATAACATTGAAAATAATGATATTATGCCCTTAGAAGAAGATAAAGATGCAACATTAGACTCTCACTTGCTAAGGGATGTTAATATTATTCAACCTCAACTCATCCTTTACCCACCATCACACAAACCTCCAACTCAAAACAAAACCGAATTAATCCTCTACCCATCTAAGAATAATGTGTCGCAACAATCGAGTTATAATATTTTTGCTCATACATACAACACTAGAAATAATCTACAACTGCAACAACCAACCCTGACACCCTTACCTTTGCCTAATCCCATATTTCCTAGTGCTCCTCATTTTCCTGCACAAGGTGGAAAGGAGTATGATCTTGTTGAACAACTCAACACTCCCACTAAGATATCATTATGGGACCTTATTCAAGCCTCCCCTCATTATCAAAACATGATTCCAAGTGCTTTACAACAAGTTCCTATCCCTTCTAATGTACAACTGAATAATATAGCAGCCCTCATTCAAGGAGTAAATGTTGACATTGTTTTTCACCATAGTGCGCTCCCTCCTTTGGAAGTATAAAAACAAAATGAAGCTTTCATAATAATATCTCAATATAAAAGAATAGGGATAAAGTGAACTCTTGTTGACAATGGTTCTACTCTTAATGTGTGTAGTGTAAACCTTCTAGACAAGCTTAGAGTGGATAAATCAATCATTTGATCCAATTCTTTATCTATCAAGGGATTTGACAATATAGGAAAACAACCGCTTGGTGTGATTACTTTCCCTATTATAGTTGGAAAGGTCACATTGGAAACACTGATCCATGTTATGCCTAACAATATTTCATATAACCTCCTTTTAGGTAGACCATGGATTCATGCAATGAATTGGGTGCCTTCTACTCTTCATCATGTAATGGATTATGTCTACAACAACAAAGTGCACACACTCGAAGCTAACCCTAACCCCGAAAATTGTTTAAACATTGAGAAAAGAAAGGAAAATTCCTTGAAAACATTAACACCAACTACACAAGTGAAACCCATCCAACACAAATCCACAAAACAACATATTGAACAAGTCACAAAGCTATTAGAAGATGATCGGGGTTCCTTAGATTTCACACCAACATTCATGGGAGAATACAAGATCACAACAAAAGACTCTGCAAAGGGAAAGGAATAAGCAATAATGTTCTGTAATGAAGGAGAGTGGTGTGGGTGGGAGTGGTGGTTTTTTGAAATCCTCAGAGGCTAAGGATGGTGAGGCAAATGACCCAGATGTTGAGGATGGCATTGTGGAAGACCCAGTTGCAGAGGTTCATCTCAGGCAGGAATATTTTTTGGTTCCTATTGTCCTACTCTGGTGGGACTTGTTTTTGATTGGTGTCAATTGTTCTTTACTTCCTGGGGCTGTTGTGGTGATCCTCTTGTGATCTCCTATCTTTGTGGTGTTGCATCCATTTTTTTCCATGGTGTTAGTCTTGCTCTTTGTTTGGAGGGGTTTATGTGTCTGTGGGGGGAATTTTGTTTATGTTCTCTCTTGGTTGTATGGGGCATTTTTTTTCTGCCAAGCGTGCTCTATTTGGACTTCTATCCCATTGTTGGCTCGTTGGGTCTTCTGGTCCCATCTTCTTTCTTCTATGGGTACTCTACTTTGTGTTTGTTGGGATATATGTTGTTTCGTGGCTCTTTATCCTAGTTTGGTGTGGTTCTTGACCTTTGGATTCCTGGTTGTCTATTTTGGGTACTTCTCTTTCGAGGCTTTTCTTGGTCTACTTTGGTAGTTGGTGTATTTTGAGGGCTTGGATTTTGTTTCTTTTCTCCTAGGGTTTTGTCTCATCTTTTGGGATGGGTTGTCTTTGTGCCATCATTTTGTGGGTGTTCTTATGAATCTTTTGGAGCTAATGGTTGTGTTTATATCCCCTATTTTTGGTGCGGTGTTTTTGAATGGGCTAAGTGTCATTCTTATTTTGATGCACCAATTGTTTTCTTTGGTTAGGGTTTCTTTTGGCTTTCCCTCTTCAGAAGGGTTCTCTTCTCACATTCTTATAGAGATGGTGATGGAGCTGGATGTATTGGATTTGAGGTCACTGTTGAAGTTTTTCTTTGCTACGGTGTGTGCTTTGGGTTCTTTTGTGCTAGTGATTTATTGGATGAAGGATCCTACTATTGTGGACTCTATTTAGATCAGTTGTGGAATTTTTCTCTTAGCTGGGTGGTCCTCACATTTTAATCCTAGACCCCAAATGGTTTTATTCCTAGTGTAGGGTTTTCTAAAGGATGTTATGGTCGCTTGTTTGGATACTATGTTGGCTTTCCCTTCAGGTCCAATGGAGGTGGACCTCCCTCAATTGTTGTTTTTATTGAGGTGGGTGGTTCTCCTATAGAGGTGGGGGTTGAGGGTGTTGGTGATTTCTAGCTATGGTGGTTTCGCTGATCGTATCATCCTCTCAAATAGAGGGGAGCTCACTCCTTTTGAGGTAGATTTGGAGTTGGTCTCTAGTTACCAAGCGTATTTGTGTTATAGGGAAGCTGATTTCTTGTAGTTTTCTACTGAGGAGCATAAAGCCCCTATTGAGGTGGGGTGTTTTGTCTCAATGGTTTATTCTTGTCATTCTCTTTATGGCTGATGTTGTTTAGGTTGTTGTTGGTCTATGTATTTTACTTTAAGTAGCTCTCTCTTCAGTTGGATTTTAGGTCCCTATAAAACTTGCTTGTACTGGGTTCTGGATCCCCTTCAAAGCTTGTTTTTTTACCTCTAATAAAAAAAAAGTAGTAATTTCAACACAAAATTTGGAAGACCCTTCAAAAGCATCCACCTCAACCACTAAACAAGAAGAAGCAAATTATACAACAAACTTTTATGACACTGATTATCAATAACCACCGAATCTAAAAGAAATGATAAAACTTTATGGAAGAGGTTATGAGATTATGAAACAGCTTGGTTATAGTGGCAAAGGATGTGGTACTAGAGAACAAGGTATTTGTGTCCCTATAGAGCCTCACATACAAGAAAATACTAGTGGTCTTGGTTATTTTCCCTCAAAAGAAACAACCAAGCATTCACTCAATATCAACACTGTTACAAAACATCCTTCTAAGCCAACTTTAACATTAGTGCATCCTGAGTTGATAGAAACTAGTGTTCTTGATTGTCATCCTTTGAAAGAAATGAAACAAACAAAGACGTCTTCACTTAATGTCAATGTCATCATGAAAAACACTAATAATTTTCATTCGTTAGAATTTACACCCTCCTATAAAGGATAGAACAAAATATCGCAATCTAAAGAGTCTTGCGTAGGTATGACATCTTGTACTAAGCAAAATATATCTTTGTTGCATAATAAAGGAACATCTTCTATTGATCAAGAGAGTATCTTGGTGAAACTAATCCAAGATCACTTGATAGCCCTTCCTCCAAGAACATGAAAGAAATTTTATTACAAGACTTCATTTTGTGCATATCATAGAGTTCATGGTCATTCTACTAATGAATGTAAGGGTTTGAGTAATAAAATCCAACATCTTAAGGAGTTTGGTACTCTACCTTATGTGGGGGCACCTAATTCCTCTAATTGATACTAATTTTCACTCTACCATGCATCTTATCAATCATTTTGGCTCACCCTTGTCCTACAAAAAGTGGGGGCAATGGGTTAGTTAGCCTTGTCCTCGTATGTCACTTGTCGTTGTCTCTTTTTACTAGACATTAACCTTTCATGTATATATAAGAACAAGCTTGGGATGTGGACGACATGTCTTAAGTGGACTTGCATGTGACATACTTATTCACATGTAGCTCAATTTGGAAACATATGACTTGGTATAGGGCTTTCTAAGATTGGCTCTCATGTCTTCTTTCATGTATCATTGGCTACTTTAAAGCAATTTCTCACAGTGATGGTGTAGCAACTGCTTTAAAGTGGGGGCATACATAGACGACATCTTTTGGAAAAATATTTCATGGTGTGATTTTTATTTTTTCTTGTGATGTGTCCTCTTCTTGGTGGTGTCATTGGGTTTGTTGTCATCCAAGAGTGTACGATCTTCTGACATGGCATGATGCAATGAGGCATCCCATGGGAAACGATTTGACACCTTGAATTTTCCTCTCTTGGAGACATTAGGCACAATGTTCCCTAAGAAGAAGACCTTACATGAACAAAGAAAAGTCCCCTTTAACAAAAATTTTACATGACATTCAAAAGCATTTTCATTGTGGCACCTTATTAAAGTTATCAGGAGGTATAAATTTGGTATGGTTGAGCGGGAAGCCCATTCTAAGGCATGAATTTCCCCATAGCCACATGCATGTGTGTGAGTGCATACCAGCCATGAGTCTATGTTTCTCACCTTTCAGGACTTCTCACCCGGCGGACAACCAAGATTTTTGTGGCCTCAAAGTGAGTATGCATTTTCGGACAAACAACCTAGATCTAATCCACAATGTATTGGAAAAATGGTCAAAGCTTGATCCACCTTTTTATTTCTACTCATTTGTACTTCTCTTCCTTCTAATTATTGTCATTGCATGATCGTGTATCTTTTTTTGTTGCATATCATTCACCTTGTGTGTGTCATTTTGCGCTTATGTTGGTTTGAATTAGGATCTTAGATCCTGGGGGCTTGGTTACCTCCTTCATCTTTGTCATCCTAGACCATCCACATTAGTACGATTGGACTCCTCTTGAATTTCTACTTTAGTGTGAGTTTGAAGCAGGTTCATCCTCTTACTAAAGTGGGGGCTAAATGTGGACACCAAAAAAATATTCCTTTTTCCTTTCTTGATTCAGGGAGAATTAATGATAAATTGGACTTGATGATGCCTTTATTTAGTGTGAGGTGTTTTACACATCCACATTAGGTCTTGGGACCTTGCAAACTGAATAAAATGCATTTATCGATGTCTTGTAAAGGTGTTGTAAAGTGTTGTAAATGACTTTCACACTTTTCTAGACTTTTATTAAGTATTTACGTCTAATGGACATATTTTTCCCTTCAATATTGTAAAATGTATTTAATGGCATTCTCACATTAATCTAGAAGGCTTGTAAATTAAAACTAGTTTTAATCTAGTGTTGTAATGTGTTTTACACATTCACATTAGATGTGCCTTTATAGGCTATGTGGACCTAATTTTAATGTTGTATTTAATCACATTTTCACATTGGTAGGCCCCTTACATCATCATTAATAGGCCCCTATGACCCCATATTATGCATCTTGAGGCTTAATTTGATCAAAGACCCGACTAAATTATCATATAAACCTGATTTTTTCACTCCCCAACAATCCAATTGGCAAAAGAGTACCTATGGGACCCATTTTCCACTTTGGGCGAATGAGTCCCATCCAAGTGGGACCAAGTCACCCAGCTTGGCGAATTAGTCCCATTTGGGTTATTTTTGAGGTTTGAGTGGGAAAAATTGGGTTTTAAGTTTAATTTTCCTCCACATCGGCCTTGGGGATCAAATTAATGGGAATTTTAGGTGGGTTTCCTCTATAAACAATCTTTTAAACCCTAATTCATAATTCATTCATCATTCATTATCCATCTCAAGTCAAGCAAGCTAGGGTTTTAACATCTTAAGTCATCAAGATAGCTTTCTAAGGCATTCAAGGGCAGATTCTTCATCCATTGTTGCAGAAATTCAAGATCTATCATCATGGAAAGTTTCTAATTCCTTCATTTCATGTTCATGCTTCC
The DNA here is from genome assembly GCA_007258455.2 of Sequoia sempervirens. Lineage (NCBI taxonomy): Eukaryota > Viridiplantae > Streptophyta > Pinopsida > Cupressales > Cupressaceae > Sequoia > Sequoia sempervirens. The sequence goes on along the minus strand of VDFB02281492.1, from coordinate 451,517,081 downwards.
TCGAATTTCTTCATTTGGCTTAATTACCTAAAAGGGGTTTGACCAAGGCAAACCCCTATTCCTTAGCATTCAACATTTCTCTTTCTTTCTTTGTGTGTTTGCAAATCTAGGTACCTTGAAAGCTTAGAGATCATTGAAGAATAGGTTGAAAACTTTTTGAAGACATATCCTTGTTGGCTAGGTCAAAATATCCATAAAAAGTCACTTATAGTGCTGGAAATAAGGGTTTCAAATCTGGATACTTGGAGGAATAGAAAGTGTAGACCGAGAGCTTCCATTTCCACTTTCATATTTTTAGAAAAGATAAAGTGGACTCATATCCATTAGTGGTGTATGAGTCCCACTATACATGTTTTTTAGAGATTTTTGTAGATTTGGATACCCATTTGGCTGAAACGGGCTCTGGTGTAGTTTTCTAAATTTGGGACTAAGTTGCCTAGAATGGCGTATGAGTCCCAGTAGGTCAAGATTTTAGGATCAAAAATATTTCTAGTCTTCAACACATTTCCAAGTGCACACTTTCTATTTTATAGCTTTTTGTTTCATTTTATGTGCATTTCTAAGTCATTTTCTAGGTCTTTTTGCATATCACAACGTGTTTTCAAACACTTTGTATTTTCTTAGTTTCACATTAATAATCAATCTTCTTTATCAATTTCCAGCCTTAGTAACAATCCTCTTTGACATATTTCAATCTCTCTTGCATTGGAATCTCAAGGATTTTTTTTTGAGTGTGAACTTTGTGAAATCAGACTCCTCTTCCTCCATTCCACGTTTGGTGTAAGGGAAGTCATGCATTCCATTTCCATATTCCATAAAAGGGAAGGAGATGTAGGTTAGAAAAAATATTGGGAGAGGAGAGATATGGAGAAGTAGAGAGGGATGGAGAGAGAGAGAGAGAGGTAAATTGGGAGATAGAGAGAAGTAGATGGGAAAGGGGAGAGAGAGGGGGGAGGAGAGACAAAGGGAGGGAGAGGTAGGTTAGGAAGGATGGTAGGAGAGGAGACATAGAGAGAAGTAGAGAGGGATGGGGGGGATGGAGAGGTAGAGAGGTAGAGTGGGAGGGATAGAGGGAGAGAGAGAGAGAGAGAGAGAGAGAGAGAGGTGGAGGGAGGTAGGGAGAGCTAGGCAGAGAGAGGTAAGGTGGAAGGAATAAAAGGAGAGGTATGTAGAGAGAGTGAGGGGAGATTAAAAAAACTAGAGAGAAGGGGAGATAGAGGTAGAGAGAGGGGGGAAGGTGGAAGGGAGGGAGGGAGAGGCAAGTGGAGAGGTAGGGTGGAAGGGGAGATAGAGGTAGAGAGATAGTAGGTAGAGAGGGAGAGGGTGAGTGGAGATAGAGACAAGTAGAGAGGGAAGGTAAAAGAGATGTATATATTTCTCTCAACTCCTAGTTTTATTATAATTAATATGATATTTAAAACTCCCTTGCAACAATCCATCAAATAATTTTTTATAATATATTATATTTATATAATATAATATAATATATTTATATTAAGTATAATTTATATTATATTAATATAAATATATCCTAGTATATATTAATATATCATATATTATATTGTATAAATATATATAAATATTTTTATTAATATTAATATTATAACATGCTAAATTTTAATATGTAGTGAACCAAAAAAAATCATTCTTAAGTAAAAGAAACAGATATTCATTTCTTAAAGTTAAAAATGGATATTCATTTCTATCAAATATCAAACCTAAAAAGTCAACGACCCCAATGTGCTTAGAAAATGGATATTCATTTCTATTGAATATCAAACCTAAAAATTCAACGACCCCAATGTGTTTAGAAGGGTTCCAATGGATTTTTGAACTTCACCCTTCATGTTGATGACTTTTTTTAATTCAAATTTGATGAAATGAAAAATGCTTATTTAGTAAATTTTCAGCATTCTACCAATAGAAGATATGATTTATTTTGAATTTACTACATAATTATTATTGATTTTCTACATGCACTATGTGTTAAGTCTTGATTGATATATAGGTTGGTTGAAAAACATATATAACTTTTAAACAATTACATATTTTTTCAATCTGAAAGATGTGTCATACTCTATGATTCAAAAACTATAGATTAAAAAAATCATAAATTTTTTACCAAATTAGGGTGGCCAAACAAATGGTTTTTAATATTTTAAAAATTCTTACTAAAAAATCCATAACTAATTATTTAATTGCAATATATATATATATATATATATATATATATATATATATATATATGCATCACATCTAGGCATGTGTCCTCTTCTTATGTTGAAATATTAGAATTTTTTTTCTTTTTCCTCATACTTAGGGTGTTGGACAAATACCTGCTTTTTTTTCAAAATTCAAAGTACTACAACATTGAAATTTCAAATTTTCACCAATTAAAATTACTTTTTTCCAAACCTGGTAGCCTACAAGCTAAATCCAATTTGCTACAAATTCTATTCCTACATATTTTCCAAATTATGTTAATAACTTATTCAAATTCTCATGTGAATTTTCTTAAGTTTGTTTTTTTCTATTTTCATTTCCACTTAAGGGCCCTATTTGGCCTATCATGATCCTACACTGACTCGTTGGAAATAGTTGATTGAAAGTGGGGTTATATTTTATTTATTTTATTTCCCTCTATATATCTTATATCTCTTCCCTCTCTCCATACCTCTCTACCCACTCCTCCCTCCCCCCACCTCTCTATCTATCAATCGATCGATTTATAAATATTCTCTTGTTCTTTATTTTCCCTATCTCTCTTTGTTCTCTCTCTCTCTCTATAATAACGACCATTACCATCCTTAGATAAAATCAAGCATTAGGTCTCTTCTTATCTACACCTTTTTCTCCTCCACTTAGATCTTCCTCAAAGATGAACCGTTGTTGGATATGCAATACTCCTAACTTTTCCACATTGCTTATTCTAATTATTTTCTCTAACATATTCATTATAACACATTAACTACAAGCTATATATTTTCTCTTGTTTATGCTAAGTTGAGATGATTCTAACTAGGTCAACTTACTTGAAATTATGTTTTAGAATGGATTTATATCATGGTTAAGTGGAAGTTATGTACTTTTCTTTCCAATTTGAGATGTCGTGATCAAATGAATATTTGTTCAATAAATCTATACTAAAATATGAGGATGTGATTTCATATGTACAACATATTGTATTGTTTTCTATTTAATTTAGACTTGGAGTGCACTACAAAATGTGACAATACTATCATGATTTCATGGACTCCCATATGAAATCCAAAACCAACTAGCATAAATAGTTGTGTCATATCACATAACTTTTTAGTAGATTTGATGGTGCCCATCATTTCTATTGTCCTGCATCATTCTACGACAATGTTAATTGTTGATGCCCAAAGTTGGCTCGCTCCCTCTCATAAAGGAAATTCCTTCAGTATAATAAAAAGTATCCTTTATCTACTATAGATATGGCATATTTATAAATAAATATGAATGGACATTAGCTACAAAATTATTAATTTAGAAAATTATCTTTCTTATTACAATCCCATACTTAAAGTGCAACAACCTTAATAATGGGATACTAGTATATGCACTTAACATTGCATTATAAATATGAATGATCATTAGATACAAAATTATTAATTTAGAAATTTATCCTACTTATTACAATCCCATATTTGAAGTGCAACAACCTTAATAAATTGGATACTAGTATATGCACTTAACATTGCATTACTACAATAATATTCTATATAGTTGAAAGATATCATTTAGATGAAACTATTCTTTGTTTAATATAATTCACTTGGTTGATAAATCATATATGAAACTATTTGACTGAAATAATCTCTCTATGTATAAATTATCTTCTTGTTCTATTTGTATTTTGGAGATGTTTTAATTTTTTTATTATATTAAGTGTATTTAAGTAATAGTTCAGTAGTTACAAAGCTATGATAATTTTCATTAGAAGATTGTTTTGAAATAAAATAAAAGAATATAAAAAAAAAACCATTAGAATATATTTATATATGATTACCAAAATATGTAAATGTGAATTTGGATTAAGCTTTTTTGTCATTGTGGTATAACTCAAAATCTAAGCTAACATAAATTATCTTATAGTCATTAACTGGCATCAATATATTTTCTTCAAATTATTCATATTATTTTAGTTTTATTTTTATTTTTATTCAAAGATAAAATAATATTTTTTTCATATACCTTTTTTCATAGTTGTAATGAAAATAATTGCCCTAGGTTTTAAAAAATTAAATACAAGTACATAATTAACCTAAAATTATTAAAACTCAAATAGATAATTGTAATAATAATTACAACAAATAAGCCACCACTTGTAATGAAGTTGGCTGAGGCTTGGGGTTCGCATCCCTTGAGGTCACAGATTTGACTCCACTTCGTAGTGGGAAAAGGAAAGGGTCAATAATATTGTGATAATTCTTACTTTGCAGACTCGGGGTATAGGAATGGACTTTGCCCCTAAAATCCTTTAGGTTAGATAAATTTTAAATGATGAATGAATGATGGCACCGAAAAGAGCACCTGCTCAAAGCAACGGTCAGAATTTGAAAAATGGTGAACATTGTTAGAATCTTGAAGGGTTTCAGGGATTCCTTAGAGGCCTGCAAGCTATGACTAGGAAAAATGATACCACATCACGAACCACCACCGGGCATAGGCCCCTTTTCCATTCACTCATAAAAATACCAGAAAGGACTCCTACTTGGAATAGTGGGAAAATTTTCAAAACCAGTTATTGGAGTCAAAGATATCGAGGTGCTCAAGACTTTCATAGAGGCCCACATAAGACAACTGGGCAGAATATTATCACATTGGAGCCCATCATAGGCCTTTTTATCAATTCTAAAATGTCATCTTGCCAAATCAATCTAAAAATTGTAACGGTCAAGTCTTAGAAAGATGACTCCGCTATTAGACCTCTTGAGGACCTCAAAGTTCTTGAGGACCACAACCTCAAGGCTATCAGAAGACCGCCAAACCAGAGGCTTTCTTGTGACATAGAATGGTTTTCCACCCTTGGAAAAATATTAGCTAGGAAAATTAAGAGGTGTTTGATATTTTTGAAACTGAAGAAGATCAAATAGAGAATCCGTTGTAGTTTTCTTCTAAAAGGTCTTTGAGGACAGATATTGTTTCTGGGTTGAAAACCCCATTATCTCATCCAAATTCAATCCATGTCAAGTTTTCCCTACCAAACTATTTTTTTTCTATAGATGGGGTGCCCTTCAATCCAAATCCCTCATCACACTACACCTCTAAAAATATAGATCTGGAAGGTGGAGCTATACCCTCATAGTAGAGGCAAGATACCAAATCTAGCTTCAAAAAGGTTTGGAAGAGGAAGGAGGAGCTCAGTAAATCACAGGAAGCTGAGCAAAGGGAGTCTATTCCTATTAAACAAAATTTGCAATGACAACATTCATCATCACATGAGGCCACAGAGAAGGTAGTTCTCTCCCTAACCCTCTCAGAAGATTACCTTGACATGCAAGTTCAGGATCTTCATCAAATGACTTTAATAAGTTTGAAACATAGCCCTGATTTATACTCTTTGAAAGAATGGATATTTGAGCTATGGGAGGGTGCTAACTAGGTTTTTTACATAGATAAGGGCTTTGGTTTCTTTGTTGTCCTCTTCTCTAAGAAATCACATAGAGGCAATGTTTTTAAAGTTGAATCTTGGTTTTTGAAGGTGTGGATTTATACATGCAATCTTGGGTCCCGAATCTTAATCCTGCATTAACATCTATAAAATATTTTCCCTTCTGGATCCAAGTGCATTCTCTACCCTTAGAATATAGGAAACTTGAAATCATTAAGATATTTTCTAACCAAATGGGGATTTTTTTGAGGCATGATAAGAGCTTCTTTAAAAATCCTAGTTACCCAGTTAGGGTTTGTGTTTTACTTGACATTGTTAAAGACTTCCAAAAAGATCTACATATCAAATCCAAATATGGGGTATGGAAACAGATTATCTTCATTGAAACTGAAGAAAACAACTATGTGATATGTCATAGGCTGGACCACATAGAAAAGGACTACAAGGAGGAGTGTTCACATTTTAAATAGCTTAAACAAATGGGGGTAACAAAGGATATAATTATTAAGGCCGCCTCTACTATAGCGACTATGGGAGAAGCAAAAAAATCTATTGGGAAATGCACCCCCCTCCCTTCAAAGTGAACATAAATGAAGCAAATGGTGGTGCTAAAGGTTGCATTGCATGGATTAAAAGATTAAAGGCAGTAATTGCCCCGAGGATCACATTGACAAAAGGAGGAGTCATTCTCATTTCTACCTGTGCATCCATGAATGTTCCAAGAATCAATGTGAATCTTCCCTTTTTGAATCTCTCAATAGACCTCACTCTAGTTAGAGAACTTAACCTAGCACTAACACCAATTCACGTGGTCAATAAACCATCCCTCAACTTGCTCCATATGAGGAGATTGTAAAGTCACTTATGTTTGACAAGGACACAAGAGGCGTGGCAATTGAGCAAGCAGAGGATATGGAGGAAACACATGAATTTATATATGCCACCTCCCAACCAGATGTTGAATTTATGTATATAACCCTACAACGAGATTGCTTGGAGTTCACATAAGATAGGAAATTATATATTCTAAACTTTGCTAGTTTATTTCAAGTATGGAAATTGGAATAATCGACAGTAAATATTCTATCAGTAGGATCAAAGATCATTGAAAAAATAACAGAGGAACAAGGATGGAGGAATATGAGTTTGACTATTCTAAAACTCTATCCATATTTCAGACTCCAAGTGCATAGGATATTAAAAAGAAGACATCAGGAAAGAGAGGCAAAAAGTCCCATGTAGTGAAGCTTCAAGAGGAAATTGAAGCAGGAATCCAAGCAACCTTGGATGGTAACGTAAAGGTGGTTCCCCTCAAGGAACCTAGGTTGAGGAGAGCATATTTCTCTCTTTGAGCACAATGAAAATTGTATCTTGGAATGTTAGAGGCATTAATGCCTCTAACAAAAGTTCGTTGATCAAACATCAGCTTGAGGCTTGTGGGGTAGGTTTGATTATCTTGCAAGAAACAAAATTTTCCAATGATATGTTTGAGGGGACAATAAAAAATGGAAGAAATTTTCTGCTACTCACTCACCAGCCCAAGGAGCTTTTGGTGGGTTAGCCACTCTCTAGAATCTTAAGACAGTAACAATAGATTGTATTTCTAATGATAAAAACTAGCAGTTAATGAAGATAACCCACTTTGAGTTGAATTTTTGGTTAGTGAATGTGTATGTTCCATCATCAACAATGGCCAAGAAGATGTTGTGGGATAACTTAAAACAAATAATAGACCATATAGGAGTCACTATGCAGTTTCACTTAATGTATCAACAAAAAATTTGGGGCCTCACATAAATCATCCTTCAAATTTGAGAGTATGTGGTTCACATCCACAATTTCCTTTTCCTTGAGCAATGGTGGAAGAATTATCCTTTTATAAAGGGTTCCAAGATGCTTCAATTATGTAAAAAACTTTAGTATGTCAAGCAACAAATCAAGGCCTAGAATACCAATGTGTTAAAAAATGTTTTTGCTTAGAAGGAGGTGGTTTTTAAACAGCTATCTAAAGTAAATGAACACTTGATCATTTCTCATGGATTAGATGCGGCATCATATAATCAACAACAAAGGTTACAGTTAGAATGGTCATAATTTCTTGCAAGAGAGGAAACTTATTGGTGGTAGAAGTCTAGGGAGCTTTGGCTAAAATATGGGGACAGAAATACAAAAAAAATCCACATATCTACACAAATAAAAAGGGCTAAAAGTTCAATCTTCTCAATTCAAGACAGTATTATGGGTGAATGTCTTACAAAGGAACAAGCCATACAAAATGAAGGAGTTAAATTCTTTACAAGTTTTCTCACTACCTTGACCCCACAAGTTTCTAATAGGTTGAGGGAAGAGCTACTAGAGGATATTCCACAATTAGTGCAATAGGATGAGAATGATCATTTAATGAAACCTTTCACCCTAGAAGAAATTAAAGCAATAATTTTTCTCCGCCGCCTGATAAGACCCCTGGACCAGATGGTTTCACGGCTATGTTTTTCAAAAGTGTTGGGATTTTTTAGGGAATGATCTCCTGTATGCCCTAGAAGAATTTCTGAAAATGGGAACTATTCTAAAGTAGTTTAATCTAACACATATTGCAATCATTCCCAAGATCAAAGTTCCTAATAATTTTTTAGAGTTCAAACCAATCTCACTATGTAACACTATATACAAGACTTTTACCAAAGCTATGTATCTCAGGTTCCAAAAACTAATTCCCAAGATTATTTCCAAGGAACAAGGAGGTTTGTCCCAGGGAGGAAAACTGCAGAAGGAGCGTTGGTTTCCCATGAAGTCCTACATTCTATAAAATCCAACAACTTTCTGTCCATAATAAAATTGGACATGATGAAAGAATATGATAGAGTTGATTGGGATTTCCTCATTCAAGTTTTAACAAAATTACAGTTTGAGCACAAATGGTGTAAATGGGTATACTCATGTTTGTCAACAAAAAAATTCTTAGTCATTATTAATGGGTCACCTATAGGATTTTTCAACTCTACTCAGGGAATTAGACAGGGAGACCCCTTATCACAAGGCTTGTTTATTATACTAGGAGAAGCATTAAGCAAATCCATTCATAAAGCTATAAATCAAGGTGTATTGAAAGGTATATCTTTTCCATCAACAAGCATAATGGTATCCCACTCACTATTTGCTGATGACACCCTCTTGTTTGGGAAAGCCTCCCTACAAGAAGCTAAACAATTCAAGGTTATCTTGGATAAATATTCGCTAGTATTTGGACAAAAAGTAAATGTAGCCAAGTCAAAGATTTATATCTTCAATTCAAAGGCAACATTGAAAAGGAAAATTTTAAGACACCTTGGTTTCCAATCGATGGAATTTCCTTATTCTTATTTGGGAATACCCTTCTTCTCAGGATAAAATAGGGTGTCATACTAGAACAAAGTTATTCAAAGCATTCAGTCTAGAATTTCCTCATGGAAGGTTCATTGGTTGTCTCTCTCACGGATAATATTAATGGTGAAATAAATCCTCTCCATAATCCCCATTTTATCATGCATTTCTAGAGTGTTCCATATTTTCTCTAGTAAAGTTGGGAGAAGCGTGGAGGATTGTGGGAATGAAGATTTTGTCCAAGGCTGCAGAACAGAGCAAGGAAAGGTAGTGAAATGGAATACAAATCTTGTAACTTATGTGTACCCATGGGTGATCCCACAATAGTGGTTTACACTTTTTGGCCAAACTTGACATTGAACTAGTTTTTTTTAACTAAATCTTCACTTTCAGGCACCTATAACTGTTAAACCACGAGGAATTTGAAGATGATGCAAACTAGTGATTTGTGAAATTTTTTCTTTAGATTCTAAATATATATATTTAAAATTTTTGGAATCAAATTACATTTCTTTTTCCATCTCCTTCGAAAACTAGTTTTTAACAATAAACCCCATTTTGAAAGAGTGACATGTACTTGCTAACACAACTTTTTTTTATGAAGGATATAATTCTATTTTTTTCAAATTTAGATTCGTAACTATGATATCTAGTGCATGTAATCGGTTTCATAGTGTTTTATTGAAAAAAATTTCTTAATTAAGTTTTGAAGTCAAACCAGTTACAATTTAGATAGGTTTATTTGCTAACACATAACCTTTTTTGTATGCATTGAAATTCAATCTTATTTTTTTTGTTGGATCAAAGACATCAATATCAAGTGCATAGATATTTTTCATAATTTTTTTTGGATAATCTACTATTTTCCATATGTTCAGAATAGAGAGCTTGATTTTCAGTGAAAAACCTACATTCACAAAAAAATAAAAAATTAATATAATAATAAAATTAAATATATTTAAAATTATACTTTTTGGGAAGTTTATAATAAGGACTACATAATTAAAAAAAGAAAATTTTAAATGAATTCATTTGATCCCCCAAAAGGTAAAACAAAAGTGAGTTTTTATCAGCATTTTGATAGGTGTAAAGGAGACTCTCTTATAGGTATGGTTTAAAACTAGTGGGGTTCTATCCAAGGGGCTTTGATCTAAGGTGGTTTGATCAAACCCTCTTCAATTGGAATCCTTTAAATGAAACTTTTCAAGGCTCAAATCATTATATTTTCTAAAAATATTTGATTTCAACAAAAATCAAGATGTCCCAAAAAGTGTAAACCACTATTGTGGAATCGCCCCCATGAGAGTGAAGCTTGAGAAAGACCATTTGAAGGCTTTTTGTCATATGAATATCTAGAGATAATCTTCAACCTAGATTGTTCAAGAGTTGAGGACTGTGTACACACAATGTTGGGCATAGAGATAACCAACCCAGTAGCAAGAAGAGCAATGTTCCCTTCGCAAGTACTTTCTATTTTCTTATCAAATCTATTTGATTTTCTTCAGTTACTTAGTGATCTAGAAGAAATTGATAATAAATTTGTGAAGAATGTATTTTTGGTTGATAATGCCCTCTTAAGGGAGGTTCAAGAACATGATATCTACAAAGGAAAAGGGTTTATTGGTGGGCTCTTCTCAAGGAAATACTTAAAATAGTGTCAGGGGCTTGCATAAATTTAGAATGTCATTAAGTAGGCATTTGAACACAAATATGACTATATTCTCCTGAGAGCTATGTGTCATAATTCAAATTTCCTCTATACAAGCATGAATGTGAACATAAAGGAAAAGTATTATATAGTGTCTTTCCTTCGAGCACACAAACACCACCCTCCACCAGGAATGGCTACTAGGGGACTTCTTCCCAGGTGAATTTATCTCTTTCGGTGGCTCCAGAGGTGAATGCTTGCAGAGTGCAGGGGATACAGCGGCAGCAAAGGGGGCAGAGGCTGCTAAAGATGCAGAAGGCTAGGGTGAGAACTCCATTGACCCTAAGCGCATGGAGGAGTAATATAATCATTGTCTGCTAAGTTTTTTTTTGTTTGTACTTAGCATATATGAAGATATTTGTCTCAAATTATATCGGGTAGTATAGTTTTGATAATGTCATGACAGGAGCATGAGGTAAAATGCAAATGTTAACGTAAATCTAGTCTGTCTATGCCTATATTGTCTGTAATGTCATGTTCATTCATAAACGACAACATGGTAGTGGGCTTTAGGTTTTCTATTGGTCCTTTTGATCTGCCAATCCCCTTGATGGCAGTAATGATTTTTAAGCTTTTCTTTTAAAATTAATATAATATCTACAGGCATCATGCCTTTTACTGAAAAAAAAATTACAATAAATACATGAAAATTAAATGTGATAGAGAGAAGTATTTAACTTATGATATTTCTATCAAGATTCAACTTTGTAGTTTTTGAGTCAAACTCCTTGACTTATATTTCATAAATAACTTGGTTTACTTGAGCTCTATCCCTCATGAAAATGAATGCTCCTCTTAACACTCATTACATCTAGGTGATTCTCACAAGGGATGAAACATCGAGGTCACTAATCCCAATACTACTCCAACTGAAATACACTTAATCAGAAAGTTTCATCAAGATCAAACCTAGAAATCTTACAGACGTATAACATCATTCAAGATGATTATGAATAAGTTTGTGCAAATTCATTAACACGTGGCCAAAGCCACCACCAAGCATCATCAAAAAAGGTGGCTTTAGAGTGGTCTGCAGAGCACATATCCTACTCAAGGAAAATCTTTAGTCATAGCCTCGGTTGTGAAACGACTAAGAAACTACAATCCCCAAATGAAGAAATAGTTCCTAACAGAAATATAGATGGTGGGACGACCCTGCCACCTGAATGTGATGCCCTTCTACATCGTCACTCATAACAAACTCATCTAGAAACTGATGAACAACAGCCTGGAATCATTCTCGGCACAATCCCTTTCAGTTGTTATTGTGGATGTACATTCACATTCTATTTTTTTTGTTCTTGTTTCTGAGGATTATGGAACTCTATGCCTTGTTCTTCCATGTTGCATATAGTGGGCTTTTCTCTCAATTCATGCTTGTGAGAGCTTTTGTTATCCTTGAAATTTACACCATTCAAATCAGCTAGTCAAGCATAAATTTTTATTTGTAGTGGATTAGTTTTGAAACGTTACCAAGATTGTTGCTATATCATTTTAATGTCCCATAGATTCTTACTACTATCTAACTTGAATGCAATAGGAGTGACATCCTAGTAAAATTCTAACCAAAAGTTTATCATTGCTCTTGGTATGAATTTTCACTTGGGTGCTTTGTATATTTGCCATGTTTGTATTGGACTTGTAAGAGGTATGTTCAATGCAAGTCTATTAGATCCTGGCGGAAAATTAAGTGTCCATCAGTTTGGTTGGTTGTCATACTTTCTTGTCCATGATGTATGTGAAAGTTTCCAATTTATGGTTTTTATTCTATTTCAATTATAGTTAAATATTTTAATTTATTTTTAAAAAACTCTAATTTTGTACATTTCAATTATAATTACATGTACTACCTTATTTTGAAGTACTTTTTAAATTAATATATGGTATATGTTAGATTTATTATCCAGTTTTCTTAAATTTATAATATAATATTAGTTTTATATCATTTTTTTAAGGTTAGTTTGAAGTATAAGATTATAAACTACAATGTTGAATAATTTTAAAGTGAGTCGTATTTAATTTAGAGTTTTTGTTTATGAAAGTGAATAAATCAATTTGAAAGCATGATAAATTTTATGAAGTTGTATAATATACAAAATATTATTCTCCTTGACTTGTATCATTGTTTCATTTTAAAGATTTTTTTAAACAAAACTTTGAACAATACTAATGTTGTATGTGATTGTCAATTGTCTCTCCTATTAAGTAATTGTTTTTAACATTTTATGAATTTCACAAATTTCATAATACAATAAACAAGGTAATTTTCAAATATGGTTTACTAACAAGAACTAACTATTGGTGCACAAAATTATCAATTGTCTTCTCTAATGACAAATATTTTATCATTAGAATTTTTTATATAATATTTTTGATATTATAAGATGGGAAAAGGGTCTCACTCCCTACAATAAAGTTAAAATAAACAACATAATAAAAGAGTCCAAATAATGTTATGTGAGTATTATAGGATTCATAATTAGCAATATATACAACCTAATTATTAAATAGGTTGATATAACAAGGACTAACTATAAACAACACTTATTATTTGATCTCCTTTCAAACATGTTGTGATAGCTCAATTTAGTCACTACACAATACTTATTCAAATAGTCACTAATAACAACATGATGATTACCATTAAAAATGAATAAAATTATTAATAATATTCATGATAATAACAAAGTTGATTTGCATACAAACACTCCCAACAAATGTCACCTAAATTATACTAAATGATATTTATTTACTTTTTACTTTTTAATTATTATAAGTAACTCTATACACAACTAAAATATGGTCTTACCCAACCATACCTCACTGAACAACTTATCCTTAGTCATTAATTAATTAAATATCTATTATTTATTCAATTATTCTCATCCATTCCCATATTTATCCTAATCTCTTAAGTAAACAAATTAATATCCTTTTTCATAATCCTTAATTAAATAAATACTTATCATTTATTTAATTATTATCCCTTTATGATCCCATTAATTAAATAAATATTTTTTTTATTTAATTAATTTTCCTTTATCCTCTATCCTTGTGCATTTAATCCTAGCCCTTCATCTTCTTTATATGAATCATAATCTAAATGTATCTTCATGTGACAAATGTCCCCCTCATGTGTCTAATTGTAACACCCCGCTAAGGGACCTGGTGGATTAACACAAAAGACCTTCAACATCATGCCAATAATTTTTTTTTGAATGTAAATTAAATCTCATACATCAAATTACATATGATAACATAGGTTAATTATAATTAAACCCTATCTAACACTATGTCAATATGAACCTAATCCTAATCAATGTCATGAATACATGAAGATATATCACATCTACTACTAACTTAAGCTCATAAAAATACAACATTCCTATGTTAACCTTTCCATTACATAATAAACAACAAAATATCTATATTCAAGATTAAATCAATCATTTACTTTTCCTTTAATAGAATGCTACAATATACACGATTCATTTATCTAAGAGGTACATAAATATAAGATACATAATGGGCTCAATTTTCTTAGAAATATCATTTGCATCATGAAACCAACACTAGAATGAAGTGGAAGGAAAGACTTCATGTTGCGCACGAACTACACCACCTAAACCCCAATGGATGGTTGGAAAATACCACCCTACCACATGGAACCCTGAGGCCCACTCCCTCCATGCTAGGAGACAACACTAGGCCCCACATACAAGCAAGCAATAGAAACAACAAGTGGTTTGACACAAAACATCCAAAGGAGACTGCCTAAAAAAAGAATCAACCAAAAATCATAAGGACTTTTACAAAGACTTTTAGATACTTCCAAGAGTCAAACACATAACACAAATGGATAGGAAACTTGAACGTTGATCATTATACCACAACACATACAATGAGGCACATAACATCATTTGTACAATCTCATAACATGATAACCAACTTTTAATTTTTCAGTTCATATTCAGGACCAACAATACATAGTCTTGGTACAATTGATCCTTACATAGTATAGAAGCCTCAACATAAGTTTTTTTACAAATGGGAAGGAATTTTTAACATACAAATAATACAACACAATACAGATCAAAGGATAGAGCTATATCCTCCTATACAACTTCAGAACTAAACTAATTTTTCCTCTTGACAGAAGTAAATTTTTCATCCATAAAACAACCATAAAACACTCAAATCAATTTGAAATCCAAATCTATCAAAGAACCATTTCAAATTTGACCTTCGACTACTCAACAATGAGAGTGAAATCAACCAAAAATGACTTAGAAATTCACAAAATGCAAAACAAAAGATGACTCCCATAAAAACCCTCTTTTCGGCATACCCGATTACAACCAAATGACAAAATGAGAAAACCAGCAACTAGATCTTTTCTAAAATATCAAATATTAAAATTTTAATTAATTTAACCACTCTCAAATGCCTATAAATCTGAAACCCTAGTTTTCCATTAGTTGGTTATAGTTACAGGGAGAAACAAGAGTATTTGCAGCCATGGAGGAGCAGCCTGATAGAAGTCTCGTGTTTCAACTATATCTCAAAAACTATGATCTAGGTTTTTGAAATTTTTTGAATAAATTTAATAGACAATAAAACAAAAAAACCTTTAAAATTATCACCAACCCAATTCATAAAAATAGAATTATGGGCGATGCAATTAGACCATTTTATTAGTAGAGAACAGAAGATAACAAACATGTATTGATTCTTATTCTAGAATAAATAAATATTTCATTCACACAGAATAAAAATATATAACATTTATTTTCAAAAATCAGAGAGAGAGAGAATTCAATCAAATTAATCATACATTCAAAAAGAAAATTTAACAAAAGATTCCAAAATCCAATCTGGATCCAATGTTTGGCATGGACGGGAGTTCGACGCCGAGCTCTGAAAATTTGAACTTCCAACTCCCCAATCCAAAATTTTCCCAAAACCACAATTCTCCAGCAAAATCCATTCCACTCAAATCATAATTAAATTCTAAATCACTCTCCTCCAAATTTTGATTCAAAACCACTTCAATTTTTTCCAAAAACCTTAGAAAAATTCCTTCAAAACCATGTAAAATCTCTCCATTCTCAATAACCCCAAAAATCTCTTCTAAAATCTGCTAAATTTCATGCACAAAAAAGTGAAAGTCTCATTTCCCCAATTTTTCCCATAAATAAAACTAATTAAATTTAAAAAAGAAATAAAAACAAAAAACGAAAGTAACTTTCTTTCTTTTTCCCCTAAAGATTCTTCTTTTCCAAAATAAAACAAGGAAATCAAATCCTCTCATAAAATAAATTACTAAAATATTAAATTAAAGCACCTATCCTCATCCCACTAATGAAATAATTAAAATAAAATAAATAATCAAATTAACTCATGTATATTTGGGGTTTCTCACCAAATAAATTTAAAATATTATAAGAAATAAAAAAAACTCCATAAAAATAATCACTCCACCAAAATAGTAAATCAAAACACAAATATAACATATGCATACATATTAATATTTAGATATTTACTAATAAACGTATTAATATTTAATAAATAACAATAGAATATGTTAATATTTATAACCTTATTTTCATAAAACATAATACACATATAATCGTAATAATAGTAATAACCAATATTCGCTCACACCAAAGAATAACCATAACAATATAAATACATATATATAATAACATTAAATCACACCTTATCACATTAATAACAATTATAATAACAACTAACATGAGAAACCCAATATCTAACTTTACTCAAATAATCCACAATCCAAGGCTAGGCATAAACCATGAAATAACCTCTCACATAAAAAAAATATTCATATCAAAACATAAATAATGAGAATGATCACAACAGTGACTAACCTTACTTACCGAAGGATTTAGCACCATTAAAACTAAATCCACACTCAAAACTAGGCATAGGAGTCACACAATCACATAACCCAACAGAAACATTCACACACATGCAACACTCCAACCATAGGGTAAATGAGATTGGACATTGTCCCTTGACAACTCGAAAAGGTGGTCACACACTAAATCAATTATCCCTAATTGGGGAAAATGGCTAGGGTTAGGGTATAACTTGGGCCTAGATGTTATCTCCTCAACCACCATTGGGATTAGAGGTACGCTCAGACTTGCTAATTCAGGTGGATATGTAGCCTAGTACTTGTTCACTCAAACATACAAATTAGAGCACATGTGCATAATAGCTGAAGCACTAGAAAAAAAACTCTAGCAATCATATCGCATTCTCGTATGTTCCTCATACGTCCAATGGTATGATGCCACCCTTTCCACAAACACACTATTGCATCACTTAACTATCCAAGTAAATCTCTACATAATAATATCAACTTAACAATATGCATCTTACTCACAAAAGTACTAACAGAAGCTCATGTTTCATCTGCAACTATAACACTTGAACATAAGTCAATACCTCTTCATGAAAATAAATATAATCATAATATCATATCATCATGATAATAATATATCAAAATCATGTGAAAATCCTAAAGATAACCAAAGAATTTTCATAGCACAAATATGCCCATAGTTTGCATCCTAGTATTGGTCATGTCTGAACACACACACATCATAGTAAACCTATCCTTAGACATATATAATAAGTCCTTTCCTATCCTTCTCACATAGTCCATAAATTCATGATATACAACATCAATTGCTTAACATTATTAGCACATACTTTTAAATATCCCTATTATTTTACCTTCATCTCCAAGTTCCAAAGCCAAACTACCTACACATCCATGGTGAGAATGGAGGGGCACTACATTCTCCCCCCTAATACTTGACTTACTCTTGAAAGTCACAAACTAGGGTGGAAACATAACACATTAGTACAAAAATTTATCTACTCTATAATTTATGTACATCCTCTATCTAAATTATTTTGATTAAAATCACTATCTGGCTACACATTTGAAAGTAATATTTTCCTTACCACCTTTATTTAGAAATACATACATCTCTTAAAATATGATATTTGATTTACACTAACAAATATAGCAGGTACTCTATTTAACACCATTTTCCATTCCTAATACAAAAAAAAATCCATTATCTCATACATGGAAAACACATCAAATGGTTTCTTGATATTCAAAAATACACACCATCTCATGTTTCAGAAACATTTTTCAAATTACAATTTACGATTTTCAATAACATCCACTCCATATAATACCATAGATTCACAATACACTCACATTAAGATAGCATGGTTAGCTATATTTTACATCATTAAACAACAAAATATAAGAAATATACATCTAACACATACATACACAATCACATCACTGAGAAGTGCACAACACAAGGCTACAAAAGGGTCCATCTAGACATCGAAAAGCAGTATATTAATCCATGAGCCAAGAGCCAAGAGCCAATATCCATATCACATGATCCATACCTCAAACTCGGTGGCTTGATGGTGTTAGGCCACACACACATGGTGAGACCATCCAAACAAGACTACAATGACCTACCTCTTGTTGTATAAGGTGGTTAGCCTCCAAGAGATTGTCATCACACATAGGTGGGTAGTGGGTCCTAGTTGTGTAACAACCTCACATACCCCCATCCTCAAGATTCTTTACGTCTGCTTCCTGATATACTCACCAAGTCCGTCTCATACGTCCTTGGAGAGGAATCACAATACGACACACGGTCGACATCGAAAATAATAAGGATAAACTAGTTTATCCAAGTCATAAAGAGCAAATAAAAATTCAATTTCAACAATAAAGCAATAAATGCGCATAATTTCAACACTAAATCAAGTGTAACCAAGAGGGCTATAAGAAAATAAGATCACAAGGTGTGGCTAAACCATTACAATCAAATATAAATAAGGTGTTGACCTTCACAATCAACATAAAATCATTAATAACCATAAAGAAAGTCCATAATATTTGAAATTGCACTGTACAACACTACGTGACTAGATACTAGCCACCAAACGAGGAAGGAGGGAACAACGTCAGGCTATAGCAGTAGCCCTCATGTGGTGCAGAGTGAGCATGCCATCCACATGGCTCAGAGTGTACTCCTTGGCTACACTGCATCGTGTTGTCATGCGGCATGGACTAGCCAAGTGGCCCATGCACTCCTTGGCTGTCTACATGGAATGTGCACCTCATCACCCATCCTGCATCACATCTCAGTGTGGCATGGTCATACACCAGCCAAAGAAGGCACGCACTGGTCGTATGCTGCATGGCAGTGTGTCTGTGGCTCCACAAAAGTAGGCACGAGCAGAATACACCTCACATAGCGATACCTTGTGGAGAAGGCACACGTAGGTACTCACCGTAGCTAGAGGTATACATGGCTAGGACATACCCATATGCTAACCAACCCAAACACTATCGAAAGAAAACATGAGTATCCCTTTACAAGTGTGTGAGGCCCCATTACGCTCATCACACAAGTAGGCTATCATAACACATTCTCATAGTGCACCTTCACATGTCTATGCACGTGGCATCGTATCCATTGCATCATCTCAGAACACATGCAAATACGGTATATATAATACATATATAAGTATATCAATATGGGGCTACTCGAGCTTCACCTCTCTTACAAACGAGGTTGACTCGCTAATGCCAGCTCAATGCCCCTATAGGCGGCTAGGCATATACTAACAAACCAATGCTGTTATACTCAAAACTGTGGGGATTAGGCTAGAACATATGGATCAAGTGCTCTGATCCATCATAAGGGGAAGTAGTGAGTATGTTTCCTCAGGATCGGTTGAGCTACGACCGCTCTGCGTCGCAATATGTGTACATTGCACACTCCACCCAAGGAACTTTGTGGCTGCTACTACTCCTTCACAGATTGAAGGATTGGAGAACCAAAAGAAAAGAATCTGGGAAACTATCTTTTGGCTACTCTTACATATATAAATTTCAACCACATGTGGGTTGTCCCTCAATCAGGTGACAAACATATAAGCACACGTAATGGTATGGTTAATTCCACAGCAACAAATGCAACATATTCCCCATGGATGGGTACACAGTATCACTATCCCATGGGCATACAAAGCAAGTATGGGTTATTCACAACACTCAACCAATGCACAGTTACTGGTTTCTCACATTTACAATGGGGTACAATTGCATACACAATTTCATTATTTCTCAAGGATTACATACCATGAGTACATTTCTTTCCATAACCAATGTGATTCATATCATTACATATATCCATAACCATTTATTAGTTTTTTTCTTTCATTCTAATTTTTTCCATATATCACATGATGCTAAATATCAATATCAAGATCATCATGATCATTTAACAACTCCACTTAACAAATTCACATTCACTTTTATTCATTTGGTATAACATTCTATCTTCATAACATATGCATATACAAAATAACTTTTCTTCCACACAATAAGAATTTTACATAAGCACCATGAATTTCTAAATGCATCCAAGAATCATTAATACTTTCACATCAACATTCATGCAACCAAAATTAAGCAAATTATACACAAGTTCTATATTCGCAAAAGAACAATAATGATTCTCTACTTAACTCTTACTACTTCATGTAGGCCTTTCCTAAATACAAAAAAATCTTACTTCATCACAAGTTATTCAAATTTTCACAAAACAAAGGAATTCACATATTTGTTTCCAAAACACAATCCCACATTCTCTCAAACTTTATTCCAGACTAGTACAAGTAACACTAAATCTTTACATAGTGATTATACCTACTCAAACATCCATATTCCATACCCAATCTTAATTACTTCACATGTTACCCCCTCATGCATTCCAAAACTAAATTTGCACTTTTAAGGAACTAGAAGTCATGGAAATGAAACAAGGGAACACAAGAAAAATCAACAATTACAAGCATTCAAGGAATCACACCCAACGAGAGAATACACAAAGTGTTTAATTCTCTAATTAACATCTCAACTAGGTGTTTAAATTAAAACATGGTCTCTAACATAAGGGTCTCGATGACCTTCTATCCACACATCAGGCATCTGACAACAGATACATGGGGAAAGTTACTCTAACTAGACATGGGTGACAACATTAACCAGATATCTCAGTGCTACAACCCTAACTCTGATACCAAGTGTAACACCCTGCTAAGAGATCCGGTGGATTAACATAAAAGACCTTCAACATCATGCCAATAATTTTTTTTTTTTTTTAATGTAAATTAAATCTCATACATCAAATTACATATGATAACATAAGTTAATTATAATTAAACCTCATCTAACACTATGCTAATATGAACCTAATCCTAATCATTGTCATGAATATATGAAGATATATCACATCTACTACTAACTTAAGCTCATAAAAATACAACATTTCTATGTTAACCTTTCCATTACATAATAAACAATAAAATATATATATTTAAGATTACATCAATTCATTTACTTTTCTTTTACAAGAATGCTACAATATACAAGACTCATTTATCTAAGAGGTACATAAATATAAGATACATATTGGGCTTAATTTTCTTAGAAATATTATCTGCATCATGAAACCAACTCTGGAATGAAGTGGATGGAAACACTTCATGTTGCACATAAATTGCATCATCTAAATCCCAATGGATGGTTGTAAAATACCACCTTACCATGTGGAACCTTGAAACTCATTCCTTCCATGCTAGGAGACAACACTAGGCCCCACACACAAGCAAGCAATATAAACAACAATTGGCTAACACAAAACATCCAAATGAGACTTCCTAAAACAAGAATCAACCAAAAATCATAAAAAAATTTACAAAGACTTCCAGATATTTCCAAAGGTCAAACACATAACATAAATGGATAGGAAATCAAACGTTGAGCATTATACCACAACACATACAATGAGGCACATAACATCATTTGCAAAATCTCATAACATGATAACCAACTTTTAATTTTGTAGTTCATATTCAAGATCAACAATACATAGCCTTGGTGCAATTGATCCTTACACAATACAGAAGTCTCAACATAAGTTTTTTTACAAATGGGAAATAATTTTCAACATACAAATAATAACACATTCAAGCACAAATAATACAACACAATACAAATCAAAGAATAAATCTATATCCTCATATACAACTTCAAAACTGAACTAATTTTTCCTCTTGACAGTAGTAATTTTTTCATCCATAAAACAGCCATAAAACACTCAAATCAATTTGAAATCCAAATATATCAAAGACCTATTTTAGATTTGGCCCTCAACTACTCAACAACACGAGTGGAATCAACTAAAAATGATTCAGAAATTTACAAAATGTAAAACAAAAGACAACTCCCATAAAAACCCTTTTTTCGGCATACCCAATTACAACCAAATAAAAAAATGAGAAAACCAACAACTAGATCTTTTCTAAAATATCAAATATTAAAATTTTAATTAATTTAACCACTTTCAAATGCCTATAAATTTGAAACCCTAATCTTCCATTGGTTGGTTACAATTACAGGGAGAAACAAGAGTATGTGTAGCCATGGAAGAGCAGTCTGATAGTAGCCCCATGTTTCAATTATATGTCAAAAACTACAATATGGGTTTTTGATATTTTCAGATTAAATTTAATAGACAACAAAATGAAAAAATCCTTTAAAATTCTCACCAACCCAGTTCGTAAAAACAAAATTATGAATGACACAATCAGACCATTTTATTAGTAGAGAACAAAAGATAACAAACATGTATTGATTTTTATTCTAGAATAAATAAATGTTTCATTCACACATAGAATCAAAATATCTACATTTATTTTCAAAAATAAGAGAGAGAATTCAATCAAATTAATCATACATTCAAAAAGAAAATTTAACAAAAGATTCCAAAATCCAACTTGGATCATACGTTTGGCATGGACGGGAGTTCGATGTTGAGTTCCAAAAATTTGAACTTCCGACTCTCCAATCCAAAATTTTCTCAAAACTATAATTCCCTAGCAAAATCTATTCCACTCAAATCATAATTGAATTCCAAATCACTCTCCTCAAATTTCAATTCAAAACCACTTCAAATTTTCCTAAAAACCTTAGAAAAATTCCTTCAAAACCATGTAAAATCTCTCCATTTTCAATTACCCCAAAAATCTCTTCTAAAATCTCCTAAATTTCATGCACAAAAAAGTGAAAGTCTCATTTCCCCAATTTTTCCTATAAATAAAACTAATTAAATTCAAAAAAAAGAAGAAGCAAAAAACGAAAGTAACTTTCTTTTTTTTTCCCCAAAAAACTCTTATTTTTCAAAATAAAACAAGGAAATCAAATCTTCTCATAAAATAAATTACTAAAATATTAAATTAAAGCACCTATTTTTATCCCATTAATGAAATAATTAAAATAAAGTAAATAATCAAATTAACTCATTTATTTAGGGTTTCCCACCAAATAAATTTAAAATATTATAAGAAATAAAAAACCTCCTTAAAAATAATCACTCCACCAAAATAGTAAATCAAAACACAAATATAACATATGCTTACATATTAATATTTAGATATTTACTAATAAACGTATTAATATTTAATAAATAACAATATAATATGTTAATATTTACAACCTTATTTTCATAAAACATAATACACATATAATCGTAATAATAGTAATAACCAATATTTGCTCACACCAAAGAATAACCATAGCAATATAAATACATATATATATTTAACATTAAATCACACCTTATCACATTAATAACAATTATAATAACAACTAACATGAGAAACCCAATATCTAACTTTACTCAAATAATCTACAATCCAAGGCTAGGCATAAACCACAAAATAACCTCACATAAAAAAAATATTCACATCAAAATATAAATAATGAGAATGATCACAACAGTGACTAATCTGTCTTACCAAAGGATTTAGCACCATTAGAACTGAATCCACACTCAAAGCTAGACATAGGAGTCACACAATCACATAACCCAATAGAAACATTTACATGCATGCAACACTCCAACCATAGGGTAAATGAAATTGGACATTGTCCCTTGACAACTTGAAAAGGTGGTCACACACTAAATCAATTATCTCTAATTGGAGACAATGGTTAGGGTTAGGGTATAACTTGGGCCTAGATGTTATCTCCTCAACCACCATTAGGATTAGAGGCACACTCAGAACTGCTAATTTAGGTGGAGATGTAGCCTAGTACCTATTCACTTAAACATACAAATTAGAGCACATGTGCATAATAGTCGAAGCACTAGAAAAAAACTCTAGCAATCATATCGCATTCTCATATGTTCCTCATACGTCCAATGGTATGATGCGGCCCTTTTCATAAACACACTACTACATCACTTAACTATCCAAGTAAATCTCTGCATAATAATATCAACATAACAATATGCATCATACTCACAAAAGTACTAACAGAAGCTCATGTTCCATCTGCAACTGTAACACTTGAACATAAGTCAATACCTCTTCATGAAAACAAATATAATCATAATATCATATCATCATGATAATAATATATCAAAATCATGTGAAAATCCTACAGATAACCAAATCATTTCCATAGTACAAATATGCCCATAGCTTGCATCCTAGTAATGGTCATGTTTGACCACACACACATCATAATAAACCTATCCTTAGACATATAAAATAAGTAATTTTCCTAGCCTTCTCACATAGTCCATAAATTTATGATATACAACATCAACTGCTTAACATCATTAGCACATACTTTTAAATATCCCTATTACTTTACCTTCATCTCCAATTTCCAAAGCCAAACTACCTGCACATCCATGGTGAGAATGGAGGGCACTACACTAACAGTCATATGGTCAGCTCAATTGATCAAATACAAATAAAATTAAAGTAATTAACAAGATAAATGATCAAATTAGAAACCATACTCAATGGAATTCGATTAGCAATACTAAAACGACTCAATTTAAATGAACCTAAACTAGTGTGCAAACCTCCAATCCCAATGTGGATTGATGCATAATTGTGAGATGGATGTGGATTGCTCAATTTTATGCATTATGCATTGTTGAAAAAGTATGTTTGATGAGGGTTGATTCACAAAAGATGCTCTAGAATGCTCAAAAAATGAGTATGAAATTCTAGAGAGTAAAGGTGATCATAAGGATTGTGAATTGATTTTATATGGAAAAGGTTTGGTATTTATAGATTTTAAGAAGTTTGATCAATGGTGAGGATTGAAAATGATAATCAATGGATGAGAGAATATTAAGGAGGTGAGTGTGGATTAAGGATTAATCTAGTGGATGATAATATATGAGGTGTGGATCAAGGATTAGATCAATGGTTCATAATCTATGAGATAATCAACAATATCCCTTAATTCATGGAATTAAGTTGGAGGTATTTCAAGTGGAGGAAAGAATTTGAATTTGAAAAGGGAATATTCTTTGTGCAAGTTGGAGGATTGGGGGAACAAATAGTTAATTAATTAGTTTAGGAAAATCATTTAATTGTGTAAGTTGGAAGAATTAAGAGATTTAATTAAATAATTGGTAATTATTTAATCAAGTGGAAAAATGAAATTTAATTAAATAATTTGGAATTATTTAATTAAAAGGGGAGAAAATGCTAAAAAATGATGAAGTGATTTAATTAAATAGAGGAAATAGGTGATCATGATGAGAAAATAGGTGTTAGTAAGTGAAATTAGGATGTGTGATATACTTAGGACATTTTTAGGTGTCTACACTAGCTAACTCGTTGCCTAAATTCATTGAACCTAGACACTTACCCAAAAGTAAAACTAACTTTTCATCTTATCCATTCATCTCATTTAACCTCTTAATCTTATCCATTTTCATAAGGATTTTTTTCCTCATCCCTATCCAAAACCTAAATCCTATCTATCATTTGACACTTGTCACATGATTGTGTCCTTTATCCAAACCCTTAATCCTCCAATTTTAGCCATCCATCATCAATCATTTCTAGGCATTGATTTTGTCTCTTAAAGACTCTATATCTAGAGGCTCTCTTCCTTCATTTTCACCTAATGATCCAATCTTGAGCTACCATACTTACATGTTTTCATTTTGATCTCTTATTATATACAATCATTAACAAATAATATCAATGTTATGCAAGAGCATTGAGCAATCCACATATCAACATAAAGAGAAAATCAAATGGAATAAGGGTGCAATCCATTTCCACTCATCAAGGAGAGAAGCAAATATTCTAGGTGAAGTATTGTGCTTTTACTATTTCTTTTATCTTTCTTTCATTTGACTTCAATATTTTTTAACCTATTCATTTTGGTACATCAATGGGACCCACATCCCTGTTTTGATCTTTTTATGAGTGTTTTTTGAGTTCTTAGTTGCAGGTTCTGATTTGGCACTCAACTTTTTGATTCAACACTTTTGTTTGACAAATTCATGCTTCCATCATGACTTTCAACACCTTTGTTACACCTTTCCACTCTTCTATAATTCCCCATCACGCTTATGTTTTGACTTTTGATGCTTCTAGTCAAGGAAACGACACCTATATTTTGACTTTCAATGCCTATGTTATGAGAAATTGTGCTTGTGTTTTGATTAAATTTTTAACTATTTTTAGTGCTAACCCTTGGTTTTTCTCTATTCATTTCATCATTTTTCCTAACATTTTTCTTGCAGGTGTTGCTAATCCATCTTTTGTGCATGTTTTATATTTGTCGAACATTTTATTTTGAAAAAAATAGGATTGGTCATTAATTTTTCTTTGAAATCTATTTTTTTTACAAAAAAATGCTTATGTTCAACAAAACCACACCTCCATTTTGACTTTCTATTCCTACATTTCAACTTTCAACGCCCATGTCTAATAAATTTGTGCCTTTTTTCCAAATCTCTACACCTTTGTTTTGACTTGTTATGTTTCACTTTCAACTTGTTACACTTCCACTTCATAAAGTTGTGCCTTTGCATAGGTATAATTTCATTTTTTTGTGTTTTTTCACTCTTGTTTTTTCAAAAGGTTCCTATGTTTGACCTTGAAATGCTTTTGTTCAATTTATTTCATAAGTTTTCCAAGTTCTATCTTTTTTCTTATCCAAAAAAAAAATTGGGGGCTTCGCCCTCAAACCCCTATTACCAAGTGTCTGCATCTGTCCCCCCACACCCCCTCTATAATTGGGTTGAGTGTACCAACCCCCATCACAAAATGGTCCCAAATTTTAATGGTTATCTTCATGCTAACATTCATTTTCTTTGATCATTTTTATCTAAAACCCCTTGTTATGCGGCTTGAAATCACTTTTCAAAGAAAAATCATCAAACCACTAACATCTTTCTTGTAGATTCATTGGTCCAAGGCTTTATTTTCACTATTCTAGGCATCTAAAATAGCTTAGTTGGTTAATGGATATTTTTTTTCATGTTTTGAACTGTTTGTAGATGTATTCTCTCTCCTTGCACTTAGTGTGATCTTGGAGATCAAAAATCTCACATATCTTCATTTCTTTTATGTTCTAAGTTTTATCCCAAGGCTTGCTAGCTTTTGTGTATGCTCTACCCTTGTGCGTCATGCAATCTTGGGTGATCAAAATAACCTAGTATATTCTTTCTTATTAGGATGCCTTCTTGAGGATTTTATCACTTCAAGGACAACCTCAACTATATTTTTTGGTGGGGTATATAAAGGGGGGAGAGAAAAATATATATATCAAAGTGTAGCCAATGTCATTCTAAGCCAAGTTATGTGACCCTCGATCTGTCAAGACATGTTTGGTGATGAGAGAAGGAGAGACCCTCCTAATCTCAAGCAATATCAAATGGTCTCACCATTCATAGATCCAATAAGAACCCTTTTTTAGAATCCTTTAAGACCATTGATCGTTGCTTAGTGTGGTGCAGGGTATAATATTATACTCAAAGTTACTCACCGTGTACTTTCTCTTGTTGAGGTGACAAATATCCCTTGATAGGGCCTTGTCCTTCTAAGGTAAAGGGTGTGGATTTGGTATATGACCTTGGCATACCCTAGTTAAGCATTCATTTAAAGGTATTATGCCTTTTTTAGGTGGCCCTACATTAAGTTAACCCACCTACTTGACTAAATATAATTTGTGTTATCGTGCTTTGTGTGTTTGCATGTGTAAAACTAGTGAATCCAATCAACATGCATTGCTAAAATTTATCCCTATCACTTTGATATTCAAGTCATCCATTGTGTCTTCTTGTGTGATTGTCTCTTTCCAAAAAACATCTTGAAACCTCTATTTTCAATCTTGACCTTTCTAGCCCTAGAGTGGACTTAGAATACCCCTCCTCAACAATCATTTCACATAGAACATTAACCATTATCCATCCAAAATCTATCATATTTCTCTCATCTTATCTTTTTCATCCATTATCATAACCTAGTCATCACAACCATCATCCTTAGACCTTGGTCCTATCAGTTATCATCTATCTTTATCATCATTATCATAACCATTTCTTTCACCATTGATCATCTTCATCATCCTATCCAATCCCAATCCTATCATCATATCAAATCCTTATCATCTTTGCTATAGTCTCATCGTCCAGCCATAATTCATATCATATCCTATCAATATCAATCTTGTCAAGAGTCTATATAGATCCTAATCCTTGATATCAAATCCCCAGAAAACCCTTTCTTAGGTGATCATCCAAGCCTAATTAAGTATATCTAAGCTTAGGTAAGAAAAGCCATCTTTTATCCAAGCCTTGCTCAAGTGATTATCCAAGATTGATTGAGAAAATCTAAGCCTTGCCTAGGAAATTATCCAAGTCTAGTATAAGAAAACACCATCATTTATCAATCAAGTATCCAGTTAGCTAGAGATACAATTGGTATTGTAGCATCATTTCATCATTATCTCCTTTCTATCCAATCTAGAATTATTATTTTTCATCATTATCCCCTGTCTATCCATTTTGTCATCATTCCCTTTCCATCCATTTCATCTTTAACACTTTCACTTTCTCAAATCCAATGTCTACCTAATCATCCATAATCATCCTCATCTCATCTGGGTATGTGCAGGATCATGATGGGCCAAAAAGTGGTGATATAATGGGTATGTGTAGGGTATGTGGCTAACAACTTTTTTTTACCCAAAATTGATGAAACGAAAAGGGTTTTTAAAGGAGATTCTCAACTTTCCACCAATATAAATTATGCTTTACTTTGAATTTAATAAATAATTATTATTCATTTTCTATTTGAATTATAAATAAAGTCTTGATTGATAGGCTGATTGAAAAACATCTATAGCTTTCAAATAGTATCACATTTTTTGAATCTGAAACATGCGTCACATTCTATGCTTTGTATAATATAGGATTAAAAAAAGAAATGAATTTCATGAAGTTTTGACCAAGTTAAGGTGGTCAGACATACGAGTTTTTTATATTTTTTAAAAGTTGTAATAAAAAATTCATAATTAATTATTTACTTGGAAAAAAATTACAAAAAATATGCATCACATTGGGACATGAGTTCTCTACTTATATCTAAAATATTATAAAAAATATTATCATTTTATTGTGGTTAGGTGGTCGACAAACACCTACTTTTTTTCCCTAAAAATTAGTAGTTTAGAAACTACATTCAATTTGCTACAGATTCTATTCTAAAATATTTTTGAAATAATATAGATAACTTATTCAAATTTTTACATCAAGTTGCCTAACTCTAATTTTTCTAAGTTTTTTGCCACTTAAGGGCCTATTTTTTCCATGATGATCCTGCACATACCCATCTCATCATTCATAGGTCTCTCCCTCTTGGATGCCTATCACAAGGTCCCAAGCAAGAAAGTAAAATATGGCTTCTCAGGGGTTCCCCTCATCATCTCATGATACACCCTTTGAGGAGATAGTCTACAAAATCCCCATGGAGAATCCATTTCCATTTTACATCATCCACGATGATAACTCAAGTGACCAAGACTCCCAAACATCATTAGAGGACTTTTCCCAAGATACCCAAGTCATGGAATTGATACATAGATATATCATGAAGCATCCCAACCAATATATCCTTATGTTCAAAGAAAGGCGCCAAATTACCCCATGATTTTCACACATCTTGATTTATCTAAAAACCTCATTCTATACCTCCACATTCTATTCATCATAATCCTACATATCTTCCATCTTCTTCTAACCCGAGCATGATCCTTCATCTTTCCAATGTTCTTATAATCTCCCCATATCATCTCAATCCATCAATCCTACATCATATTTACATGTCAAAATACCCTCTCATACCCAAAGCTTTGAATCATCACATATCCCATAACCACAACATTCCATCTCGTATCCTCGTGTCTCCACATCCATTCCTCTTAACACATCATATCATCTTCAAACCTCAAATATAATTTATTCCAACCCCATAGCATCTTACTATCAATACCTCCAATATTACAATCCTTCATCACCTATATATAAACCTCTCCAATATTCCAATCCCATTTCATCCTCTTCTCAATACCAATACATATCCTCACAACCTCCCATATCTACCTATCAATCACCTCCCTTCAATTTCATAAGTACTTTGGCCCAATATATGCAACAACTTAAGGATACCCTTAAGGGACTTCAACTAGGACATCATAATAAATCCTATACCTTCCAAGAATTATGTCCTTATCCTTTTGAAAATTCCATCACCATGACCCAGTTTCCCCAAAACTTTGAAATACCTAAACTGAAAAGTACAAGGAAAAGGGAGATCCTAGGGAACACTTTGGTGCAAGAGCACCTACACCTCATCCTCCATTTTCGCTCATTTAATGAAAAAATGCTGTTAGGAGGTTAGAATTAGTCTTTTTAAGTCTTTTTGTCATTAATAAGGTCAATCAAGACCATTGAGCAATATCTACGGTGATTTTTTGAGTTTTGAGTCAAAATATGCAACAATGCACTCTTGCACTAAAAGATGCTCTTGTAGCCTTTGAAGGCAAAAACATGAATTTGTATGTAAATGTGCAAGGGTGGGGGTCTTAATAATGTAATAAGGCTGTTTCAATGTTATTTGAATGGTTGTTAAGGTCTTAGGTCTTTAGGATTGCAAATTTGCTTCAAAATGCAAAGTTGTCATAAGGAAATTTGGCGTAAAATCAGCATTAATGATGTAATTTCATTAACTAATGGTTCCCTCCTTCAAAAATTAGTTGAGGGCAGTTGTAAATGATGGGAAACAAGTTTAAGAAGCCTCTCTTGGGTCGAGGTTGGGCTGTTGTTGGCAGTTTTGAAGTTTTAAAGCATTTAATAAGAAGAAAACTTTGTTTTTTCTATTTTTTACAGCATTTTTTCCTGATCCCGTGCTTGGTACGGTCTGGTACATCATTGTACGGACTATAAATTGGAATTTTTTGAAAGAGGGAAGAGTCTAATTTATTTTGGTGGTGATTTTGCTCGTTTTCATTAAGAATTGAATAAGTTACATCAATTTTAGTGAAAGTGGGTCTGAAACCTTGCAAAACAAGGGTTTGGTCACCAAAATGGATGTAATTCCCATTTCCACCATGGGAAAAATCTAAAAACTGGTGGATTGGTAGATTTAGGACTCCTTTACATTCTTAAATTTGTTTCATATTGAAAAATGGAGTTTTGCAAAAGTTATGTGATGCCCTAGGTCTGGTTTTACCTTGAAACAGTCCAGAAAATGATCATTTGTAAGCAATTCTTTCAATTTCTGATTATTTGAGTAAATAGAATGGATGAAACATGTGAAATGGGACTTGGATAACCTGTTGGAGTCTTTTAAAGGCATTAGGGGTGTTGGGGTGTGCCTTGACAAGTTGAAAGCTTCCTTGTACATGCCTAGTTAAGCCTTGTTTATGGCTTGTAAATCAATCTTTTGAATCATCTGTTGTTAGCATTTGGTTTTGTACTTTTTGGGATTTGTAGGGGTTGATGTCAGATGTCTAAAACCAGTTCTCTTTGGTCTGGTTGTTGATTTAACAAGATTTAATCATGACTGTCCCATTTGGCCTGTACTACAAGAATGCATGGCTTGTTTGAAAGCGATGGGAGAGTGAGTGTTTTTGTGTGCAAAATCTATTTTTCTGATCATGATTTGTCATTTTGGGAGTATTCAAATCATCCCCAAGTCCTATAGTGATGTCTGGATGAGAGATTCATGTTGGTGATTAAGTTGCTTTGTTGAAAGAAACAATGAAAAGATGTGTGCACATAGAGTGTTTGAGAGGAATTTTTGAGAAAAGGTGTTGCTTCCCCTGCCACTCTGCATCACACTTAAAATAATTCCATATTTCATGTCAATAGGTTTCCTATCTTGACACTTACCTCTTGAGGCTCTTCCCTAGAAGACTAGCTATATAAGCCCTTGATTGGTTCACTCACCTTCCCCATGGGACAATCAGCACCTTTTTCAAGTTAGTTGATAAATTTGTCACTCATTTTCATTAAAAAAAATGATATCAACATGATGGATCTTTTCAATACTAAACAAAAGAGTCATGAATCCTTTCCCTCATCTTTACAATGATGGATACATCTTGCTAGTCACTTTGCATGGCTTGTACCTTAAAAATAACGTGTCACCATCTTTGTCAAAAACTTAAGGACTGAATTGGGCTTCCATTTACACATTCAATGTGCTCATTCCTTTGATAATATTATGGAAAAATGATTATCTATTGAAAAAAACCTTATAGCTGAAGGCCTAGTCAAGATATACAAAGAAGGCAAAGACAACAATCCCAAATCTAGCGACAAATATTGTTTTTGGAATAAAAACAAAAACATGGTCAATGATGGTGTGACTGATTCAAAACATGTTAAAAATATCCAAATACCACCACCACCACCATCTCATAACAATCTAGCTCCTCAATGACATGTGGTTACCCCTAAAGGCCAATGTAGATGACATAATAAGCATGAGTATACCCCCTTGGATGAACCAATCAAAACCATCCTCTAAAATATTATCCAAGCCAATATGATCCAATTTCCACCCATCAAATCCCTTGGTCTGGATGTACCTAAACCCTATTGGTACAAGGAACATGATTTTTTGATTACCATAGGGTTCATGGACATAAAACCTTCTCATGCATGAAACTTAAGAATGTTATCTAAGATCTTATTGATCGAGGAGATATCTCTATCAAAGGCCATATATCCCCTAATGAAAACTTGGGTATATACAAGCACCCTTTTCCTCAACATGATGATGGTAAAACTTCTACATCATATACATAATGTCTTATATATATACCAATAATATCTCATCTAATTCCATTATTGGCCACATCGAACAAAGTCATTCCCAAGTAGCCACCATAACTATCAAAGTGCTTAATTGTGTTGTTACTACCCGACATTTTGAATCACTATCCAAGGAGCTTCCCCATCCTCCCAACCTACAAATTAGTATAGCATCCTTGACCACTTGAACAAAATATCACTAAAAATATCTATCCTAAAACTACTGAAAAAATCTCCCATCCACAAGGATCTCCTTGAGAAATCCCTCCATGAAACTCATGTCCTTAATTATATTGATCTAGTTCAATTTCAAGCTATGATAAGACACTTATCATCTCCACAATCCCTCACCTTTTACACTAACAACATGCCTTCCATCAATCCCCCCATAATCATTCGCTTCACCTCAAGCTCACATCCATAAAACCACAATCAAATGTCTCCTTGTAGATGGTGTATGGGGACTTAATCTTTACAACCTAAGTATAATAAAGTAATTGGGATACTTTGATGATGTTGTTGATCACCAAACAAAAAATACCATAAAATCATATGATGAATTTGAGTGTGAATGTAAAGGCTCTATCAGACTACCCATCTAGGTTGAACTCATAATAGTTGAAACCACTTTCCAAATCTTAGACCTTGATCTCCCCTATAACATTATTCTTGGCCACCCATATATCCATTTATGCAAGCCATCCCACCCACATTCCATAAATGCATAAAATTTCCCCATAATGGAACTGAAGTGATCATGCATTTTGATCCAAATCCTTTCCAATATTACACTCTTACACAACATTTATGGCCTTTAACACCATTGCCCTACCAACACTGCATCACCACCTTCATCTTCATACATTGATCCTTCATTGCTACCCGCCTCTCACAATCCCTCAAAGATCAAGGCTAAGATCAAAGACCTAGGTATTGGAGAATATGAGCTACAATCCTTCCATATCACATCCAAACCACCATCCACTTAATCCCAATCTTTTGGTGTCCATGATAATCCTATGTTTGATGATGATATCTATGATAATCCACTCTTTGATCACGATTCCATTGAGGATATCCATGATCATATTCCTTCTCCTCCATCTCATGAACCACCATCATTCCATATTGACCATCCTAAGTTAGGGTATCCTTCTCCTAATGTTGCATCTACTATGCCTTCTTTCCAATTGACTAAGGATGTGAAATCTTCCTTTAACATTAATAGTGCCGAAAAGGATAGTCACAAATAATCCATCGAGTGCATCACCAATATTTTCTATGAATCACATATCCTTACCATCTCACTCAACACATCCAATTCATTCACTTCCAGCCATCTTGTAGACTCGGATCAACAAGTCTCATCTAAAAATAACAAGGCTATCAGACACAAATTAAAAATTAAAAAAAAATCATTTATCAAATGGAGATCCAAAATCAAAAGAAAATATAAAAATCCAAGAAATGTCCTTTAGCCAAAATCAAAATCAAAAGTTGTTGGAAAAATTAAAAATCAAAGTCAAAAATAAAAGAAAGAAAAAATCAATCTCCAATCATGCCCCTTCATCCAAAATAGCAGGAAGTATTTATCCAAGCACGGTATCAAGAGATGAGCTTGTTGATCCTAATTCTTCATCCTCATCATATTTATGCAATCCATAATTCTACCAAATTCACCCATATACACACATTTATCCTATCATTCCACCCCCCTTTAATATGCATCTCATTGGATCTTTGATGAAGGCCCCTTCACATGTTTTAATCCAAAGGTATCCCAAACTTATTTTTGTGTGAAGCATGGCAGCCCTCGTGCTATGAACATTGGGGATCATACCTTATCTCCCTCCTTATACTACATAAAGCATCCTCCATTATCCATATCATACCATCCATATCCATCCATCCAACTTCATCATCCATCTCTTAAAGAGTGTCCATGATCACAACATCATCAAGTCCAAAAAAAGTAAAGATAAATAATTTGTCCAAAGGTGAAAACCACTTTGATGGCACCTTGTATAAGTACCATGGTGAAAACTTAGAAATATGCATCATGTGTAGTATTCCCTTATCCACCACCTCTTAGGATACCATCCCATCCACTATCATTCCTTGTCCATATTATAATAAATTATTACCCATATTCATCAATCTATCCATAATAAACCTGTCATGCCTTGTCCTTGATCCTTGATCAAGCACCATCCCTTATCCATCCATTATCCCCAACCCTTACTCATGATTTCCCACACGTTGAATGTGAAAGTCACATCTATATTATGTTAAGAATTTGATCTTGTATATCCTTAGTTTCCTCTCACTTTGGCCTTCAAGTCTCATGAATTCAAAGTCCTCCACCTTCATCCATAATAAATAAAACATCAACCCCTCCCATCCCATATCATATCCAACCCATCTCAAAAATAATAAATAAATCATCATCCTTTCATCCCATCTCAAACATCAAAAAATTAAAAAGATAAAAATCTTGAGCACCACAGACTTGACATCCAATCAATCAAATCATTGCAGCCAAGACATCAATCCTTCATCAAAATCATATCAAAATCCTAGTTGTTAAACACTAATCATCCATCTTATCCTTTTTCCAATCAATCAAATCCATCATCATCTTATCAAATCCTTGCTTAAGTGATCATCCAAGCTTGAATATGAAAATCAATTACTTCAAAACAAATTACCTAATTCTAAGTCTATTTGTGAAATATATGAAGCTTTGAAGGTTTCAAAACAAGTACTTCACTACAGCAATTGACAAAAATGTGAATTCAAAAAAATATATGAACCTTTTTAAAAAATAGTTATATACCATATTAAGCGCACAAATTTTTACCCTAAATAAAAAAATCACTCAAGAAAAAAAAATTATATAACCATTTTAAAACCTCTTGAAGTTGACATATCCTATAAAAAAAAAACAATGGAAGAGGGTCTAGGGGGGTGATGGAAAGTTGGTAGCATGTGGGTGGTATGCTAGTGAAAAGGTGGTGGAGGAAGGGTGGTGTTGCTTGGGATGAGGTAGAGCAGAACAGGGTTGGTGGATAAATAGAAAGGGAGGGGTTGAATAGTGGAGGGGAGGATTTGGAGAAGGTGAAGTGATCACCAATTTTTATTGGCTAGTGACTAGTTGTTGGACACTAGTTGGGGGTTTGAATCTTGTTGGTGAGAGCTTAAAGCCCCAATGGTAAGGGGCATGACACCTCGGGCCTACTGCCACAGGGATGGTGGGTATGGGGTACTCTACATATCCCTCTATAAGCCCTTTTAATAATATATTATTAAATTTTATTTTATTTTTATTTTTATTTTTATTTTTAAAATAACCATTTTTTGAAAAGATTAAAATAAATTATTTGCATAGGCATTCGTACAACCTCAAATTACATGCCTATGTCTAAATTTATTTTTCCTTGTTTTGGCCCACATCAAATTTGATGACTTGATAGTCAATATTCATGTTTTAATATCTTTCAAATACAATGGAAAGGCTTATTTTGTGTCAAAGTGCTCCTAAATACCAATGACGCACAATTTTTTCAACAAAACACTTCAAGAATACCTATTAAGTCAAGATCAACAATTCTACAAAATCATGATTAGATTAGGACCATGGTGGTTAGTTTAATGTCAAGTTTACTAAAATGAATGGAAGGAAAATATAATGAACAAATAAATGCATTAAAAAATAAAACTTAAAACATAACTACCCTATCCAAATAAATATTTGACTGAGAATTAAAATTATGTTCTCATGATTTGCATTATATGTGGGTGCTCATTTGGTTAACATAACCTTAGCATTCCCTAGATTAAAAAATAGACAAAATAAGGTTGCATTAAACATTGGATTGATGAAATAACAAAAAAGAAGTCAAATTTATAGATTTTTAGGAATAGAAATGAATGGCTAAGATCAAATCTTGGATCATGAGTCTAATCCAATATTGATGGTGTGAATGTGGGAGGCTTAGCTAAGTTAGAAATAATTTTAGTTTTTATTT
Organism: Sequoia sempervirens; assembly: GCA_007258455.2. Taxonomy (NCBI): domain Eukaryota; kingdom Viridiplantae; phylum Streptophyta; class Pinopsida; order Cupressales; family Cupressaceae; genus Sequoia; species Sequoia sempervirens. The sequence goes on along the minus strand of VDFB02281492.1, from coordinate 451,480,052 downwards.
ATAATAATGATTATTAGTCGGCTCAATTTGATTGATTTTTTAATAGAATTGATTAATGAGTTAAATAATTTACATGAAGTAGTTAAAGTGAATGCATAGATGAAGGTAGGAGCTAACTATTTGCATGAAATAGTTAACTAAGTGAATGGGAAAGTCAATTGATTATATGGATTGATGTAGGAGTATCTCAAGCATATGGGCAATCCTCATTACCCAAAAAAAAATGTGCTTTCATTTTACTTTGTAGGAAGTTGCATTTTGGTTCGGGAGGCGTCTTTACCGCACTCCTGCAGGTTAACATTCAATTCATATTTTGGATCTTACCGCTATCCCGTGATGGAACATTTGGACACTTGCGGTAGCACGGGGAAATTCATATTTTAGCTCTTATCGCTACCCCATGGTGGAACATCTGGAGGCTCGTGGTAGCGTGAGGAAATTCATAAACTGCTACCCTATGGTAGAGCAGTTAACAATGCGCAATAATGCGGGGATTGAACCATAACCCCGTGATCATTGCTATGAATGGTTGTGGTATTACGGGATGGTTGTAGTTAGTTGAAACCACTACCTTGCAACTATTATGGACAGGGTATGGTGGGTCTATGGGATGCTTGGGTAACTATAGATCTACAATTATATTGAGGGTACAAATTCAAACTGGTTACCAAAAGGGCAACAATCGAATAAATTTAAATTCAGCACGAACTACAAAGGGAGGTCCAAAAAAAAAGTTGGAAGGTCGATGGTTAGATGTAGAATGGGAAAATGCAAAATAGAGGGTTCATGCAAAATAGAGGTTGGGGGAAAATTTGTTGGGATTCAATTGGGAATGTGTAGACTATGTAGCAAATTCTTGTAATGGGGAATATTAACATGTAACTATAATGTGTTATTGAATTGTAATTGGAAACCTAGAATGCAATAATAATTTTGTTTTGTGGTGCTTGTTTTCATTTGTAATTTCCTCTTGTTTAAGTAATTGTTGCATGATCAGTTAGCCTGATAAGGCCCACCTTTCTTGACTTGCATCAATTGGTATCAGAGTAAGTTTGGTTGGGTTGAGAGAAAACCTAGAGTAGGTTTTTTTGTGTTGAGAGGAGACCCTAGAGTTGGTGTTGTGGGTAGATTGCAAAGAGAGAAGACTTGCAACTATAGAGGGTATGAACATGGCTCAATGAGGATGTGGCCAGAGAGGTCAATAGAATGATAACCTAGTGATTATCATGGAGATGTTGAGAGGAATTACAGCAATGATGGATGTTGTGGAATTGGCACAAAGAAGAGGAGCACATGTAGAAGATGTTAGTGAAGATGAGGTAGAAGAAGGAGAAGAAGCCCCCCAAAATTTTTTGGATGATGATGATGAGAATCTGATATTTCTAAAGGCTATGGCCAAAATAAATAGCAAACCATAGATGGACCCTCCTTCCTATAATGGGAGTTTGAATTCAGAAGATATAATTGATTGGATCTCAGAGATGTAAAAATATTTTGACTTGGAATCTGTAGAAGGCCCACAAAGGGTGAAATTTTCTTGCACAAAGCTAAGAGGACATGCTTCCATATGGTGGGATCATGTGTAGATAGAAAGATAGAGAAGAGGCAAGGATAAAATTAGAACTTGGGAAAGGATGTTAGCCAAGTTGAAGGAAAAAATTTTGCATGCAGATTATTAGATGAATCTATTCAAGAAGTTGCAGAACTTGAAGAAAAGGGAGAAAAGTGTACAAGAGTACACTGAAGAATTATATAAGCTGAGCATAAGAGGAGGGCACATGGAAGATGACCTGGAAAAGGTGTCTAGGTATATGAATGGGTTGTATAATTCCATTTAGGATGAGATGAGTCTGGTCAAAGTAACTAGCATTAAAGAGGCATATCAATATGCCCTAAAGGTGGAAGAAAATATTTCAAAGAGGTAGTAAAATACCTCTAGGGGTAAAGGAAGATTCTCTCATGGAATAGGACAATTCAGTAGTGGTAAAGGCTGAAAAATCCATCAAGAGGAGGATAGCATATCTCAAGCAAGTGCACCAAGTAATAGAGGAAGAAACTCCTTTAGAGGGAGAGGAGAAAATTCTCATGGGAGAGGATTCTTTGGAAGAGGCCAAGGAAGAAACTTTAGTGGAACATGTTTCCAATGTGGGGAAGTGGGACATAGGGTTTTTGAATGCCCACAAGTCTAGAGAGATGGAGGAAAAGGAAAAGGAGACATAGTTCATATTGCACAAGCAAAAGATGATGTGATGACTACATCAAGGCATGGAGAAGATCTTGAAGATGGGGAGTCATTGATACTGCGTAGAATTTTGTTGAGTCCTAAGAAATAGAAACTAGAACCAGTGCAAAGGAGAAATTTGTTTAGGACAAGGTGTAAGGTGGATGGAAAATGTTGCAAGGTGATAGTGGATAGTGGTAGTACAAATAATAGCCTCTAAAGAAATAGTGGATAAGTTGAAGATGAAGAGGATAAAACATCCTAATCCATATAAAGTTTCATGGTTGTGGTAGGAGCATCATCTGTTGGTGAATGATCAATGTATGGTAATTTTTCAAATTGGTAACTATAAAGATGAAATTATGTGTGATGTGATGCCAATGGATGCCTGTCATATTCTTTCGGGAAGACTGTGGCAGTATGATAGACAAGTTTTCCATGATGGGAAATTGAATAAGTACACCAAGAAGAATGAGAAATATTATATTTTGAATCCTTTGAATGATAAGGAAGAGGAGAGTGATAGTGCACCAAGGGTATGCTTGGTTAGTGGGAAACAATTTCTAAGAGATCTTCGAAAGGAGAAGGAATTTTTTTCCATTATGCCCAAACCTGTAGGAAATAAGGAAAAAGAAACAAGCAAAGAGCTGCTAGGTGAAATTTAGGAAATAATAGAAAAGTATAAAGATATTTTGTTGGATGAGTTACCTAATGGATTTCTACCAATGAAAGATATTATTCATTGTATGGATTTGATTCCAAGGGATTTTTTTCCTAACAAAGGACCTTATAGGATGACACCCATGGAGAATGAGGAGATTAATAGGCAAGCGCATGAGTTATTGGATAAGGGATTGATTAGAGAAGGTTTGAGCCCCTATGCGGTTTCGGCAGTGTTAACACCAAAGAAAGGTGGAGAACGATGCATGTGTATGGACTCTAGAGCTATAAACAAGATAAAAATAAAATATAGGTTTCCATTGTCAAGGATGGATGATCTTATGGATTGCTTGAGTGGAGCTAAATCCTTCACAAAAATTGATCCAAAGAATGGATATCATCAAATAAGGATAAGGGAAGGAGATGAGTGGAAGACAACCTTCAAGACAAAAGAGGGATTTTATGAGTTGTTGGTGATGCCTTTTGGGATGAAAAATTTTCCAAGTACTTTCATGAGGCTAATGAATAAAATTTTGAAAACATATCTTGGTAAGTTTGTAATTGTGTATTTGGATGATATCTTGATTTTTAGTAAGACAAAAGAAGATCACCTATAGCATATTTAGTTAGTTTTGCAAAGATTAAGAGAAGAAAATTTGTTGGTTAATATGAAAAAGTGTAGCTTTATGAAAGAAGAACTAGTGTATTTGGGTTTTGTGGTGTCTAGTAGTGGTTTGAAAATAGACCCAAAAAAAGTGAAAGAAATCATTGATTGGCCTTCAGCCAGGAGTATGTTTGAAGTTATGAGTTTCCATGGCTTGGTGAGCTTCTATAGGAAGTTCATAGAAAATTTTAGTGGTATTTGTGCCCCAATAACATAAACAATGAAGGGTACTAGAAGAGAATTTGTGTGGACAGCAGCAGCAAAAAGGAGTTTTAATATTTTGAAGGAAAAGGTGATAGACTAGCCTATATTAGCACTTATAGATTTTGGAAATGTGTTTCAAGTTGATTGTGATGCAAGTGGGACAGAAATAGGAGGTTTCTTGAGTCAAGAGGGAAGATCCATAGCATATTTCAATGAGAAGCTCAATGAGGCTAAAAAGAAATATTTTGTGTATGATTAAGAATTTTATGCAATTGTACAGGTGCTTAAGAGATGGAGACATTATTTGCTACTTGAGGAGTTTTTCTTGTACACTGATCATCAGGCTTTGTAGTTCATCCATATTCAAGGTAAGTTGAATCAAAGACATGTGAAAAGGGTTGAGTTTCTTCAAAGTTATTCATTTGTTTTGAAGCATAGAAGTGGGAAATCAAATAGGGTTGTTGATGCCTTGAGTAGTCTAATGTTTGTTGTTGAACGAAATGAGAGTTAGTGTTGTTGGGTTTGATTCTATGGGAGAATTATATGAAAAGGATGTTAATTTTAGGGAATCTTGGGAAGCTTGTAAGAACCTGATGGGGGTAGAAAAAACTCCATGGTTGGATTATTTTATTCAAGAGAACTTTTTGTTCAAAGGGAAGAGGTTGTGTATACCTTGAGGTTCCATGAGAGATAATTTGTTGAGATAAAAGAATAGTGTAAGTCTGAGTGGAAATTTTGGAGTAGATAAGACGTTGTCCCAATTGATAGAGAGTTATTATTATCCAAGAATGAGTGCGGATGTGAAGAGGATAGTGTAGGGTTGTATAATTTGTGAACATGCCAAAGGAGTGAGACATAATACATGATTGTATCAACCACTAACTATACCAGAAAGGCCATGGGAATGCATTAGAATGAATTTTTTTTGGGATTGCCACATAATCAAAGATATAATGATTCTATTTATGTTGTTTTGGATATATTTTCAAAAATGGTTCATTTTGTTCCTTGTCAGAAGTCTAGTGATGCTTCACATATAGCTAAATTTTTTTTCAAAGAGGTAGTTTAGTTGCATGGTTTTCCAAAGAGTATTGTCTTAGATAGGGACACTAAGTTTTTTGGTCATTTTTGGTGTACTTTATGGAAGAAAATGGGAACACAGTTGGGGTTCAGTTTAGCCTACCATCCATAGATTGATGTTTAGACTGAAGTGGTGAACAAGAGTTTAGATAATCTATTATGATGTCTGGTAGGTGATAAGCCTAGTCAATGGGATTTGGTATTTCCATAGGCAAAGTTTTCCTACAACAATTCCATTAACAAAAGTGCAGGAAAGAATCCATTTCAGATTGTGTATGGATACAACCAAAGGGGAGTAGATGAATTGAGAGATAGTGTAGACTTGAGGAGGAGTGTTGTTGAAAAGTATTTTGTTGTGTATATTTAGGAGTTGCATATAGAGGTGGGAGAGAATTAGGAGAAAATTTCCAAGTATAAGGAGAATGTTGATGTACACTGAAGAGAATAGGAATTCCAGGTTGAGGGTTTGGCAATGGCATATTTGAGAAAGGAAAGGTTCCCACAAGTAACATATAATAAATTGAAGTGGAAGAATATAGGTCCTTGTAGGATCTTAAGGAATTTTTCATCAAATGCATATGATATTGAGCTTCCAGATGGATTTGATATTTCCCTAATATTCAATGTTGCAGATCTGTATGAGTATTATGAAAAGGAAGGTGTTGGTTCCTCACATTCACAGGATGCACCAGATTGGTTGATTCAGTTGCCTGACCATAAAATGGAAGAGGTGGATCAGGTAGTTGATTCACACATTGCAAAGAAGACCAGGGGAAGGAGTATTTGGAATATTTGGTCAAATGGAAGGGTCATACAGCTGATGAAGCTTCATGGATTAGTGCAGCAGACCTGGTGAATTTTGGGATTCCTATCTTGAATGCACCAAAATGTTCTTGATTTTTTCACTAATGGAACATTTCATTTACCTAGGGTGTTTGATGTAGGAGCATCCCAGGCATATGTGTAATCCTCATCACCCCCCAAAAAAAATTGCTTTCATTTTCTTTTGTAGGAAGTTGCATTTTGGTTTGGGAGGTGTCTTTATCACACTCTCACATGTGAGCATTCAATTCATATTTTAGTTCTTACCGCTACCCCATGATGGAACATCTGGAGGCTTACAATAGCACAGGGAAATTCATATTTCAACTCCTACCACTACCCCACAGTGGAACATCTAGAGGCTCATGGTAGCGCAGGGAAATTCATAAATCCCTACCCCACGATAGAGCAGTTGATATTGTGCAGTAATGCAAGGATTGAACTACAACCCCATGGTCATTGTTATGAATGGTTGCAGTATTGTGGGATGGTTGTAGTGAGTTGAAACTGCTACCTCACAACCATTATGGATAGGGTATGGTGGGTCTGTGGGATGCTTGGGAAACCATAGATCTACGATCAGATTGAGGGTGCAAATTCAAATTGGTTACTACAATGGAAACAATCAAATAAATTTGAATTCAATGTGAATTGCAGAGGAAGGTTCAAAAATAAAGTTGGAAGGTCGAAGGTTAGATGTAGAATGGGAAAACATAGAACAGAGAGTTTGCGCAGAATAGAGGTTAGGGGAAAAATTACTAAGATTGAATTGGGAATTGTGGACTATGTAGCAAATTCTTGTAAGGGGGCATATTGACATGTAATTGTAATGTGTTATTGAATTGTAAGTGGAAACCTGGAAATCAATAATAATTTTGTTTTTTAGTACTTTTTGTTAGTAATTTCCTCTTGTTTGAGTAATTGCTACAAGATCGGTTAGCCTATTAAGGCCCACCTTTCTTGACCTGCATCATGGATGAGTAAATTAAGTGTAGGAGTTTATGGTGAACTCCTCAAACACCCCAGGATCACCTGCAAGAAAAAATAACTTCCACAAGAGAAAAATGGCAAAAATATCATGCTATCAATAAGGATGCAAGAATGTCAAACTGAATATGGAAAAGTACATATGATGCCTTGTTTATATAGACAAGGTGAGAGATAGGATTATAGAAGATCATGACAAGTGTCTTAATCCTATCACATGAGACAACTAATTCCTAACAACCTAGGATAAGATAAGTTCTAGAAAAGAAAACTCATCCTTCTAGAAGGAATCTTATATCCTAAGTAAACTTAACATGTGAATGTGTCCCCTAATTACCTAGTGAGTGAATTAACTAGATACAAGACATATATTCACACCAACACCCACCCTTAAGTGCAAATTAGGAGAGAATATTATTATGCAAATGATGCAAAGATGCAAGAATGGGTCCTGAATACTAGGTCATGTTAGGTACCCATGAACAAATGCAAATGAAATCTCTCACAAATAGAGAAAAGGAAAAACCCAGTGGGACAAAACTCCTCCCCAAAAGAGAGATAAATATAATAATGATATCCATCACAAATCCTATCAATATCCATCCACACAAAGGATGATAAGAGAGATCATACAACCCACCATAATGAGATAACCTGTTGCAAAGAGAAGCACTAGAAGTACATTGTGGAGTAACATTGGAATCCTTAATTTGGAAAGAAAGGAAAGATACTTCTATTTTCTAGAAACCATATTAGGGACACTCAAAGATTTGGGTCAGAATCATAATAAGCAATATTAGACTCGATGTCAAGGAACACTGGAAAACTCACAAACTAGCACAACTCTAGAATCTATGAAACAATAGTTGACTAAAAAATGATTTGGAACTTAAATGAAGTGGAAAGAAAATGCAAACCTAATGCACACAAAAAAGGAAATAGTGCATGCACTAATGAATGTTCACATCTACCTCCATGAATAAAAGTGACCTCAGATTTGTGTAGAAGACAAAATCAGCTTTCTAATGCCACTTGAATCACGAAAATCCAATAACCGAGGCAAAAGTTATGAATTTTTTTAAAAAAGTTGAATTTAGTCTGCAGGAAACTGGTTGTCTAGCAAAAAAAAAGTTTACTTCTAATTTAATTTCTAAAAATATACTCACTATTTGTATACAATAACAGAAACCCCAAAATATTTTGATGCTAAGAATAAAACCCAAAAATATTTTTTCAATCTAGCAAGCAGAAGATAAAAAAAAATGACTTTTTTAACCTTCATCTTGTAGAAAAATGACGCGTGATGCTTTTTAGACAGAAATTTTCTTCAGATCTGCTCAAGATATGCAAAATTTAAAAGATACTAAGCTGATATTTCAACCCTAGCTACAAAATCCATAAATCATTTTTCTTACAAATTAGTGGAAGATGGAATTTTGAACCAAAAGAAAAAGGCTCCAATAAAAAATGGTTTTCTTCAAACCCTTGTAGTTTTGACAAAAAAATGTCAGATTTTGATGAAAGGAAAGCTAATCTTGACTTTCTCTAACACCCTAGATTCAACGGCGAGGCTCTCAAGACCCCAATTAACACCCAGTAAAACTTTCACACCAAGATTGGTCCCTCATATCTGGGAAGAAGTCTACAACACTAAAGCTCTAATACCATGTAGGAGTATATGGTGAACTCCTCAAACACTCTAGGATCACCTGCAAGACAAAATAACTTCCACAAGAGAGAAATGATAGAAGTATCATGTTATCATTAAGGATGCAAGTGTAACTAAGGAAAAATTCAAGTTAGAAATAAACATGATGAACAAACTAAACCCTAGCTAACAATGAAGCACAATGGAACATAAAAAGCATAAACAGATGAACAATCTCACCAAAGCCTTCATGCACTCTATGAATCACCTTCATTTCCCCTCTCCATTTTGTTGTAAACAGTATTTTCCCTCATATTTTTTATGAGCAGCTATGACCTATGACAAAGACCTTAGATATTGAAGGATCGAACTCAATAGTTGAAGTGTACTTAGAAATTTGCAAGCATGAAGTGACAAAATGAGGTTGACCTTTCCTTTTTATAGAAAGTAAATTTTTGGATGAATGGCTAGGATTGACAGTTGGAAAATGCCCTAAGATGGAAGGCTGATATTGAATATGACAACTAGCAATTAAGGTTAGGGAAGAATTAGGGTAAAATTTGAAATGAAGGACTATGATTTAATTTTAGGAAAATTAAATCAATGGATATGAATGCATGTGACAAGAGGATATTGGGCATGGAAAAAGAGAATGTTAGAGAATCAAATAAGAATTTAAAATTATTTGATTTAAGAGGCAATGTTGACCTTTTGAATTAAAAGTTAATTTAATTCAAAAGAGATGGGACCAAGTCAGTAAATAATGATTTTTAATTTTTTACTTGGTGGGAAAGTGGGAATGAGAATTTAAATAAATGATTTTATTTAAATTTGGAGGAAACGACAAAAGGAAAATTAAATAATTAATGAAAATTATTTAATTGTAAAGAATGGGATAAAGTGAATAATAATTAAATAAATTTAGAAATTTATTTTTAAATTATGGAGAGACATAAGAAATTAGTGACGTATTTAAATAAATAAATGAAATTTTTTTATTTAAATAATCAGGAGGAATAAAAGATAAAGTAGATAGTAATTAAATAAAGTTATGAATTTATTTAATTATAGAAAGACATAGGAAATTAGTGGCGTATTTAAATAAATAAATGAAATTTATTTATTTAAATAATTAGGAGGAATAAAAGATATGAATTAATTAAATAATTAAGAATTATTTAATTAATAGTTGAATTTGGGCCATAGGACATAATTAAATATTTTAATTATGTTGAGAAGAAATATGGTAGGACATAGAAAAATAAAGCTCGCAAGCCTAGGTTATTTTTATGTGTCTACATTTTGCCCCTCTTTGTCATGATGTAGTTTATTGCATTGTGACAGAAAATTTGAGTTGAATGTGCCCTAGTCTAAGCAGGGTAAACCCATGCCCTCTCAAAAAAAAATTGCAAATTTTCAAAAAAATTCAAAAAAATTGAAAATTGTTATAAAAAGTCAAATTAATAGCCACAAATGCCCTGTGACAAAAAAAAAAGATTTTCAGAACCCTCGAGGAAGACAGTACGTTTGAAGGTTTAGGAAACGTGCAACTAGCACAAACCTAAAACCCTAATTTTGAGGGGTGTATAAATAAGAAATTTGCAAATCTAGGGCTCTTTTTGCAAATTTGAAGTTTGGAGATTAGGAGCTTTGAGTGAAGATGGAGTGTGTTCCTCACAACAAGCACAGAGCCTACCAATTGCAGACATTCAAATGGTCGAAGGGCACAGGAGATCTGATGAGTGCCTACAAAACTACTTTGTCAAATTTTGATTTCACGCATTTTTAGGTAGGGTAAAATTTTAGCATTCAATTGTGTTGTTCAAGGATAAACACAAGTGCTATCGCATTTGATTCAATTGTCTATGATTCAACGCAACTGATTAGAACATGCCTAGGGTAGGGTAGGTTTTTGAACTGTTGTGACACAAGTGTTAGGGTTCGACGCATCCACAAAGTGCTTAACCGCATCTGTGTATCCACAATGCAACTAACTGTAGTTATGTGCAACTACTAGGGTTTAGCCGCAACTGCATTAGAAATGACGCAATTATAGGCATAGGTCGTAAGTGATTTAGAGTTTTGACACAATCAAGCTCCTGCGAAAGCATGTAATGCATTTACAATTACGCGACATAATTGAAAATTGTGTGACACAATTGACTGGTGACAAAGTTGCCCTAGGTTAGGATTGACTTGCTTTTATGACATGTAAAATAGGTTGAGGTAAGTTGTTTAACTAATGTAGTTTTTGTCATGATGGCCATAGGTTCATCTAGATCTGATATACACACGAGAATCACGACCACCAGAGACTTATCGATTGTGAGACCAATTGACCAGTGCTAAAAAGCGTAGGTTATGACAGCTTGCCTTATTTCACATTACATTCATGGCCATCATTAGGGAAAACAGGGGGATGTTAATTGCACTTTCCAAGAGGTGGCATTCAGAGACATGTTCATTTTGAATCTACCTATGGAAGAGGCAATTATCAGATTGGAGGACATCTACAGGATCCTTCTACTATCGATCCAAGGTGAGTGGGTCAAATACAATCTAGGTTGGGGATATCAGGCTTTGACCACCTACTACATATATGATGATGTGGCACAGCTAGGGATTGACAGATATGAGATCAGATGGGAGACACTAGAGGCATAATATGAGTGATTTAAATGTATATTATGCACTCTAATAGCTGAGGTAGTGATTCCAGACTGCTGAGGATATGGATTTCTGATCAAATGGGGAGAGATGCTAGTTGAGATGATGGCCAGTGAGCCTGTATATGCATGGGTTCCATGTTTGCTAGCAATGGTGTACTTTCAGTTGCATGATATAATATATTAGCAAGGATAGTCCATGAGTTGTGGGGTCACTCTTTTGATGGTCTAGGCTTGGGAGAACATTGTGGTGTTCCTTCCACCAGTTGGTCGCCAATTGGGAGCCAATGTACCATATGCATACATGTACAGAGGAGAAATCACGTAGACACATGTCAAAGATACTGGTTATTGGCAACATGGGTTGGAAACCTTGGTTAGCCTCATATGCAGGCCTTGGATGGATTGTGTGCAGTGGCCAGATGAGGATCAACATCTATAGTGGTGTTGATTGGAGAGATTTCTTGATTGGGTAGACTATCCATTCACAACATATTATTGATAGGTACTTGCCAAACCAGGTACTGAGATAGTTCACAGAGTTGTAGGGAGTGCCACAAGGTCTAGTAGTGTTCACTCGGTCATCCAGAGAGGTGACACCATGGGGTCCAATGATGATAGTTGAGCAGTAGATAGATGGAACATAAGCACATTAGTGGGGATGGAGAGGGGAACCCATAGATGTAGGTATCACGACCGAGTACGATGCATGGTGGCTTGTGCATAGGCTTGTTCCATTGATCCATCTAGATCAGCCAGCTCCAATGGTTCAACTACGACGAGGTCCTTGGGATAGGAGAGGTAGAGGGAGAGGGAGAGGGAGAGGGAGAGGAGATGGAGGGAGAGGTGGTGGTGGTCGAGGCGATGATGGAGGAAATGGAGAAGATGGTGAAGATGGTGGTAGAGGGAGGAGAGGAAGGGATGGTGGGAGGAGACAACAATGGAGACTACAAAGGAGGAGAAGTGAATCACTTTATCCTATCTGGGAGGAGGGAGAGGAGGAGGGAAGACAAGAGGAGGCTATTATAGATGTAGAGGTAGAGGGAGAGCAACCCGAGGCAAAGCAGCTGGATGTGCTAGTAGGTACAGCCGTGATGGATGTAGAGGTGGCAAGGCATGAGCAGCCCGAGGAAGAGGAGATGGGTGAGGACGAGCGGATCCTTCACAAGAGAATTTTGCATGGAGATGAGGGGTTTGAGGATGTACCCATCATAGGTGATATAGGAGATAGAGATTAGGAGCTGGCAAGTCTACAAGCTAGAGTGCAAGCATTAGAGGCCAAGCTATAGGCTCTATAGGTGGAGAGAGATAATTTACAAGTGGAGAGAGACACAACCATGATCAGGGCACAACAGGTAGAGTAGAGGAGTCTAGACTTTATTACTACCTGCAGTGGATCCTTAGATGATATGGTCAGAGCAGTTGCCACTATTGGGCGCGGAGAACAGTATTATAGGCAGCTCTACGAGGAGGTAGTTCCACTAGAGTGGTGGGCACCTAGTGCTTCAAAGGTTGTCAGTAGTGGTTGGTCTCACAGTAAGTGGTCTCAGAGCAGATCTAGTTAGGGGAGAGCAACAACATGGGCTTTGGGGAGCATGGAAGTACCAAATAGACCCCTTTTGATCCATATATTTTGACACTTATATTTTTGTATCCATCAAGCCTGTGAGTTCTATTTTTGGGATTCATCGAGACTCTATCCTGTGACATCATTTTGAGATTATATATATGATGCATTTTTGGCACAGACTATATGTTATGTGTTGTGTTATTATGCATGATGATTTATGATGTTTATGTGATGTTGCCTATGTTATGATTCTTATGATGATGCATTGTAGATTATGTGATGTATGGATGCATGATGTATGCTTTATGATGCTTTATACAGCTTATGATGATGTCCTAATTCTATATGATAATGTATGCATTTAGTTTTATGGTGCTATGGATATCATGTATTGATGAGATGCTTATGATGATAAGATGCAATGTTATTGATGACACTATGATAAGGCTCTATATATGCATGATGATGTCACGATGATGATTATGAATGCAATGTTCTATGACTATGGATGATGTGATTATGATATGGATTATGCTTTATGTTATGATGTATGAAATGGAAATGCACCTATATGTTATGTTAATGAAAATGGGATTATACAAATGATATGTAAATGGATTTATGTAAATATGGGATGTATAGCTTATGTGAAATGTACTAATGCAAATGCCTGCATGATCATGTATGCATCTATGTTTTTGTGTGTCACAGGACATTGTCAGAGGGTGAAAGAAGAGGGATTGTTAGACGGAAGGGGATGGATGTTAGTACGAAGAAAGAAACAATCAATATTTTTCCAAAGTACAAATAGGTGTTGCATTAATCATCATTGGGAGGATTATTGCAATGGACAACAAACACCATGATAGGACATAAATCAATGGTGTGCAAGGTCATGCCATCACGTAAAACAAATAGTTGCAGAAAAGGAGGATCATGACTCATACAAGGATCCCAATTGCCCCAATATTTTTGTCACAACCAACCACGGACAATCATCAAAAAGAAAGAAAAGTCATGAAACATCGTTGCTCTTCTAAATCCTGTACAAGACATCCTCAAGGTGGCTAGTATCATGATGAAAAATCAAATGGCAAATGTGACAATATTTAGAGACAGTGTTTGCCAAAGTGTTTTCCAAGAGTATTTTTGGATGTCAAGAGTAGTAATGCCAAGATGTCAATTTTGACAAAGCCTAGTTTTGTGTCAAGTAGGCTAATATGTGATAAATTTCAAGGAGTCGAATTCAGGAAGGACACATCCTGAATAGTGTCGATGTCAGGAGCTTCGATCCCCAATGTTGATAGGATGCCCAAAAATGCTAGTTGAAAGTGTTGATGCTCAGAAAAGCCATATCTCAACATGAAAATAAATGACAAGGGTCATTTCCTAGAAATAAATATCCTAAGAATGACCAAGAATTGACAGTTTGGCATTGTTAGGAGAGTTTGACCAAGTTTGACTAGATGACCTAATTGACTGTGTGTTGCATTTGAAGTGTCAATTTGGTTGAAATGTTTGTTGAATGGTTGTCTAGATTTTTTTAAGAGTTGTCTAATTTAGGGTGTTGTGATGAGACAAAGGATGACTCGATAGACCCTAAAGGACTGGACCGAGGAGGTCAGGGGCTCATCAATGATGACTTTTCCTACATCGTACACTTAGAGACCACATAGTTCGACAAAGATGGGACTAACATACTCATTTATTGAAAACTAACCAACATGTTTTGACTTGACCTGATGGACCCTAAAAGACTAGCCTAGGGGGCCTCGGGGGCTTATCAACAGATGGCCTTGCCTATGAAGCAAATGCACAAAGACCTTGTAGTTTGACTAACGCCATAATCAAGGATGACATATTTTATTGACTGACATGACTAACTTAGAAAATACCTAAAAAATTTAAGACTAATTTAGGTGGTCTCGAGGGTACATCAAATGATGACCTTGCCTACATAGAAAATGCATAGAGATGGCATAGCTCGAGCATTCTAACTATGAGTCAACTTTGACTAATTTTGACTATATTTTTGGGATTTTTAAGAGTTATTTGGATGTTTTTGTGTTTTTCGGGAATATTTGATTTTTTTGTCTTTTGAATTTTTTGGATTTTTGACATGTTTGGATTTTTTTGGATTTTTGTGATATACTGGACCATGTGCAAGACCCACTACAGTCAAGTGTTAAGGGTGTTGCCCCCAGTCAAGTCTAGGACTAGCTAGGATAAATGAGATGGAATGGGACATGCTTGGGATGAAAGGTGGAGGATGTGTGAGACATGATGTCAACCATTATCAACCATGGAAAGAAATAGAAAGACTTCATGACAGATGTTGTGAGGGTGTCAAAAGATTGGGTATTTATTATGGACAAAGGTAGATGGACTGATAGTAGATGGCGAAGAAAAGACTTCCTATGCATGGCGCCTGTTTGCCAGGTTTTCACCGTGGTACTTATCCAAAGCACCACCAAAGTGGTTTTCACTATTGGACAGATTATTTCTCTTTATTGTTTTTGATATTTTCTATTTTTATTTTTTGTCACCAAGACACCTATTTGCTAGGTTTTCATCAAGGTAACAATTTTTTTGATTTTTTCAATTTCTTTTGTATTTTTTATGGTTTTGGCCAAGCACTCTAAAGCTATGTGTAGAACTTGTGTATATGCATACTATTGATGGGTTCTAACAATTGTTTTCCTTTAGGAGTAGATAATTGATAAGCACCAAAACCAAAGGATGGGGTGATGACATATGGGCCCAGCCAATTAGGCTCTAACTTGCCAAGCTTTTCACGTTTAGCTTGATTCTTTAGGTTCTACATCAAGAAAAATTTTCCAATGTCAAATCTTCAAACCATAACTCTTTTGTTGTATCTTTGAAAAAAGTGATTCTGATATGCATGTAGGTGAGTCAAGGAATTTTGTCTGCGTTCCTCTAATAGTTCCAACTCATGCAACTGAGACTGTCGATATTCCTCATCATCAATCAATCCCTTCATGGAGACCCTTAAGGAGGGGACTTCGACCTCAATGGGTAAGATAGCTTCAGATCCGAAGACCAAGGAAAATGGAGTGGTGCCCATAGGCGTGTGGATGCTGATACGGTAAGCCCATAAGGTGGGGTTAAGTTAGAGGTGCCAGTCATAGCCAACGTCATTGATAGTCTTCTTAAGAATATTGATTATTGTCTTTTTGGATGCCTCAACTTGGTTGTTACCTTGTGAGTAATATGGTGTGGAGAAATGATGTTGAATATAGAATTGCTCGCAAAGCTCATGGACATCCTAGTTTTTAAAAGGATGACTGTTGTCTATGATGATGGATTGGGGTACACCATACTAGCATATGATATAGTTAAGGATGAATTTGGATATTTGTTTACCGATTATGTAGGTGAGAGGAATGGCCTCAATCCATTTCATGAAATATTTAGTTGTAGTAATAATGAATTTGTGGCCATTGGATGAAGTGGGATGAATCTTACCCATGAGGTTGAGTCCCCATTGTGTAAAGGGCCAAGGCGAAGTGATTGGTCATAGTTCCTATGTGGGTGCATGAATGAGATCACTATGTACCTGGCATTTATGACACTTTCTCATGAACTAAAGAGCATCGTTCTCCATGGTTGGCTAGTAGTACCTATTACCAAATTTTTACCTATAACTCAATTTGGTAGAGCTAAAATAGTTTTCAATTTTCAGGAGAAATTAGGAGCATCCAGAAGCAGAATAATTAATGCATCATTTGAAGCTTTCAACTTCATTGTTTTGCTAACATGTTTGTTCACTGTGTAGGTATAGGTGAAATTTTGTTGCTGGTTCATCTTGTTTGATATCATAGAATGTGGAGTAAAATGGGCTCCCATAACGGTTGAGCTCAGCTTGTTGCCTTCTCAGTCTTTAAGAGGGATAGGGGTGTCAACTCATCATATTGGTTCAATGGAATCACAATGTGTAGGAGAGTCATCATAGTCACTATCATAGGACAACACAGCTAATCAACATAGGGCAGCTATCTCAAATTTTATCATCATTTTCTTAATCAAATGATGTTTGATAGTCCTTATAAGTAAAGATAGAAATCTTTTCCAAGATCAATGAGTTAAGGACAATCAAGGAAAAGGTTAAAAGTGAAGTTATGCCAAATTCCTTAAAGCATGAAAACTCAAAGTGAAGAGAAATGCATCAAAGATTGAGGACAATCATGCAAAAAGTATAGGGCAGTCTTCAAAGAATAGCATAAAAGTGACAGTGCTCATCAATGTAGACATACTTGTAAAAGAGATTGAGATACAATCAAGGCAAAGAACAAGGAGAAGATTTCAATCATCACGTGACAAGTTTCCAGAGGTAACAACAAAGATTTCAAGTGGACAACATGAAAATACTGAAGATTGCTTTGAAGTTCACAAGAAAATTCACCACAAGAACAGTGGTCATGTGTTTCAATCATATCTCAAAAAATACAATCTGAGTTTTTCTGAATTCTAGATAAAAAATATAAAACAACGAGGTGACAAAACCTATTAAATTTCTCACCAACCCAATTCATAGTTTTTGAAAAAAAATACCATTCCTAGGTCAACTCTTCCTTTCTTTTTGCAAAAATCAAAATTGCTACTTTGTGAAACAACATTAAGGCAATGTTTCTACAAATTCCCTTAGTAATTGTTATTTAAATGTAGTAAAATCAGGGCGAGTGCATCAAGTTTTCTCAAAAACTTTCTCATTTCATTTCGAGTTCATTTGTACAAAATGGAAAAAACAATCAAACTTAGGTTTCTAATTATGTTTTTCAGTCAGTTTAGACTTGTTTTTGAGTCTTTTCTTGGTCGATCTATTTTGGAAGGAATCTTGCCATCTTTTTCACTCAGTTTGGATTAGTTTTGAGAACTATTTTGGAGGATTTTCTTTTGAACTCAAAAATGGCATTCAAGTTGCTATTTTGCTATTTTGAGTTGCAGATTCTTAGATTTTTCTATTCTCAATATTGGAGGCACTTTGGAGCTATAAGTTAGAGAAAAACTTAGTTTTTCTTAGGAATTAGAGTTCAGATTATTGTTTCTTGCTCTCCTACTCATTTTTAGAGGGTATTGCAAACATTTATTGTACTCATATTTTGAGCTTGATACTCCTTCAGTTTTAATAAAAAATAGCAAAGCTTTCCTTCTTATTTTCTTGTCTCATATTTGCAATATCAATTTGATGTCAATTGTGATTCAAAACACAGAATCTTTTTTATGTCTTGTTATTGTGAACTTGTGTACAAGAGTCTCATATAGTCTAGGTTGTATTTCGTGCTCAATTTTGTGAGCCTTCATACAAATCACTATTGGATTGTATGTTTTATGGTGAGATTGTGAGAGTTGAATTTTTTTGAGAGATTGTCTAGAGTGAAAGTTAACAAAATCCTTTGAAATTTCTGGTCAATCACCTTTAGGTTTTAGGATTTCATTTTCAATTTTCCTCTTAACCCTTTCCTCAGAAAGTCTTTAGATTAGGTTATTTGCTAGGGGAACAAGCCCACTTTGGATATTCACTCTCACCATAGATCACCCACAATCTGAGAGTGGTTCCATGTTTCAACGGGATAGTTAAGTTTATCTTGACTAAGGGTACAATCCTAATTGGCAACAATTTTCGGCATGCCCAGTGGGACTTTGAAACTTGTTTTTGGAGAAGTTTTTTTTCAAGTTCTAAGCTACTATTCTGGTATATGCAGCAATGTTTCCAACCTTTTGGAGGTTAAAAAATATACCTAGTGACTCTATTCTTTGATTTTGCATGTAGATCTAAGTGCTCGTTTATTTTAGAAGAATCTAATTTGTGCTTGTTTGGCATTTTTTGATGAATGAATGGGCCTATGTTTCATAAAAACATGTCCTACCATCTACTATATCATGAAATCTCTACTTATTCATCTCCATATTAGCCATATCAACCCAACCATGTTGTTGGTTTCAATTCCATGGCTTTTCAAAACTAGCATGTGCAATACAATTACCAATCAACCACCCCTACCCAATATCCATTTTAGCCTTCATACACTCAAAACCAGCTCACAGAGTATGAAAAGGAGGAGATTGCAATCCTAAAGAGCGAATTACTTGAATTCATGCTTGATTTCAAAAAGCAAGTAGAGGAGATCAAGAGGAAACATGAATATAATCAGCAACAAGAAGATATGGCTTATTAGGCCTATCTCTATGATCAAGAGTTGGAGGCACAAATGCACAAAGTCTAAGCAGCTCCTGCCATTCCAGAATAGCCTACTCAAGAGGAGGTTCGTAAGTATCAATTTCCAAGCTTTAGACAAAGTGAACCTCTTAGTTTTCCTAAAGTTGAAATTCCAAGTTTTAGGTGGGATAAGGTCTTTAACTCCCCTAGCCAGAATTTTAATTTTGAAATACCGAGTTTTTGAAGCCTTCATCCCTTGCAAAATGAGGAAAGTAGCCTAGTTCAGCCTAGTACAGTTGTAGAGCAGCCCCTTGAACAACAACTTTCTTTTCAAGAAACCCAAGAGGCTACCCAAGTTTCCTCACCTAAAGAATCCAAGGAGGACCCCTTTGATTAGAATACCCTACTCCACATAGAGAAGCTTAGGAAGGTAAATCCATTGCACTCAACTCTGGAAGTTTACCATTTGCAGTAGTAAAAGATTGAACAACAAAAGTCTTTTTCGGATGCATCTTTATTTTCTTTTACTAATGAAATTTCTAGTTTTGTTGAAAATGATCAAGCTACTGTAATAAGTCCATCAGGGTAGTAGGATAAGGAACAAGAAGAGCAACAAGAGGTAAAGGAGGTTGTTCAAGATTATGACTCCACATTTTTGTTTGATGAGCTGCCTTCTTTCATGGACCAATATGAGGAAAATATGCTCATTCCTATAGTAGCTACAAGTCAAGGGCAAGAGCAGATTTTGGAAAACCAAGACTAGTTGGAATAGTATAATATCAATAACTATTTTGAGGTATCCAGCTGGTACACAGGGAAAACTTTAGTGTTGAATCTTTGCCAATTGGTGAATTCTAGGAATCGGCAAGTCAAAATTGGCAAATTTCTCTCACCTAATAGGGTGTCCAAATCGCCTGGGTTTTACGAACTATAGATACAATGCATGTTCATTCACCAATGAGTTTTTTTATGAGGCATATTTAAGCAACAAATTCACCATTGTCAAACTACATGTTTCAATTGGACCAACTAATATTTTTTCCTAGAATCCTGAAAGTATTTAATAAAACACCTACATATTCGCCAATACTATTAAAACAACATTCTATTATGACCCATTTTGCCAATTAAAATTTACAAATAGTTGCTTGTGAAGACCCATTTCTCCAATTAAAATTTATAAATAGTTGCTTATGAGGACCTATTTCAGCAATAACATTAAAAAATAATTACATTTGACACATTTTTCCTTGAAAATTACAACGTATCGTTGTATAAGCACGCAGGATTTGCCAAATTTTTAATATACCATTTAAAAATCTCGCGGAATTCACCAAATATGGAATCATGGATTGATATAAATACAATTAGAAGTGTCATTTATTCTTACACATTTTTTTCAATTCTAAGGTTCTACTTCTCGATTCGGAAGTCAGTGAAAGCTGAAAACATAGACTTAAAGGTGAGTGATCATTTTTGCATAGTGTTATTAGTTATAATAATAAGTTTTCTTTATCTCTTTTCCATTCTTGTTTCAATCTTAAAGATGATATTGAGTAGGGAATGGGATCTATATTATTATTCTTTGTCCTTAAACAAGAAGACATTTTTTCCAATTTTTATTTGAAGTGAGAGATGAATATGTCGAGTGAATCAAAGATCAATATGTCAAGTGACTCGAGCAGCAAAGGTAAGGCTCCTGCCACTCCTCAAGGTGTTGAAGAGACTGCTTCCGCTCCTCAAGGTGGTAAGGCTCCTACTATTCCTCAGACTCCTGCCACTCCTCAGGCTCCTCAGGGTGGTGATGAGACTCTTGCCGCTCCTCAGGGTGGTGAAGAGACTGGGAGGCCATCAAAACAACAAAAACTTAGACATACCATACATTCTTACTTTGGAATTTCCAAAGCTTTTGATCCATCAGGTCAAGATGGAGCTACATCATCAACTCTTCCACCAAATATTGGTAGCATTCACAATACCTCACTAGCACCAGAAGGTCAAGTTGAGATTGTCATTGATTTAAATCAAAATGTATCAAATCAAGATGGAAATACCACAGAAGATGTTCCAAGGGATACCCTAGGCCCGGTTAGCTAGAATGAGATAATTGACTTGGATGAGGATGATGATGTTGGTAGCAAGTAAAGGAAAAACAAACCAAAAAGGGGGTGCAAGTGGGAAATGACAAGGAATTTTCAACTTGGTTCGTTGTCAAAGTACCCATTAATTGAACCAGTGGGGAAAGAAAATGATATTGAAAATGCAACATTGGCTAGATGTACGATTTGCACTTGGAAATGTGGAAGATACAAGACGTTGTAGCTAAACATTGACACTATAGAAAAGCATATCGGAAAAGTTTATGAAAAACAAATCATAGATGGAAAGGAACAATCAATCGTACGATAGAAATCAAAGGAAGAATGTCTTCATGTTAGGTATGTTGTAGATTATGAAGAGCATCACCAAAAAATTTCAAAGCTTGCTGCATGTAAAGGTACACTTGATGCTCAATTTGGAAAAGCAATGGAAGCAATAAATCTGTTAAAAACTGTTCAAGTGAGTGTTTTTTTCATATTTTGTCCAGAGGGCGTCCTATGGCAGACTACCCAGAATATTTTGTTTATTATCTTGTTTGAATGTTCCTCACTATCCCTACTCACATTGGTCAATAAACGTTGGATGGGAATGGGCAAAATATCTTGGTGCAGTGGAAAAGGAAGATTTAAAGGATAAAGTAAAAGAGTCAAATTTCATTGCATTATCTTTAGATGAAGTTACAGCGGTAGACAATACTTCTTCGGTCTATATGCATTTGTATACTATACAACAAAATGTTCACCAAGCTCATCTTCTTTGTGTTAATGAAATGAAGGACAATTCAACATTGAAAAATATATTTGAACTAGTCAAGAAATCTTTGAATGAAATTGCAAGTATGGATGAGTTGACAATTGTGAAAAAGTTGGTGTGTGTAGGAGCTGATGGAGTTGCAGTGATGCAAGATCAAAGGACCGATGCTTACACAAAGTTGCAAACTACTTGTGCACCATACATGCTTGGCATTCACTGCATGGCCCACAAAATGAATTTAACATTCAAAATTGTAAGAAAGTTTCCTACAGTATCAAAAGTCAAAAATATAGTTTATGAGATCCATACATACTTCTATCAAAGTCCTAAACGTTTCACAGAATTTCAAAATTTTGTTGAGGGAATAATGCCAGGAAATGAGCTTCTTAAGGATGTTGATACTAGATGGATCTCCCTACATGGACTAGCACAACGAGTTCTTTCAAAATATCAATCCTTGATTGGAGTGATGTACGAAAATCACAGCACAGTAGACAAAGCTCCTAACCTCTTACATAGGGTAAGCAATATAGAGACACTCTTGACTTTAACTAGTCTTCTCCCCATGTTGGATGTGATGAACGAGCTTGTGAAGAAAGCCCAAGACGAAACTATGTATATTAAAATTGCAGAAGATGAGGGGTAGTAAAATTGCTCCCATCTTCTACTTGTAGCCTCCATGCATTGGGATAGCACTTATGTCCGTCAGAGTTCCTCATCCTGGTTCAAAACCTGTCTGAGAAGTCAAGTGAACCAAATCAACTTCTTTTCAATTCCACCCATTCTGAACTTGAAGGAAATTGGTCTTTTACTCTGTAACTACATAACTAGAGGTAGGAGAATTTATAGCATCCCCAATAATACCACAACATCTTCTTCTTGAATCCTTATTAACCCAAAAAAATGAAAACCCTTATGATACTATCCACTATCACTAACCCTATTTATGGGCCACCAGTGCCACTACCAACTTGATTCAAGCAAACTAAAAAACCAACTTAGTCGATTCATGTATCTTAAGCCTTACATGTACAATTAAAATGTTTAATTTGATTGACGTCTAGCTACATTCAAACTATACCTTAGTCTAACAAGCTATCAAAATCGCTAGACTCCAGTCACCACTACTAGTGCCACTCAAACGATATGAAATCATTACAAATTTTGTTTCATTAAAGCTATGAGCTTTCCAATCAATCGTTTTGGATGTTCAAAAGATTGAGAATTTCAATTAAATGAAATGTAATATGTTGAGGCATTGAAAAGAGAGAAGTGATCCTTGATCTCGCCACGTGTCTGTATCTAACGGTTCTAGTGTCATTCTGAAGGTTTCAATTTGCAAGTCTACTACTTCAGAGATTTACTTCTAGAATGCAACTACATTCCTCCATCAAAAATTCATCGAATGGTCATGGTTATATTGATTTAGGTTTACATCCTTTGTGTAAAACATTTTTAAGTTTTTAAGCCTTGGTCCTATGTTCTTCCTGGGAGGTCCCTCATTTAAAAAAAACTTTTTGCATGTGCATATTTTTTCCACTTAGGTTCTTCTATCGCTCATCACCAAAATCCAACCCATCGGGTTCATTACCATGATGATGAGCCTTGATCTCGCCACGTGT
The DNA here is from genome assembly GCA_007258455.2 of Sequoia sempervirens. Lineage (NCBI taxonomy): Eukaryota > Viridiplantae > Streptophyta > Pinopsida > Cupressales > Cupressaceae > Sequoia > Sequoia sempervirens. The sequence goes on along the minus strand of VDFB02281492.1, from coordinate 451,456,877 downwards.
CTGCATCTAACAGTTCTAGTGTAATTTTGGAGGTTTTAATTCACAAATCTAGTGCTTGAGAGATATACTTCTGGAATGCAACTGCAATCATCCATCAAAAATTCATCTAACAGTCATGGTCCATAATGTTGCATGGTCATTGAAACTTGGAACCTTAGAACCAAAGTCTGAAGTTTTGAAGTTTTTGAAACCTCTGACCCACCGACTACAAAGATGACCAAGAAAGACTTGCAACTAAGGTTAGGAAAAGCACCAAAACCCCATCTTTGGTGAATTAAGATAGGAAAGGTGGCAAGGATAGTGCATTTATGAAGTGAAGATCACGAGAAGATTCGAGTCAGTGGACATGACTAGACGATCAATGGGTAATGAATATCGGTATGTGTGAAGTTTGGAAAATTATTACCTCTCAGCCCTCGATTAGCAAAGATAATAATAGAGTTTGGCATAGAGAAGAAGGCACACAGAAATTCTAAAAGAGTAGTGGTGGTGGAAATGTAGCTGCAGTAGTTTTCAAATGGAGGCCAACTTCACTCTGCATTTAAGGAGGCAATTAAACACATTTTATGGTGACGCTCCTAACTAAAGATTAATGGGGATGTTTTTATTCATTGATGGGAGGTTGGTACAAAGTGTGCGAATGATTTTGGGGAAATCCTTTGGAAATCTAAGGCATAGATACAAGAATAACATGGATGTATACTCCTTGACTGTAGCATGGGGTTTGGACTTGTGGGAATTGACAAGCACAGTGAGAGAAGTGATGGAGATGATTGTTCATAGAGATTTCTTGGAAGGATTAGAATCAATACTTGAATGGGAAGTTCTAGGTGAAGGTTTTGACTACCAGGAAGGCTTTGAAAATGTGGAACTAGAAGGGGTAGAAGGATGCACCCCTTTCGTGTGTTGGCTGAAGGATGAGATTAAAAATCAATGTAGGGAAGAAGCTAGGTTAGGCTGGAAAGCATTGAAGCTCTTTATAGAGCTAATGAAAGTGGAAGCAATTATAGCATAGTTGAAAGCACGGGAGAAAGTAGAGGCATAGCACATGGAAGCACAGGTGAAAGCGGAGGCAAAGTGTATGAAATCAAAAGGACATAATGCAAGGAAGTGGAAGATGAAGGGCAAAGCAACAAGGAAAGTTGTTTATGAAACAGGTAGCACTAGTTGAATTTGTAGTTTTTGTAGGGTTATTGTAGAATTAATGCAAGACTAGTACTAAATTTTTGGCTTGCTGGGGGTTGAACCCTATTACGATTGTATAGTGTGAATATTAGGAAGGGTAAAGGAATGATTGAAAATCTTGTTTAAATATGTAAGGTAGTTACCGATAGTTGTGGAATTGGTTTTAGTTGGGCACAGTTACTTTTTCTATTATGAAGCATGTCAAGATGCTTTTTTGAAAAAACTATTATAGTTGTAGGTGATTTTGGATGGTTGATGAAAAGTAAACAATGATTCAAATGATGTAATCTTTATTTTCATGCAATACAAAATACTATTACCAACCAAAAAAAAAAAAATAATGGTTCTAGTGTTATTCTAGAATTTTCTATTTGCAAGTATACTGCTTCAGAGATTTACTTCTGGAATGCAACTACAACCGTCCATCGTCAATTCATCGAATAGTCATGGTTATATTGATTTGCACTAACACTTCGCCACTGCATTTTTTTTATTAATTTGATAGTATGTTTAATTTGCCACTGTTTTTTTCTTAATCATTTGAAAATAGATTTAATTCACCAATGAATTTTATTTTTTAGTTTGAAAAAAAGTTTTAATCGCCAATAAAATTATTTTTTTTGGTTTGAAAACAGGTTTAATTTTCCAATTAAAATATTTTATTGGTTTGAAAATAGATTTTAATCACCAATGGAAAAAATTTAGTGGTTTTAAAAAATTTGCATTTCGCCAAGATTTTCCACAGACTTCTAGCGATTAGAAAATATTTTCTAATGGAAACTTTTTTTCACAAAAAACAAAAAAAAATTCCACTAAAATTAATATTTTTATCAGGAAGTATACAAGATTCGCCAAGATTTTACATCTTCACTAAGGGGGGGGGGGGTTTCTTAAAGTTTTCCTTGCTAGTACAACAATGAGGAAGCTTTAGAAAATCAATAGCAATTGGTTGTAAAGATGGAGAAGAATGTTGAGGTGCCTATTTTAACTAATTTATTTGAAGAGATTCCTTTATTTGTTGCTATTGATGAAGAAGATGCATGTGAGCTAACGAAATTGACAAGTTGTGATCAACAAGAGCATGAAAATCACATTGATAGAAAGTTGATCCTTGAACAAGTGAGGGCAATGTTGTTGTGGAGGTTCAAGACTGTGGTATGCTTGACAACATGCCTAAAATGGAGCATAATCAGGAGATTGAAGGCATGGCTCAAATAGAGAAAAAAGGGGTGATGGTTGATGATTCAATTGACAAAGGAGAAGCTAACATAGATACATTGGAGGCGATCTCCCTTGAAGAACAGTTAAGAGAACTGATTGAAGAGAATTATCCCTTCCAAGACCTTTCAATTCTTGATTGCTAGGATCCTAGCTGTCTAGCTTACAGAGAGCTTGCTGCTCTGTTGGATTCTTTGGGAGATCAAGTGCATGATGAGGACAACAAAGTAAAATAAGTCCCTGAACATGCCTTGTTTGTGATGGAACAAGCTGAAACTAGTTGGTTTGAGGACTGTAGGGAAAACATGCAACTAAAGCCTTTGGAAGAAGAGGCCAAATGTCAAGAAATTTTTCATGAAGTTGATTTACATGATCTTAGCTCATTGGCAGAACTTCCTTTCTATTATATAGAGGATCTTGAGGATGATGTTTCAGTTAAAGATGAAGGTGATGCTTCTCTTCCTGATCACTTGAATTATTTGCTTTCCAGCCCAAAGCTTTCAAGGGGATGTCCCATTAGGTATCTAGCTTGGGTGGAAATCAACAAGAAGGAACAACCCTATGACAATGTTGATCTTGAGCATCAAGGGAGGTATCATTTTGAGTACAACTGGTTTAATTTTCCACTTGATCACCACCGGTTCGCAAATCAAGATAGGTGGGTAAGTGACTATTTTTTTCTTCTTGGAAGGGTGTTGCAGCAAATTGCTAGATATTTGATTTTTCTCCACATCTTTTGGTTGGCTCACAAGTTGATTGAGTATTGTAGATTGCAAAGGAGGGGTAGTTACTTTTTTGAACTAGTTAATGGCTTTGTTTAGTGTACCATAGAAAAATAGATCATTGACATTTTTATGGTTGTTTAGGTCTTTTTCATGTGGTGTTTGACTTATCTTGCTTTGATTTAATGTTGCAATGTAATTTATGCATTCACATTAGGTCCTAAACATTCAAATTAGGACATGTCTTGTGAAGGTGTTGTGAAGTGTTCTAACACATTTCTAAACTTTTCTAGATTCTTCTCATTACAATTCACCTAAAAATCACATTTTTATTACTTGTCAATTCCTATTATAAAGTGTTGTAAAGTATTCACGCTTTTCTAGGCTTGTTATCAATATTTACACCTTTCTTATTCTTTATATGACCCCTTTATACACTCATAAGACTTAATTAAGTGTACTTTTGAATGAAAACCCAACAAACAACATTAAATGCAAGTTAATTCCCAACACCCACTTACAAGCCTAGAGTGTGACCCATTCACCATGGGTGGTGAATGAGTCCCTCTTGGCGCCAAATTCAAAATAATTCAAATTTTCTTTCAATTTTTTATTCAAAAAGACCTTATGAAGGCCTGTGATGAGGTATTATTGGGTAATTAAGGCATAATTGTGTCTAAATAAGTGTTTTTCTTCTCATTTTACTCCTAATTCATCAATTTCACTCATTCACTAGTTCATTCAAGCATTCAATTACATTCAAGCATCATTTAATCAACCAAACATCAAGCATCTTGGAGTAGCCATTGACATATCTTTAGACTTCTTCAACAAGGTTTTTGGTGAGTTTAGGACAATTGCATGTTGTTTATTCATCATTCCTTGTTCATTTCATTTCATTTCTTCATTAAGGGTTTGATTACCAAAGTGGGATTTGACCAAGGAAAATCCCTATACTCTAACCCTTAACCATTTTTCCCCTTTTGCATGTGTGTTTGCAGACTTTTGTATACAAATTTTTCAAGCAATTAGGTGTTGAAAAGCATAAAACAAGTCAACAAATTTTTTCAAGTCAATAAACCCTACTTCAATCTTGGAGATAACCTACAATCTGATTTCTACAGATTTGACTCTGTCAACCCGACAAGAAGACAAGTGCAGATCTAGAGCTACAAAATTGACCTTTGATTTTATAGAATTTTGGAGGAGGACTAATTCACCATTAGTGGCGAATGAGTCCCACCCAAGGGCTGAAAATTTTGATTTTGTCAGAATCCAACTCCCGACAACCGGAGAGCAGTTTCAGGTGTTTTTGTCAATAGTAGGACTGATTTGCCATCAGTGATGAATGAGTCCCACAGGTGATTTACAATGATTTCTACCAGTTTTCATAACCTTCCAAATTCAACATCCAATTCCCAAGTGCACTTTGTTTAGCCTCTTTCAATTTTTTTTGTATTTGTTCATGTTTTAGTTTATTTTTTCATACCTCACTATGTTTTCAAACATTGCACATTTCATTAATTTTGCATTAATAATCTATCAATATCATCATTTAGTTGCATTTAGATAATTGCATTTAGTCATAATTCCATTATACATTCCTTTATTTGATTGAACCACCTCAATTTTAGGGTTCTATCTCTCTCCTTTTAAGTGAAAAACCCTAAGAGTGCAAGAGAAGTCCATAGAAACTTTAAAATTGATTGTTCATTTTGGTGAACCTGCATATTGAACACAATATCTTTCTGATTTTAATTACATCTTGCATCCTAGGTTTCCTTTGCATCAACATTCCATTAGGTTTTATTTTGTTTTTGCATCCTAGGGTTTCTAAAATTTCATTAGTGAAAGAATCATTTAGACTTCATTTTTTCATATCACATCATTAAAAAATTGAAAATCTGCATTTTCATCTTCATTCTGCATCTAAAAATCATTGAAATCATTTTAAATTTTCTAAAACAACATTAAAAAATCCATACCTGGACTCACTCACCACCCTGGGCGAATCAGCCTAGCTACATTTTCTACATTGAAATTTTTGGCATTTTCACAATATTTTATGCATTTATGTTTCCTATTACTGTCTTCTTGTTTCAGTTTACATAATTTCTGTCATTAGCATTTTATTATTCCTAGTTTGCATTTTCATTCACCCCATCTTTTGTGGTACTTGTATGAGTGTTTGGTGCCCTATTGATAATGCTTTAGTGAGATGAAGTTCTAGACTCATGACTTCTCGCAATAGCACTTTCGTTGTGGACCTTGGGATCTCAAGAGCTCCTACTCTTGGTATGGAAAATGGTACATTAGGCATGGACACTACCACTAAAACACCTTTACCTTCACATCTAATGCATGTTGACACACAAACTAATTCCATTCCGCAAGAAAAATTCATTAGTATTCATGAGGATTTTGCACATTTGCAACAAGATTTAAGTCTTGAAAGCATTTCCACCACTGCTATACTTTCCATAGAGAACCTTCATCACTTGATTGAAAGTGATGATAGATTACAAGTTATGAAAAGAATAGTTGAGATATACAACAAACATGTTCCTTCCATATCCTAATTGGAAAACATTGTTGTGATCCAAGGAGGATCTCACATTCCTCCTCCTTCAACCATAGCATCCATACCCACCTATACCACTCCTCAAGTTACAACAACCATGCAACAGGTTATTCATGTGACTCCTTCTTTCACTATTCCAACTAGCATCCCTAGTTCTTTTGAGGCATCAAATTTTTCATCTTCTAGCTTCACCCCTCTTAGTGTCCCCTTCACTTCTCCTAACATTACATACACTCCATCACCATTCTCTCTTCCTCCTCATACCACTTACACTGACCCCATCATTACACAACTCTTTAATACTGTTCCATCCATGCAACAACAAATATCCACCATTAGCCAAAGTCAATATGCTACACCCACATATCATGTCCATAGTAGCCCATTATCTCTAGAGATATTAAGAACACAAATGCCACAAGGAATTGAGATGCCTAGGTTTGAGAAGTACGGAGGTAAAGGAGACCCTACTAATCATGTTAATTTCTATACAGCATGGTGTAGTGATTTTGTCCTTGATGATAAACTATTAGCCAAACTTTTTCCTAGGACCTTAAAGGACATTGCATTGGAGTGGTTTTCAAGTTTACCCAATCATTCAATCTGATCATTTAATGAACTTGTGGATGCCTTTATAAGTCATTTCCAAGTCGATATGACTCGAAAAAAGATAATGGTTGATTTAATGAGATGTAAACAAAATGCAGATGAAAAAGTAATTGATTTCAATTCACGTTATCAGTCATTGTATGCTTAAATTGATGTCAAGATTCCTGATTCACATCTTCAAAAGATGTTTATCGAAAACTTGCACACTCACCTTTAGGATAAGTTGACTATGATGAAATATCCTTCATTCATGAATTTATGCATGACCCTTTGTGACTACCACAACTTGGTTACCAACCGTGATTCAAATTCCACTTCTAACCAAGTTGAGAAGTCTGAACAAAACAACCAAAACAATGTGCAAAACTTTAGAAAACCAAACAAAGGCTTCTTACAATTCAATCTGACTTCTCCACAACAAACTCAACCAGTGCCTAATCAAGTGACCGTTGTTAAAGCAATGGTGCCCTTTACCTATGGGGACCTGAAGAGATAATTTACCCCCTTACTTGATACTATCCATAACACAATGAATCAACTACTCCAACAATAGATGATCACTTTTTTTCCTACTGTTAAACCACTTGATATCACCAATCCTTTACCACCCACCTTTAAACCAAATTCTTATTTTCATTTCATCACCAAAATAGACATGACATCGAATAATGTAAGCATCTCAAACACTTAGTTCAAGACCTCATTGATTCTAGTCATTTGTCCTTTGTGGGTGTCAATTATCAAGGCAATAATTTCGTTGCACCCCCTAATCAAAATTTACAAATCTTTACAAACCCTATGCCTAAACACAATGTTCCATTTGTCAAGGCTAGTGAAACTTCAAACACTCATGTGATGAATATTGATACAAATAATGAACATGATATTGCTCCAAATGTTACCCAAGTTAATCATATGGATGAGCTTGTGGGTATGATAGAAATTGTCCCTCATAAGGTCCCAACCAAAAAATCTCTTGATATTACTTTTTCTTCTCATGATATAATTAAAAAGCTTCTTGATGGTCCTCTTTACATAGTTGGCCGCATCTATGATAAGCCCACCAATGGGATATTAATAGATCCTGCCTATGGCGAGAATGTGATCACAGAAGAATTTTTAGTATTACATGATCTCTATCAAGATGATTATGATAAACCAACAGCATGGATTAAAACACATACTAGTTTTGTGTGCCCTACGATCGAATTAATCGTACTCCCATTACAGTTAGGACCCAAAACTTTCGATGTAACATTTTCTATTATTCCACAATCGGATCAATTTCATTTGCGACTAGGTCATCCTTGGCTTTTCTCGATGAGAGTTGTTCCTTTAGTTGTTCACAAATGTTTGAAGTTTCTGCATGGAAATGAGATATTTACCATACATCATAGTGGTTTTAATATTTTTTCCTCTAAGGTAATTTTTCCTTAGAAGCCTTTTGGCCTAGACCTATGGAAGCCATCACCCCTCAAAAAGATTTATTTTTCATAGCCTATCAAAATTTCAAAGCCAAACGAATAGACGAATTATCTCTTTGTCACCTGTCCCCATCCACTTCCACTACTCCTATAATTGATGAGACAATGATTTAGCCTAAGTCTAAAACTGAAAAAATAATACAACCTCATGAGCAACCAGCCATAGACACTTCCCCTTCATCATTTAAATGCCTAAGAGATAATGAAACCAACCCCATCTTGCCTCCTCACATTAAACAAGTTTATAAAGCCAAATAGAAAGTGATTGACCCATCTTCTTCGGTTTCTTCCCTTCTTCCCCCTCCAGAAGAAAAGGAACCTATGGTGGATCAACCTACTCTTACACCTCAACAGCTTCAAAATAAAATTAAAAGAAACCATGGTGCTAGGGAGCATAGGCATCATCATAATCTCCTTGCTTGTCAAATGCAAACCGAAAAAAACAAAGAAAATCAACCTCCGCCTTTGACAGAAGCAATACCTGATCACCCTCCCCCTCTTGACCTGCCACAAGATAGTATGATACATCAATCCCAACAAAATGATTTGATACAACAACCACAAGTTCTGATACACCCTTCCTTGGAAATTATTCTTCTTCCTCCCATTGTGATTAATTTAGATGGTGACGACAATGAGGAAATCACTAAAATAGATGAAGAATTGCATAACAATCTAAACTTTTTATTTTCATCTACCATGAGCTTAAATGATAAATCTACTACACCAAGTGAAGAACCTAGCACTTCCCCTAGTTCGACACTTGCAATTCTCCCTTTGGATAGTCAAGACCCTCACAATATACTGAACATGATTGGGAGGTAGATGACTTGTTTGATGGTTGACTTGCATTCACCTTGCTAGCCTTTTTTTCATTTTCCTTTTTATTTTTCTTTCTTTGGTTGGATTGCATGTGTGTATCATGTTCCCCCGTAATGTGTGTTTGATGTTCTCTCTCTCTTTGTACACTTCTTTTATTTGTACCTCTATTCTTATAAATGTCGTACTTTATCATTTCCTTTTCACTTTTGTTTTGTGTTTTTCCTTTTGAGGATGACACAAAGCATTGAGATGCCTAATGTCTCTTCCATGTTGACCCAAAACATCCCTTTTCCTTTTCCTTTTTTATCTTTTCTTGTGTTTTTCCTTTTGGGGATGACTCGAGGAATTGAGACTGAAATGTCTCCTTCATGTTGACCCAAAAGCTTTTTTCTTTTCTTTCACCTTTTCATTTTCATTCCACTTATGTTTTCTTTTTGGGGATGATGCAAGTCGTTGAGATCACATTGTCTCTTCCATGTTGACCCAAAATAGACTATGTTTTCTTTTGTTTTTGCTCTCTTTGTGTCATTCTTCCAGTTCTATGTGCTTTGGGGAATGATGATAGTTTCACACTCTTTAATCAAAGCATCGCAACAACGAACATATTGACCCCAAATCCATAGATATCTTATGTGTTTGGTGTGTTTTTTTTGGGGGGGAAATCCTCCTTTTCTTTTATTTTATTTTTCATTTACATGATGTAGCCTTCCTCGGAAACGTATGACTTAGCATAACGGCTTTCCAAGTTGGCTCTTATGTCTTGTTTTCTTTTTTAATTTTTCCTTTGATACTTTAAATTAATTGCTCATAGAACAGTGTGTAGCAATTCCTTTAAAGTGGGGGGCATATATTGGCATAATTTCATTCATATTCTTGGTTCTTCGTGTAGCCTTGTCACTTCATACAACGTGTTTGTCACTTTTTGGATGACATTGGGTATGATTTCCTTCATAAGTGTGATCCATCTTAGCATATTACATTCCTCTTAGTTGCCTAATGCGACGCATTGCATCCTCTAAGTTGTGAATATTCTATTCTTTGATTGGTCCTCTCTTGGAGACATTATATACAATGTTTCCTAAGTGATAGACCTTGCATGAACTTAACAAGAATCCTTGAACATCTTTTACATTTTTTTCATTTTTCACTTTACATCTTTGCCATGTTGCATAATGCAACTTGCATGCTTGTGGTACCATCATGTTTGTTCATGATTTCTAAGCATACGGATCTTTGCTTGTCTCATCAAGCATGAACCAACATTTTCCCTTGTGGTGCCTTGTTAAATTTATCAAGAGGCATAACTTTGATATGGTTGAGCGGGAATCCCATTGTGCATACTAATTAGCGTACGTATTTCACCTTTTGGGTCTTCTCACTCGGAGGACCACCATGAGTTTTTTCACCCTAGAGTGAGTATGCATTCTCTTTTTTAGACAAACAACCTAGATCTAATTCACAACTAGCTAAACAAACAATCGAAGCTTGATCCAACTTTTCCTTTTCCCCTTCTCTCTTTCACTTTCACTCATGTGTGTTTCTTTGTTCTTATGTCTAGTTTTCCATGGGAACTTCATCCTGGGGGCTTGATCATCCCTCGTGATCATTGTCATTCCATCTAGCTAGGATAAGTACATTTGGACCTCCCTCTCAATATGCATGGCTACTTTAGTGTGAGCTTGAAGCAAGTTCATCCTCTCACTAAAGAGGGGTTTAAATGTACCATAGAAAAATGGATCATTGACATTTTCATGGTTATTTAGGTATTTCTCTTGTGACGTTTGACCTATCTTACTTTGATTTAATGTTTCAATGTAACTTATGCATTCACATTAGGTCCTAAACATTCAAATTATAATGTCTTGTGAAGGTGTTGTGAAGTGTTGTAACACATTTCTACACTTTTCTATTTTCTTCTCATTACAAATCACCTAAAAATCACCTTTTTATCACTTGTCAAGTCCTATTCTAAAGTGTTGTAAAGTCTTCACACTTTTCTAGGCTTTTTATCACTATTTACACCTTTCTTATGCTTTATATGACCCCTTTATGCACTCATAAGACTTAATTAAGTGTATTTTTTAATGTAAACCTGGCAAACAACATTAATGCAAGTTAATTCCTGACACCCACTTACAAGCCTAGAGTGGGACCCATTCTCCATGTGTGGTGAATGAGTCCCTCTTGGCTCCAAATTCAAAATAATTCAAATTTTCTTTTAGTTTTTTATTCAAAAAGGCCTTATGTCAGCCTATGATGAGGTATTTTTAGGTAATTAGGGCATAATTTTGTATAAATAAGTGTTTTTCTTCTCATTTTACTCCTAATTCATCAAGTTCATTCATTCACTAGTTCATTCAAGCATTCAATTACATTCAAGCATCATTCAATCAAGAAAACATCAAGCATCTTGGAGCAGCCATTGACATATCTTCATAATTCTTCAACAAGGTTTTTGGTGAGTTTAGGACACTTGCATGTTGTTTATTCATCATTCCTTGTTCATTTCATTTCATTTCTTCATTAAGGGTTTGATTACCAAAGTGGGATTTGACCAAGGCAAATCCCTATACTCTAACCCTTAACCATTTTTCCCCTTTTGCATGTGTGTTTGCAAACTTTTTTATGCAAATTTTTCAAGCAATTAGGTGTTGAAAAGCAGTAAACAAGTCAACAAAGTGTTTCAAGTCAACTAAACCCTATTTCAAGATTGGAGACAACCTACAGTCTATTTTCTACAGATTTGACTTTGCCAACCCGACAAGAAGACAAGTGCAGATCTGGAGCTACAAAATTGACCTTTGATTTTACAAAATTTTGGAGGACTGATTTGCCATAAGTGGGGAATGAGTCCCACTTGAGGGCTGAATTTTTTTATTTTTTCAAAATCTAATTCCCGACAGTTGAAGAGTAGTTTAAGATGTTTTTATTAGTAGTAGGACTGATTTTCCATCAGTGGTGAATGAGTCCCACTAGTGATTTACAGTGATTTCTGCCAATTTTTAGAACCTTCCAGACTCAACATCTAATTCCTAGGTGCACTTTATTCAACCTCTTTTATTTTTTTTTGTCTTTGTTCATGTTTTAGTTCATTTTTGCATACCTCACTATGTTTTCAAACATTGCACATTTCATTAGTTTTGCATTAATAATCTAGCAATATCATCAATTAGCTACATTTAGATCATTGCATTTAGTCATAATTCCATTATGCACTCCTTTATTTGAGTGAACCACATCAATTTTAGGGTTCTATCTCTCTCCTTTTAGGTGAAAAACCCTAAGAGTGCAAGAGAAGTCCATAGAACCTTCAGAATTGATGGTTCATTTAGGTATCCTTTTCCCTAGTTAGTGTAGGTTAGATTTAGCATTTTCTGATAATAAGTGCTTAAGGCACATTTATTTCAGTTGTTTTCTTTCCCTAAGTGTTGTTGCACATGTTTTCTGTTGGTGTAATTAATTAATTAATTATTACACTAACATAAGTTAACTTAGGTCTTGCATTTAATTAATTAAGTCCTAGGTTGCATTATTAGATAAATCATTTAATAAATGGGATAATATTCCCTTCCTTATTTGTAGGAGATAAGATTCCTTCTAGAAGATGAGTTGTCCTTCTAGAACTTATCTCCTCATTTAATGATCATCTAGATAGGGTTCACATGTTGTCACATGATGTTAGATTATGACACATGGCAACATCTCATGCATATTAGGGTTTAGCTCTTGCCTATATAATCAGGCATCTTGTTCATTTGTAACATATCTTTTTCATCAATATAGAATCTCTATTGTGCATGCCTAGTTGCAACACTTTCTAGGTGGTGGATTATCATTCCTGGTTTAAAGGTCCTCCATCGAAGTCTGTAGCTTCAAGGACTGTGCATCCATAATCTCAACATGGTATCAGAGCTTATCCAGTGAAACGTCAACCCTCGATCAAGAAAGTTGGTGTGCGATATTCTTGCAGGTTGAAGGTTTCCATTGAAGGCTACTTGTTTCCACCTGGGGACCAAGCTGATTTCTGAAGCAGATTAAGTCAGATCCGAGCTCGCCATTGTCTTCAGAAGGCCTCGAAACTCTAGGATCGCCTTCCCATTCATCAAAATCAGATACATCATCCTGGGAGCTTCAGAGGTATTTTTTAGGGTTTGCAAAATCAATCGTACTATCCGTATAATTTGCAGCAAAAAATCATCCCGGGTTCGTGGTACCTGTTTGTCGGTACCCGTCCGTTCTCAGCCATCGGGCTCCACTATTGTTGTCGTACCAGTCATCGCTGTTGGTTCCAATCATTCGCTGGCCCATCACATCATCCGGCGACTGTTGCCCATATCCGACCGTCGGCTGTTGTTTGTCCGCCGGTTACACACCTCCCGCCGACCCGTGCGCAATCTCCACCGTCCGCCATGTTCTGTTTGCTCGCCAGTGTTTGGTTCCTGACCCGCTGACGAAATACCCACTGACATTGTGCCTTCACCGGTGTGTTTTGACTGCCAGCCGTTCCAATCGCCGGTGACCGCGTAGTTGGAGCCCCCGCCTGCCGTGACCTCGGTCCCATCGACGACCGAGGGGCCCCGTCCATATCCAAGCGGCGCCACCGGAACTCACCGCTCCGCCCGAAAGCTCCACCCCACCGCCGCCCAGCTGGCGGCGCCCCTTTTTTTGCCAACATTTGGACTGTGGTCATATCAGCGACCGAGAGCTAAGCCCGGAGGGGCTAATTTTTTGACCCTGTTTAGCTTGCAGGTGCCTAATCAGGGCATTTTTTTCATTTGATCACAACTTTCACCCAGGATATCAAATTTTGCAGAAAATTCTACAGCCAACTGAAGACAAAACCCTAATTTGGACATAAAGGCTCATAACTTCTCATCAAATTGTTAGATTTTAGTGATTCCAGCGGCATCAGGAAGGTGATTCAGAGCTTTTTTATCAGTCTAGCCCCTTCATCAGTTTCAGCTCCAGGTACTCTTGCATGATAGTTTTTTCAATTTGGTGCATTTGATCAATAACCTAGTTATTCTAAAGCTTGGGACAAGTTTGTTTGATCCGGGTTGCATCACTTCAGTTGTAAATCTATTTGGAAGTCTTCTATTTTCTGTTGAAGGTCCGTGTCTTTTTTTTCTTGAAGAAATTTCATTATGGGGCTTGCATATTTCTCTCCTTCTTTGGTTATGTTGCAAAAGGGTAACTATCAGCAATGGCGAGATGGGATCTGCCACCATCTTCATTCAATTGATTTGTTGCCACATCTATTTGGTATTGTCCCTCATCCAAGTGAAGGTATTCATGAACTTGCTTGGAGTTGCAGTAGATACACTGTTTTGGAGATCATTTCTATGCAAGTTGATTGTGATGTTTTGAATGCTATTGATCATTGTGATTGTCCTCACATCCTTTGGACTAAGCTTTGGGAGATCTATGGAGATTCAGATACTCCACCATTCCTCGATGATCATGCTTCTGAATGTCATTCTTTAGATCAAGTACCCCGTAATGCTATTATTGTGCAGGAAGTTGATTACCTTGATCTTTTCGAAGAGGTTGACAAGGTTCCTTTCTGTGCCTCTTCTTCATCAATGACAGTTGGTATCCCTTCACAATCTGTGATTCCTTGTCCAGAGTCATCGATTATGGCTTCCACCACCATCATCCATCAGGACACATTCAATTTTTCAGACTTGGCATCACAATATGGCTTTGTTTCAGGCATCATTGACTTGGCTACTTCTACAGGTTTGGAGGACATTCTTGAGGGGGTATCACTCCTCTATTCAAATTTGGCTTTGGAGAGTTGTTTTGAGTCTCCTCATTCCTTTGTCTCGACCTTGATTGGGGATCCAGAGACCATCTTGGAGGCACTTGGTTCTCTTCAGATATTTCATATCCGAGACTTCTTCCCTGTCCTTCCATTCAGGAATTGAGGTTTCTTCAGCATTTACCATTGGATTTGCTTCAGACTTCCTTCAGTGGTTTTGAGGACACTTCATTCAGGGGGGGCTATCAAGTCTCCATCATATTCATTCCATCTTTTTCTTTGGATATTGTTCAGCATCAGTTTCTGCATCGTCTTGGTTTGTCGCTCTCTTCATTGATTGTGGCCTCTTCGTCATCAGGCAAGGAGACATTTGAGCAGATTTTAGAGACACCATCATCCACCTTCATCCTTCCTTCCTTCAATTCCTATCTGGAATGGGAAGCATCTCTCCACTTGCAGTTGGTTTTGTTTCTTTCGAAAGGGAGACAAGTTGTTTGTCGACATTGGATCTTGTTTTGTCTTCAACCACTTCCCTTCTTTGCAGGTGATCACATCTTTTGGGGGGGCTACATAGTCTCTCTCTTTCCCTCCTATGGGGGGGCCTTTGATTGTATTGTATCCATGTGACAGATGGTGTACTTGGGGGGTATTTGGGAGTCCTCCATCCTTCCCATCCTATCTCACATTTTTTCTTTTTCATCTCCTTTTTGGGGAGGGGTTTTGTTCCTATTGGGTTTTCCCCTTTTCTCCGGTTATGGGAGATTTTCTGCATCTTCATGTACATGGGTACCTAACATGGCCTCGTAGCTGGGACCCATCATCATCTTGCATAATCATTGCATTTTCCTTCCTAAGTTGCACTTATGGGGGTGTTGGTGTAATTAATTAATTAATTATTACACTAACATAAGTTAACTTAGGTCTTGCATTTAATTAATTAAGTCCTAGGTTGCATTATTAGATAAATCATTTAATAAATGGGATAATATTCCCTTCCTTATTTGTAGGAGATAAGATTCCTTCTAGAAGATGAGTTGTCCTTCTAGAACTTATCTCCTCATTTAATGATCATCTAGATAGGGTTCACATGTTGTCACATGATGTTAGATTATGACACATGGCAACATCTCATGCATATTAGGGTTTAGCTCTTGCCTATATAATCAGGCATCTTGTTCATTTGTAACATATCTTTTTCATCAATATAGAATCTTTATTGTGCTTGCCTAGTTGCAACACTTTCTGGATGGTGGATTATCTTTCCTAGTTTAAAGGTCCTCCATCAAAGTCTGCAGCTTCAAGGACTGTGCATCCATAATCTCAACATTTTCTGGCCACCAGGGCCTTTTAGTTTGCTTTTAGTTTGGTTTTCTTTGATTTTTTGTTGTTGTTTGGAGTATTTGTAAGTTTAGTTTCATGAAATTTCTAAGTTTGAGGGGGGTAGATTTGACTATGCACCCAATGAATTGTTTAAGGCAACTGGTCTATATGCTTAGCAGGCAAGCATTTAGCAAAACTCGCTAGAAATGTTACCAAATTTTAACCTACAACTCAATTTGGTAGAGCTAAAACAGTTTGCAGTTTTCAGGAGCAATCGGGAGCATCCAAGAGCAGAAGAATTAATGCATCATTTGAAGCTTTCGACTTCATTGTTTTGCTAACATGTTTGTTCACTGTGCAAGTATAGGTGAAATTTTGTTGATGGTTCATCTTGTTTGACATCATAGCATGTGGAGTAAAATGGGTTGCTATAAGGGTTGAGCTCATAAAGCTTCCTTCTTAGTCTTTAAGAGGAATAGGGGTGTCAACTCATCATACTAGTTCAATGGAATCACAATGTGTAGGGGAGTCATCATAGTCACTATCATAGGATAGCACAGTCAATCAACATAGGGCAGCAATCTTGAATTTTAGCATCATTTTCTTAATCAAATGATGTTTGACAGTCCCTATAAGTAAAGATAGAAACATTTTCCAAGATCAATGAATTAAGGAAAATCAAGGTGAAGGTTAAAAGTGAAGTTAGGCCAAGTTCCTTAAAGCATGAAAAATCAAAGTGAAGAGAAATGCATCAAAGATTGAGGACAATCATGCAAAAAGTATTGGGAAGTCTTCAAAGACTAGCATGAAAGTGACAGTGCTCATCAATGTAGACATACTCATAAAAGAGATTGAGAGACAGTCAAGTCAAAGAACAAGGGAAAGATTGCAATCATCATGTGACAAGTTTCCAGAGGCAGCAACAGAGATGTCAAGTGGACAACATGAAAAGACTGAAGATTGCTCTAAAGTACACAAGAAAATGTACCACAAGAACAACGGTCACATGTTTCAATCATATCTTGAAAAATACGATCTAGGTTTTTGCGGGACATAAATTAGAAAACAAGGCGAAAAACCCTTTAAATTTCTCACTAACTCATTTCATAGTTTTCGAGAATTTTTCACTGGTCCTAGGCTGACTCTTCCTTTCTTTTTGCAAAAATCAAAACTGCTACTTTGTGAAACAGTATTAAGGAAATGTTTCTATAAATTGCCTTATTAATAGTTATTTAAATGTAGTAAAATCAAGGTGAGTGCATCAAGTTTTCTTGGAAACTTTCTCATTTCAGTTTGATTTCATTTTTGCAAAATCGAAAAAACAAGCAAACTGAGGTTTCTAATTCTATTTTTCAATCTGTTTAGGCTTTCTTTTGAGTCTTTTTTGGGTTGATCTACTTTGGAGGGAATCTTTCCATCTTTTTAACTCAGTTTCGATTAGTTTTGGGAACTATTTTGGAGGCTTTTCTCTTGAGCTCGAAAATGGCATTCAAGTTGCTATTTTGAGTTGCAAATTCTCATATTTTTCTATTCTCAATATTGGAGGCACTTTGGAGCTATAAGTTGGAGAAAAACTTAGTTTTTCTTAGGAGTTAGAGTTTAAATTATTGTTTCTTTCTCTCCTACTCATTTTTCAGATGGTATTGTAAACATTTCTTGTACTCATATTTTGAGCTTGATACTCCTTCAGTTTTAATAAAAAATAGTAGAGCTTTCCTTCTTATTTTCTTGTCTCATATTTGCAATATCAATTTGATGTCAATTGTGATTCAAAGCAAAAAATCCTTTTTATGTCTTGTTATTGTGAACTTGTGTACAAAAGTCTCATATAGTTCAAGTTGTATTTTATGCTCAATTTTGTGAGCCTTCATACAAATCACTATTGGATTGTATATTTGATGGTGAGATTGTGAGAGTTGAAATTTTTTGAGAGACTTTTGAGAGTGAAAGTTATCAAAATCCTTTGAAATTTCTGGTGAATCATCTTTAGGTTTTAGGATTTCATTTTCAGTTTTCCTCTTAACCCTTTCCTCAAAAAATCTTTAGATTAGGTGATTTTCTAGGGGAACCAGCCCACTCTCAAGAATCACTCTCACCATAGATCGCCCATATTTGAGAGTGTTTTCATGTTTCAATAGGATAGTTAAGTTTATCTTGACTAAGGGTGCAATCTTGATTGACAATGGTACCCAAGTCTCATGACTTTCTTGGCTAAGGTTGGGCCACTCAAATGGCATCCACATATACCCTCATGTACCTCATGTAAGGTTGTTTGTTCTTTATCTATGTCGAGACATCAAAGGATGATATTGTCAAATTTGCGTCTATATAGGGTGTCACTAATGATGGTATAGCAGGCAGCTTTTTGAATGAAGGACTTGTGTTGGTTATTAGAAAGGGATGGTGGTAAAATTTTGGAATGTAAGTAATTGTATATGTCCTGCTACCAAGGGGAATTAGGACCAACAAGTTCAAAAAACATTTTAGACTCAGGAATTTCATAGACAAGAACCAACAGTTGTTCTACTAAGAACTCAAATTACGGCATATTATTAGGGATATCCAAGAGAGATCCAATTGTGGCCATAGTGTCAGCTCCTTTGTTTTGTGCTCAGGGAATCTACTCAAAAGAAATCATGTGGAAGTATGTCAAAAAAATATCCACCATGCATTTTTAAGGCATCAGCTTCTCATCCTTGGTGTCATAATCATCATTGACTTGGTTGATAACTAACTAAGAATCACCAAAAACTAGGAGTTCTTTAATTTTCCACTGAACTGCCATTCCAAGTCCTATCAATAGTGCTTCATATTCGATGACATTATTAGTGCATGAAAATGTGATGCGAAATGATTTAGTAATAGAATCTCCTTGAGGTGTGATGAATAATGTGCCTACTCTGGAACCATGACCTGTATGGGACCCATCAAAATAAAGTTTTCATGGTAGTCTAGGTCCTACAAGAAAGACGAATTCATCTAGAAAATTAGCTACCAATGGGTGATCATCTTTTATGGTTGTGTCCGTGAGTTGATCTGCTATGACCTATCCTTTTATTGCTTTTCATTTTGGGCGATCCCACAATACTAGTTTACAATTTTTGGCCAAACTGGACACTGAAATGGTTTTTCTAACTAAATCTTCACTTTCCGGGCACCTATTGCGGCTAAACTGTGAGGAATTTAAAGATGATGCAAACTAGTGATTTGTGACATTTTGTTTGTAGATTCTAAATATATTTTTTTCAAAAATTTGGAATCAAATTGCACTTCTTTTTCCATGTCCATTGAAAACTAGTTTTTTAGTAAACACCATTTTTAAGAAGTGACGCTCACTGTATACAACATAACTTTTTTTCCATGAAGGATAAAATTCTTCTTTTTTAAAAATTTAGATTTCTAACTACGATATCTAGTGCTTCCAATTGGTTTCATAGTATTTTATTGAATATTTTTCCTTAATCAAGTTTAAGTCAAACTAATTACAATTCAGACATAGGGATATACAACGTAACCTTTTTTGTATGTATCGAAATTCAATTTTTTTTGGATCAAGGACTTCAATATTTGGTGCACTCATATTTTTCAAAAAAAAAATGATAATCTATTATTTTTCCACATGTGCAGAACAGAGAGCTTGATTTTCGATGAAATACCTATGTTTAATAAAACTAAAAAAAACAAATACATAATAAAACCAAAACATATTAAAATTATATTTGTTGGATAGCTCATTCAGAGGACTACCATCATCCAATTGGGTCTGTGAAGTCTCCTCCATTTTCATCCTCAACCCGAGCTTTGAAGAGAAAAATTTTGGAGTTTTTTTGTGCCAGAGGGTGAGAAGGTGGGAAAAGGGGGGTTCGAGTGAACCAGGGGGTTCTAGCGAACCCCCTTAGGGTTCGCTCGAACCAAAAGTTCATTTGGACCCCCAAAAACCAATTTTTTTTGCATGGGGTCATTTTTTGCAACTTTTCCTTCCTCACTGGAATTGTAAACCACTTTTGTGGGTTTACCCTTCTACATACTGTATGTCATACTCACTAAGTATCATGACCCATTTTTCCAATCATCCCATTAATGGTGCCCAATTGAGAAGGTACTTCAATGGATCTATCTTAATCACCAATTTTGTTTTATGGTTCAACATATAATGTCTCAACTTTTGAGTGGAAAAGACTACTGTGAGGCATGCACATTCAATGGGAGTATAGTTGAGTTCATACCCAACTAAGGTGCGACAGATGTAATATATTTCTCTTTCCTTTTCCTCATGGTCATTTTGTGTGAATAATTCCCCCAATGTGGAAGTGGTTGTAGAAATATACAATATCAAAGGTTTCCCATCAATAGGTAGCATTAGGACTGGCGATGTTAGAAGATAGTCTTTGACTTGTTGAAAAGAAGCTTGACACTTGTTTGTCCAAACAAAGGGGATTCCCTTGCATAGCAGGTATTGGAATGGTTGACATTTATCAGCCAATTGTGTAATGAAATGTCTGATGGACTGCAATCTTCCCTATAACGTCCTAAGCTCATTAATTCCTTTTGGCAAAGGCATATCCAAGATTACTTTTACATTAGCTGGGTCAACCTTAATTCCCTAGAAAGAAACTATGTACCCCAAGAATTTATAGAAAGTTATGCTGAAGATGCACTTCTTAGGGTTGAGATGGACCTTATACTCTTCCAGCCTTTTGAAGATCTTTTCTATCACCTTAAAGTGATTGCCTCATGTTAGAGATTTTTCTAGGAGATCATCAACGTAGTCCTCCATCAATGTGTGCATACAGTCATGAAATATTGTGGCCATAGCCCTTTGGTAAGTGGCACCTACATTCTTCAGTCTGAAAGGCATGACATTCTAGCAATATATACCCCAGGGACAAGTAAATGTCATTTTATGTTGATCTTCTAGGGTGATACAGATCTGATTGCATCCCAAGAAATCATCCATAAGAGATAGCATCTCATATCTTGTTATGAGGTCCACTATGATATCTATGTTTGGGAGTGGAAAATCATCCTTTGGGCAAGCTTTGTTCAAATCTCGAAAGTCTGTGAAAATGCAGATTTGACCATTTAGTTTGGTGACAGGTACAAGGTTTGATATCCACTTGAGATAATCTATAGATCTTATAAATCCAACATCTAGCAACTTTTTGAGCTCAGCTTTTACAAGCAAG
This sequence comes from Sequoia sempervirens, assembly GCA_007258455.2. NCBI lineage: Eukaryota > Viridiplantae > Streptophyta > Pinopsida > Cupressales > Cupressaceae > Sequoia > Sequoia sempervirens. Next base: position 451,435,989 of record VDFB02281492.1, on the reverse strand, counting down.
GCGATCTATGGGTGCATCTTCCAGAGTCTTTTTTTGACCAATTTTGCATCTAGAAGTAAGGGGAAATGATGTAGGACTAATGTAGAATAGGCTCATTTTAGCCCCTACATCAGCCTTTTTCCCTCTCAAGATGCTTAGGACCTCTTTTTAGTAGCTACCTTCGCACATCAGCTTTGCGTCAAACCTTGTGCTTTTCCTGTTCTTGCCATTCTATAGTCTGATACATGTTTGGACACTAGAATGCCATGTAGACATCTATGTGATGCATTAGCGTCCTACGATGTTTCAACATTCAAACGGTCATTTCCAAGCATGTTTTCCACTTTTCACTTGCTTTTGTCGATGGTAATGACTTGGGATTCCTTGCTTCTTCTTACTTCTTTTCTCTCCTTAAAAGCTATCTTTTCAATTCATTAGTGCTTCTAGCTTCTCTCTAGCTTTGGCTCTAGCCTTCTACACTCCATCCCTTGCTTGTACAGCTCCATTCAAGAGCTTCAAGCACTCTCAAGATTTTACAACTCTCTTGGCTCTCGCAATTATTTCTTTCCCTCTTTGGCTTACTTAAGCCTTGCAGCTAATATCTCCCTCACTTCATGCTTGCAAGCATCCTGGGATTCCATTTCCCCCATCTACTGCATCTCTACTTTGTGATATGGGTTCTCCTCCTCGAGTGAGGATTTCTTTTATTACTCATATTTTGTGATACAGGTTCTCCTCGAGCGGGGATTTCTTTTATCACTCTCAGATTCATTTCATTCCTACCATCTCTATCTATCTATTTGGTTGTTTGTGGAGGTGGGAACACTAAAACGGGGGTTTGACTGAGGCAAACCCCTATACAACCCCAACACATTCCCCATATTTTATGCATGCAAGTATTGAAGACATTCATTTGTTGGAGGCTTCATTTCTTGGGTTTCTATGAGCATTTTATATTTCGTATTCTCTTACTTTATCATCTACTTCACTTTATTTCAGTTTTGTTATATTCTATTACTTTCTCACATTCCAAGATTTCTTAGTAGTTGGAGTAGAAGTAGTCACTTTGCTATTTTCTATGGCATTCTTGGTTTTTGGTCTATACAAGACACCAGCGCGCCGCGCTTTCATCCTTATTCTGCATTGTCGTCCTCTAGCCAAGAACTTGGCAGTTTGTCAAGAAAATCTTTGTGACCTACTCTTTCTAATTCTAAAATTCTCATGTTGTTCCTTGAGGTAGTTTAGGGTAATTTTTCCCTTGGGAATCTCTTGAGAATAAAGAGACTCATGAGTAGTGAATCCCCCTTCTCTACAACTTTAGAGACATAACCATTGACTGCTTCAGAAATTGATATCTCAATATTGTTTAACAACTGAGCAGCTTGAAAAAACCTTCCAAATACTATATGGAAGCAAGGAGTTCCAATTCAATTTGTTTGATATAAAAAACCAACATGCTTGTGCTATTGTACAGGACAAAAAAAGATGGTTAACATCTTGAAATTCTATTTCATAAAGTACACACTTAAATGGGGTTGGAATCCTTAATTTTGAAATTCTATCACTTGTCAAGGTTTTATTTTTGATAGCTAGCCAAGAAAAACACCCTGATTTAGGACAAATAATTGAATTCCAACAAAAACTATAAGCTCTTTGAACAAAAAATTATGAATCAGAATGAAAGAGTGATTTGTAACCATTGCTAACTGTGTAACAGCCTAAATTTGATTTTGTCCAAACTAACTTATCTTGCCCTACTATTTGGAAAATATTATTTTCTAAAGGATTTTGGTTAATACACTTTTATGCTCATTATCAATAAGACAAGCTGAAAAATCCTTCCATATTACCCTTCCCATCACGAAATTTGCATGATGTATATATTATTTAACCTTAGTACCCCAAATCTCAGACAAGAGAATTTCAATACTTTCAAACTTATGTAAAGAGTTAATTATTGAATTTCTATTCAAGGAATCCTTCCAGAAGAGTGCTTCATTACCATTGTTCACCTCCCAGGTTAAATATGGAACAATTAGATTTATACAAGAAAGTAAGAAGTTCCACATTACAGAACTTGATGGAGGATTAAGAACTAAAAAAATCCTTGTTGGATTTGTATTATCAAGATATTTATGTTGCATGAGCTTGCACCATTTTTTATTAGGCTTAGTATACATATGCCACACCATTTTGGCACCCAATGCCAAATTTCTTTCCGCTAACTTGTGAAGTCTTGCACCTCCTTTTAACTTATCTAAACACATGGTTTCTAGAGAAATTAAAGGTATTTTCTTCTTTCTATCCATACTACCAAACCATAGGAAACTTCTAATCAACTTTTGAATTTTGACAATTATGGATTTAGGAGCTATTAGAATTGACATATAATAATTTGGTATCATGGACAAAACCATTTTTACCAAAAGAATCCTACCTTACAGGGACAACCATCTTCCTTTCCATGACATAATTCTAGATTATATACTTTGAATAATTTTATGCCAATATGAAAGTTTATTTTGTCCTACAAAGAAGGGTATACCAAGATATTTGCAAGGAAGTTCAACTTGGTGGAAGCCTAAAATTTTTACTACCCACCTCACAACTACAACTTTTGTATTGAATACATAAACTTTAGATTTTCCCTCATTTATTTTTTGACCAAAAGCTAAACAATATTTATCCAACACTTTTTTAATATGCTCTGCTTCTACCACCACCACCTTACCAAAGAGTAATGTATCATCAGCAAACAAAGAATGTGTTGTTGTTATGGCAGAATCAGGAAGAGTAATACCTTGAATGTAACCCTGAACATGAGCCTTTTGGATTGATCTACTCAATGCCTCAGCTAGGATTATAAACAAAAGAGGTGAAAGTGGATCAACTTGATGTACCCCTTGAATTGAACCAAAAAAACCAACTAGAGATCCATTTAATAGCACTGAAAATTTGACCCCTAAAATACATGATAGTATCCATTTGCACCACTTGTGAGAAAACCCAAACTTTTGTAACACTTACATTAAAAATGACCAATCTACCCTTTCATAAGCTTTCATCATATCCAGTTTAATGATCATAGATGAAAGCTTGTTTGTGGCAATGGAGTGAAGAACTTCATGTGCTACAATGGCCCCTTCAACCATCTCTCTGCCCGCCACAAAACCACCCTACTCTTCTAATATTATTCTATAAATAAGAGGTTGCAAACAAAGATAGATGGCCTTAGTAAAAAAATTGTATATCGTGTTGCAAAGAGAAATAGGCCTAAAATTAGAAAAGGTACTAGGAGCATTAATCTTTGGAAAAATTGCAATATGAGTTACATTAAATTACTTTAACATAACTCCCATAGTTCTTGACTCTTCCATTTCCCTTAGAACATCAATACCAATGAAATCCCAACATTTTTGAAAGAATATTCTCGTAAAACCATCCAGACCTAGAGCTTTATCAAGTGGCAATGAGAGAACAACAACTTTAACTTCTTGCAATGTAAATGGAGAAAGAAATTTTAGATTATACTCTTGAGTAATTAACTTTGGAATTACATGAAGAATTTTTTCTCTTTCTCTTACCAACTGAGCATTAGCAGTACTATTCTTTGATAATAATTTGGAAAAGAATTTGGTGCCCTTATTTTGAAAATCTTCTTCCTTTGTTAATAATAACCCTAAAACACTATCATGAATCGAAAAAATAGAGTTCTTTGCTCTCTTTATTTGGGTTGATAAATGAAAAAAATTAGTATTTCTATCACCATATTTTAACCACAACTCCCTTGAATTATGTCTCCAATACAATTCTTCCCTTAACAACAATTCCTTCCATTCCTCTTGCAATTGCCTCTATTCCTCAAATAACACATTGTATAAGCCCTGAGAGATAATAATTTCATTAACCTCTGAAAGCCTTTTGTACACCAATTCTTTCTACACAAAAATATTTTCAAACTTCTTTTGATTCCAAATTTTAATATGCTGCTTCAAATGCTCTAACTTCTTACAGAGTTGAAACATTCTAGATTCTTTACAAAATGGATCACTTGACCACCAATACCTTAACAAATTTAAAAACTGGGGGTGGTGAAACCACATGGCTTCAAACTTAAATGATGATTTCCATTTTGTTTTAAACTGTTTTGGAATTAAATCTAAAAAAATGGAAAAATAATCAAAAGCAGTTAAAGACAATATTTCTGATGTTAAACTAAGATCACAAGCCAACCAATTGGGAGATACTAGAAATCTATCTAGTCTTTCAACAATCTATAAAAAATTCTTCCTTCTATTTGTCCATGTAAAAATGCTATTTTCTGGAATTAAATCCAAAAGAGCATTGTCTTGAATAAAAGAGTGAAAATCATCCATAGCCTTTTTGGGCGGACAAATACCACCCTTTTTTTCACAGATTGAAGATATTGCATTAAAATCCCCAGTGAGAATCACTTTTCCATGCCCTAAATGATCCATAATCTGCTTCAATTTATCCCACAAAATCCTTTTACCCATTGTATTGGTTGGACCATAAACATTGAGCAGCCAGAATGATAAATCAAAGCAAACAATTTGCATTAATTGTCAATTAGATTCACAAGTGACATTACTAATAAAAACTAACTTGGAATTCCATAGTATAATCAAGCCCCCTAAAGCCCCTTAGGAAAGAGAGTGAAAGGATTTCCACTTGGACCATTTCTTACTAAAATTTACAAAAGCTTCATCTGATATTTTAGTTTCTTGAAGAACTACTATAGTTGCCCCAAGAGCATCCAACTGATGCTTAACTTGGGCTCTCTTGTCAGAGGCATTAATGCCTCTGAAATTCCAATATATTAACTTCATTACACTCTAGGAGATCAACATGATCTCCTTGGCCTTTTTTTTTTCTCACCACCTCCCAATTGAACATCCAATGTAGTCTAAATCCTTGCCTCAATTTCCTCTTGCAACTTGGCTGCTAAAGATTTCCTGCCTCTCTTGATAGGAGATTTTTTATTTGTTGGAGGAGACATCAAAGACTGAGAAATGGATAATTTTATGAGACCATCTTTTTCTTCCACTTCCCCCATACCTTTTGTAGCAATATATTCAATTAACTGCTCACCTACAGAAGATGAATCTTCATCTACAAACCTTTCAAACTCCTTATCAAAGGGTAGATTTGAAGGGTGAGAATGATTGGAAACTGTTGTAATCTATGTAGGATTCAAAATGCTAATGCCCTCTTCTTCTTGAACATCAAAAACATTCACCACTTCTTCACAGTGATTCAACACACCCAAGGTTAACATAGAGACGCACTGATTAAGTTTTTGAATACTAACAGTCTTAAAACTCAAGGATAGAGAGATTCAAAGAGTGGAAAAAAATGTTGATAGGAGATAACAATTGCTTATCCCAGCTTGGTGCAAAATAAATAGTGAAATATTTGTTGCTTGTAAATGGAGGCTTCATATAGACACCCAAAAAATTAAAAAAACCATGAGATGGGGCCTTGTCCTTACTAACCAGCTCTAAGGGAGAACTACCCTTAATACTTTCAAAACCATCTAAAGAGGACTCTGACAGAGGACCACAATGAGCACACCCATTTTTAACATAGGCTATAACATTTGAATCCCCCATCTGATGAACAACATTTCTTGAAGCCCCTTTATACACAATTTTTATACTCAATCCATTAAAATTATTTCCCCGCCCATGAATAATATCCAACTCATTAGATGAATTGGGAAAAGAAACAATTTGCATTGATTCCTTAGCAAAAGTGGATGAAAGACCAATTGGAGAGGGATTAAAAGGAATAATGGAAGAAGATTTGGGAGAAGAACAAAAGGTATTCCCCTCTTCCATTTCCTTTGATGACTTCAACTGGCGCTTTTTTAAAGGATGAGCAAGAAAATGACAATGAAGGAAAATTTTATTTGGATCTGCAAACACAACAGGTTGTTTCCACAACCCAAACATTGATTCAATGTTCACAATAGAAGGAAGTTTTTTTGTGACATCAATAAGAAGGCATAACCTAACAGGCAGTGTAGGGTTGGAAAACAATTGCAGATCTTGATGAAGATAAATACCCAACTGGTTACCCAAATTTTCAATAATCTTGTTCTCTCTATATTCAAGTGGTAACCCTTGTAACTATATCCAAAAATAGATGAACTTAACCATAGAATGTGAGGGACAAAAATTTGGAGTCCATGGAGAAGTATAAAGGCCATGACCCTCACAAATCAAGGACTTTTTCCTATAAATAGCATTCCTAGAGTCTTTTCCAGAGAATAGAACAACAAAGAACCCTTCCCTCTTATCTAAATAAAAAACTTGATTAGACCCCTCCCATATTGAAAAACCCAACATTGCAAAAAAGTAAGATCTAGGGAAAAATTCCAAAACTTACAGATAAGTGCAACCTCCTGAAGATCCTAAACTTGCGGTTGCAGCATTGCATCTTTAAGGGTAACATTAACTTGATCCCCAGTAAATCTTGTCGATTTCCTTTGTAGTTTTGGAACCCAAGCCTTCTTGTAGTGATCTAAGAAATTGGCATCCCCCTTAGGATGAGAACAATGTGCATTTTTCCCCCTAAAAATGAACTCTTCAAGACTTTTAGCCTTCTGAACATTTAAAACCCTATTATTGATATTAATAAAGTTTGGAAAAGTGATAGGAGAATGATCTAGACGCTTTGGAACAAACGCCTTCGGATGAGAGATAGATGTGATAGGGAAAGTGGCAGGATACGAAACCGAAGACTTTGGATTGAAGGAAGCCCCACTCTTGATGGGTATGCAATTAGGAAAAGAGGTCAGAGCACATTTTTCTGCAACCACCTCAGACCAAAGCCTGTGATGAGAGGATGTAGATGACTTACCACTAGCTATCAAATCCAACTCACAAATATCAAAAGTTGCATGCTTTCCCTGAGAGAGAGAATTCCCTAAATGTCAAGGCAAAAAAGGATCAAAATAATGATAATAGGAGAATATATAATCAGTATTCAAATTGTATTTCCAATATTGAGCTAAGTCATAACAATTAAAAAGTGTAACCACAATAGATTAAAAGAGTTTGGAACATTCCCCAACATTTTTGTAGCTACTACAACATTCTAAAGAGGGTCCATACAATAGAATATATAAAACATATGGTTGTGACTTATTTCCTAAACTTTTACTACTATCATTTGATATTTTATGTTGTACATTTGCTTACTATAATGTTTTTTCATATAAAAAATCATGCAAATACTAATGGATTTGAATAACAGCAATCCATTATTAATATTTGGTTGTGAATTAAGTGTATGAATCAATTATAACATCATATTTAAGAAGAAAAATTGGTGTAATGGTTTCATACTAATCCTCTTTCTCATAACAATAATTTTTTATTAGATATAATACTAATTCTAATCGTTTAAAAATTTTCAATAGTATATTTTTTATTATAATATCTAAGTGACTCCAATAGGTATATATTGGAATCATAATAATTATTGGCATTGGTTATCATTGATGTCAACACTTGGTGAGTTTTTTGGCATTGGTTGTCAACACTTGGGAAGATTGTTGTGTATGTTTTTGAGATTGTTGTTTGGCATTGGTTGTCATTGATGTTGTGCTAACAATGGAGTTGTTGATGTTCATGGTTGAATGTTGTCATGCCTTGTTTGATGTCAAGATGTATTTTGTATGCTTGTTGTCAAAAGAGGTGATATCATGATGATATTAGGATTAGAAGTAATGATGATACTGGAGATATGTTGTTGATGGTCTCTAGAATGTTGTATGCTCTCTCCTATTGTTCATGTGAAAGTATATTTTTTTGCAAGGATGTTCTAGCCTCCACATGTTTTTGAAAGTCCCTACTACAAGAAGTTATTGTGAAGGCTATTTGGGAGAATACTTCACATTCCTCCACTGTTGAAGATGTGGTATTGTAATTTAGGATTCAGTGTTTGTGTTTTATGGATGTTGTACTCCTATCTTTTCAAGTCACTATTGTTTCCGAGGAGGTTTCTGGTATTTGCAGTGTATTGACAATTTTTTTGGTTGTCTAGACCGGTCTGAAAATGATCTACTTTTCTCGGCATTAATTTCTATACTTTGTAGCTTGGTGGACGTGCTCTCAATTCTTTTGTAGTGTCTTAATTCAGTTTCCATGTGATGGTGTGTACCACAAGTTGATCATTAATTTTCTATCTCATGGTTGTGTATTACGTGCTTCTGGGATGAAGTGTTTTTATTTAATTTGATTTGTGGTGGTTTTTTATGGAATGATAGTGTGAAAGAAGTTTCTAGAAGTATTGTTGGATGTTCATGGAACATCTCTTTTTGGTCTACACATCAATGATTTATTTATTTAATGTTGCATATTATTTTGAGTTGGTTTTTTGGGAAATTTCTAAATATCTATCCAACAAGGCTTGTTCTCTTGCTTGTCTTATGTGATTGGGGGTCTATGCCATCATATGAAGTTGTGTTAAGATGCATTTGGGTCTTGACCTATCTTGTTGAGAACTACATTGAGTAAATTCAGTTGCAAGTGTGTTTTTGAGTTGGTTGGTATTTCATCTACACATTTCCTTATTGTCGACTTGGGTTGTTGTTCACCAACGTGTTTAATGTTTGGAATCACATTAGAAGATTTAATAATATTGTTTGTTGTCCTCTCTATATTTTGGATAGGACCACATTATATTTTTGTGGCTGACCTATTGATGTTACTGTTTGTATTCCATTTTTTCCAAACTAATTGATGTTTTGAGATCTTGCAAAGGATACAAATGCAAGAAAAAATTAGATGCAAGATGAGTGGGAGTATGTGGAGGTGTGTGAAGATGAATTAAAGTAGTAAGTTGTGAAAAGGAATATCAGATGACCTTTAACACCTCAGTCAATAGTGTATATTGTTGACAAATGTAATTTCATATTCTACATGTATCATGATCTGTTAGATAGTGAGACTCTTCAATAGGTCATTGTAATTTTTGCATCTTTCCCTAAGATTGTGTGCTTCATTATGGCAAGTCCTTTGTATCTTTCCCTAAGGTTGTGCACCATATCTTGCAAGTCCTTCTAAGAGCAATGTGCTTCCTTAGGCAGTGATCCTTAAAACAAATTGTAATTAAATATGCAATGAGCTTCCTTTATTGAGAGATATATCTACATGGTTTTACCCTTTTTGGGTTTCCACGTAAATTTGGTGTTATCTTGTGCATGTGTGTTCATTTTTTTATATTTCACTATTGTTGATATGTTTAGGTCTTGCTCATTTGTTTAAGGTTTGTTGATTTGGTCATAAATTGTTGATCTTATTTTGCATATTGTTGAAGGGTTTAAGATCTAAAGGGTTTAAATTTTTTGAAGATACTGATTCACCCCCCTCTCAATATCCAAGTGTGTTCAACAATTGGTATTAGATCCAAGTTCTTTTGTAGAACCTTAACCACTTGAAGAAAGGTTTGAGATGGCACATGATGGAGCTTACAAAGGTCCTAGGTTTGGTGGGATAAATTACACCTTTTAGAAATTGAGGATGGAAGGCCATCTAAACTCTCTAGGGTTTGGTGTTTGAAAATTTTCCAAGGATGGTTACATTGCTCCTGCTACTCCTCCAATGGATCCAACTGATATTAGGTTGTATGAGAACAATTATAAGGATAGGAATGCTATCTTGTGTGGGTTAGATGATTCAAAACTTTTGAAGGTGATGAATTACAATTTTGCTAAGGATGTCTAGGGAAAATTTAGCAGCATCTATGAAGGAGACAATAAAGTAAAGAAATCCAAGATGCAAATATTCAAGAGTAAATTTGAGACTCTGAGGATGACAGAGGATGAAGATACTACTAGTTATATGCTCCAAGTGGAGGAAGTTGATACTAGCATCAAAGGTCTTGGTGTAAAATTAAAAAATGAGATTGTGAAGAAGGTTTTGAGATCTCTCCCTAAATCTTATAGTCGTAACGTGTCTTCTATTGAAGAATCTAAGTACTTGGATAAGTATTCAGTAGATGAAATGTTTGGTGCCTTCATAGCCTTTGAAATGAGATAATTTGACAAAGATGTTCCAAAGAAGGAAGTAGCATTCAAAGTCAGCAAGAAGACACAAGATGAAGCAGTTGATCAAGATGATGAATTTCATGAGGTTGAAGCAAACTTTGTGAGATGATTGAAGAAAGGAATCAAAAAATACAAAGGTAAGTTAACCTTCAAATGTTTCAATTGTGGGAGGATTGGTCATTTTTCCTCTAAATATCATTATAAATAATCTTATGATAGTAACAAAGATAAAAGGTTAAAAGAATTCTCTATCCCAAGGAGAGAAATTTTTCTTCAGAAGATGAGGATAATGCTTCAAATGATGAAACCCTATTCATGGCTCTGAAAAATAAAAAGAGTGCTATTGGAAAATGCAAGAGGTTTGGTACTTTGCAGGCCAATCAAGTTAATGAAAGATCTATGGTTGTGTGTACTTTCATGCAAAGGAAGAATCAAATGCTTGGGTAATTTGTAGTGGTTGTTCTAGCCACATGTCTAGTGACAAGGGAAGGTTCATCAGTCTTAAGAAGTGTAATGGTGGAGCTGTCAAGTTTGGTGGTGATGAGTCAACAAAAATCTATGGAAAGGGTTCTATAACAATTGATGGAAACAATATGACTGGGGATATTCTCTATTTCAAAGGTCTAAATCATAATCTTCACAGTGTTATTCAAATGTGAAGAAAAGGATATAACCTTACTTCTCATGCTAGAGGATGTGAGATCAAGAAGGCAGGGTTTGGAAGATTAGTTGCAGAAGGAACTAGGACAAATGGAAATTTCTATCATTTAAAGGAGGAAAATGGATGAATCTTCTTATTGGCTCAATCTGGTGAGTTTTGGTTGTGGCACAAGAGAATGGGATGCATCAATTTTGACAATATGGTAAAGATCAGGTCTACTCATGTAGCGAGAGATATGCCTAAGATAACTAAGCATGTAAATACATTATGCAAGGAGTTTCAAATGGGAAAGAAAACAAAGAAAAGTTTCATGAGAAAGGAATGCTTTGCTACAATAACATTGGAGTTGATTCACACTGACCCATGTAGACCTACAAGAACAAGGAGTCAACAAGGTAAAAGGTATTTCATGTTGCTTATTGATGATTATTCTAGAATGAATTGGGTTACATTTTTAAGAGAAAAATTAGAATCTTTAGATAAGTTTAAATTTTCAAAGCAAAAGTTGAGAATGAAATGGATGCTAAGATCAAATTCTTAAGGTTAGATAGAGGAGGTGAATTTACTTCAAATGAATTTGAATTTTTTTGTGAAGATCATGGTATCAGAAGAAATTTGCTTGCTCCTATGACCCCTTGACAGAATGGGGTAGTGGAGAGAAAGAATGGGACTGTACAAGAAATGGCTAGGGCTATCTCAAAAGATGTTGATCTGTCTAATATGTATTGGAAGGAAGCAATTCACACTACTGTTTATTTTCTTAATAGAGTGCGGTTGAGGGTCAATAGCACTAAGACCCCTTATGATATGTGGTATGGAAGGCCTTCCATTGTTAGATACTTTAGGATCTTTGGCATTAGATGCTACATCAGAAGAGATGAAGAAGACCTTGGAAAGTTTGATGCAAGGTGTGATGAAGGGATCTTTCCTGGTTGCTCAACCAGAAGTAAGGCCTATAGATGCTATAATAAGAAATTGGGAAAGATGATTGAAAGCACAAATGTTAAAGTGGATGAAGATTTATTTCAAATCTCACAAGAACTAGAGGTTTTTGGAACTAATATACCTCCCTACTTTGAATAAGAAGAAGAGAAAGAAGAGAAGAAACAAGAATCAGAGAAGGCTCCTAAGACTCTAGTAAAGTATGTTCAGAAGAATCATTATGCAAATCAAATCATTGGCTCAAATAATAATGAAGGTGTACTAACCAGGAGAAGGTTTGTAAAATAAATTGAGCAAGTTTGTGTTTACTATCAAAGGTTGAGCCCAAGAACTTTTTTGATGCTATCAAAGATGATGATTGGATAAAATCAATGGAAGAGGAATTGAATCAGATAGAAAAGAATTAAACATGGGAATAGGTTTGTAGACTAGTTGATAAGAATGTAATAGGAACAAAGTGGGTGTTTCAAGATAATTTGAATGAAGATAGTAAAGTTTGAGGAACAAAGTTAGACTTGTATGTAAAGGTTATTCACAAGTTGAAGTTATTTATTTTGAGGATACTTTTGCTCTCGTAGATAGAATGGGGGAAATAAGGATGTTTCTTTCTTTTTTTTCTCACAAGAATTTCAAAGTCTATCAAATGGATATCAAGTCATCCTTCTTGAATGGTGATTTGGAGGAAGAGGTCTACGTTGAGCAACTGGATGGTTTCTAGCTATCAAAAGATCTGCACATGGTATGGAGACTCAAGAAAGCTTTGTATGGACTCAAGTAAGCTCCTAGAGCTTGGTATGCTCAATTGGATAAGTATTTACTTTAGCAAGGGTTCAAGAAAGGTACTATAAATAGTATTATTTACATTAAGGTTTAGGAAGAAAATATTTTGATACTTGTTTTATATGTTGATGGAATCATATTGGGTGGAGATGATGATGTGTAAGAAATATGTAGAAGAGATGCAAAAATAATTTGAAATGTTTATGATCAAGGTGAGTTGTCTTTCTTCCTTAGACTTCAAATTGTGAAACTAGATGATGGTATCTTTATTTCTCAAGCTAATTATGTTAGATATATGTTGAAGAAGTTTGGCATGGAGGATTCCAAACCAATAAGTACTGGTATGGTGATTAGTTGTCACTTGAGAAAAACTGATGAGATTCTAGAGGTTGATCAAAATATTTATAGGCCTATGATTCGAGGTTTGTTGTACTTGATTGCTTCTAGACCTGATATTATGCATGCAGTATGTTTGGTTGCTAGATTTCAAGATAATCCTAAGAAAACTCATGAGAAATTAGTGAAAAGAATATTCAGATATTTGAAGGGAACTCCATATTATGGTTTGTGGTATAAGAAGGATGATATTTTTTCTTTGAGTGCTTATACTGATGTTGATTAGGCAAGATGTGTGAATGATCAAATAAGTCCTATTGGAAGTGCATTTTTATTAGGAGACAAATTGGTCTCTTGGTTTAGTAAGAAGAAGGACTCAGTGTCCTTATCCATAGCAGAAGTTGGGTATATTGCTATAACATATTTTTGCATTCAAGTGCTTTGGATGCAGAATACTTTGAAGGATATAAAGGTGATATATGATAAACACATTCCCATATTGTATGATAATATCAGTGCAGTTAACATTTCCAAGAATCTAGTGATGCTTTCAAGGACCAAACACATTTCTATCTGGTATCACTTTCTAAGGGAGAAGGGTGCAGAATAAGAAGTCAGATTGGAGTATGTGCCTACTAAGGACTAGATTTTAGATATCTTCACTAAGGCACTTTCAAAGGATACTTTTGAGTATCTTTGGAAAATGTTACAGGTTATTTCCCCTTCTTTTTCAACTAGTTGCATATATGGTGCATCTATCCAGGGGATAAATTCATGTCATATCCTTTCTCTCTTGGATTGATGTGTGCTACCTCTCAAGGGGAGTATATAGTTAGATGGTTGTTGTTGATAGGGGGAGCTTGGATAATATGTGCAAGTGTTGAGTTTGTATAGTTGTTTGAAGAAAAGTGTTGTTAGTCAAAGGGGGAGAATATGTTGATAATTCAAATGAAGATCTTTGGCCATTTGTCCTTGATGTCAAAAGGGGAGAATGTGCAAGTGTGTGTTGCCATCAATGCTAAAGGGGGGTATTTTTGGGATTGGTTTTCATTGATGTCAAAACTTGGTGAGTTTGTTGGCATTGGTTGTCAAAACTTGGTGTATTTGTTGGAATTGGTTGTCAATACTTGGGAAGATTGTTGCATATTTTTGTGAGATTTTTATTTGGCATTGGTTATCATTGATGTTGTGCTAATAGTGGAGTTGTTTATTTTCATGGTTGAATGTTGTCATGCCTTGTTTGGATGAGTTGTTGATGCCTTGTTTGATGTCAAGTAAAGATTTATTATGTATAGTTGTTGTCAAAAGAGGTGATATTATGATGATATATTAAGATGAGGATTAGAAGAATTAATATCAAGATTAGAAGTAATGTTGATGGTGGCGAGATATTTTTTATGGTCTCTAGAATGTTGTATGCTCTCTCCTATTATTTGTGTGAAAGTATATGTTGCTGCAAGGATGTTTGGCCTCTGAATGTTTATGAAAGTTCTTGCTATAAGTTATTGTGAAGACTATTTTGGAGACTACTTTGCATTCCTCTTCTATTGAAGATGTGGTCTTGCAGTTTGGGATTCAATTTTTGTGTTTCATGTATGTTGCACTCTTATATTTTTAAGTCACTAGTGTTGTGAAGGAGGTTTCTTGTATTTCTAGTGTATTGGTAGTTTTGTTGGTTATCTAGACTAGTCTAAAAAATGCTCCATGTTTCTCTACATTGATGTCACTGCTCCTATGGCTTGTTGAATTTTCTCTCAATGCTTATGCAATGTCTCAATTTATTTTTCATGTGATGGTGTGTACCACAAGTTGATCTGTTAATTTTCTATCTCATACTTGTCTATTTTGTGCTTTTAGGATGAAGTGGTATGCTTCTATTTGTTTTGTGGTGGTTGTTTGTGGCATGAAAGTGTGAAAGAATTTTTTTGAAGTTTTGTTGGATGTTCATGGAGCATCCATTTGTGGTCTACAATTCAATGATTGATCGATTTGATGTTGCATATTATTTTGAGTTGGTTGTTTAGGAAATTTGTAGATATTTGGTCGATATGGCTTGTTCTCTTATTTGCACCATGTGCTTGGGGGTATGCACCAACATATGAAGTTGTGTTAATATGTATTTGGGTCCTAACATATCTTGTTGAGAACCGCATTGAGTAAATTCAATTGTAAGTGTGTTTTTGGGCTGATTGGTATTGTGCTACATGTTTCATCTACATGTTTCCCTATTGTTGACTTGGGTTGTTGTGCACCAATGTGTTTAATTTTAGGGATCATATTGGAAGATGTAATAACATTTCTTTAATCCTCTCTATCTTCTGGATAGGATGGAAATATGTTTTTGTGGCCAACTTGTTGATGTTATTGTTTGTATTCTTTTATAGCTAACCTAATTGATGTTTTGAGATCTTGTGGAGGATATAAATGCAAGAACAAATCAAATGCAAGATGAGTGAGTTTATGTGGAGGTGTGTGAAGATGAATTAATGCAATGATTTGTGAAAAGGAGTATCAAATGATCTTTAACATCTCGGTCAGTAGAGTGTATTGTTGATAAATGTAATTTCATATTCTTCATGTTTCTTGTTATCAGACAGTGAGTCACTTTAGCAAGTCATTGTAAATTGTATCTTTCCCTAATGTTGTGTGCCTCAGTATTATAAGTCCTTTGTATATTGACCTAAGGTTATGCACCTTAGCTTGCAAGTCCTTTCAGGAACAATGTTCTTCCTTAGGCAATGAGCCTTAAATCAAATTGTAATTTTGTAAGCAGTGAACTCCCTTTATTAAGAGATATATCTCCATGGTTTTTCCCTTCTTGGGCTTTCCACGTAGATCTAGAGTTATCTTGTGCATGTGTGTTTATTGTCTTATCTTTCATTTCTTTTGATATGTTTAAGTATTGTTGATATATGTTTAAGGTTTGTTGATTTGGTCATAAGTTGTTGATCTTGTTTTGCATATTACTGAAGGGTTTAAGATCTAAAAGGTTTAAAGTTTTTGAAGATATTGATTCTCCCCCCTCTCAATATATGTGTGTCTTCAACAATAACATTACAAACCTAAAATGAATGGCTCCAAAAAATATATTACATTGATATTGTAAGTGAATTCTAGTAGGTTACTTCCAAATCCTTCATTGATATTTGTACTAGCATTGTAATGGATAATGACATAATTGTCAATATATACACATTCGTATTCATATTTGATAGTTGCATGCATTGATCTGGAAGGATTACTACCAAATTCAACATATTTAGCTTCTAGTTTTTCATAAATTATAACTACATGGCTTGTTTCTAATAAGTAAAATAAGTTATTTATTTTTCACATCCTAATTATTGTATGCTCTCACCTTTCCTGCATTAGGATCTTCATGATCATCAAGTGCTTGGGTTTATGTTTTGCTTTCCAAAATTTGTAATCTATTGAGCCTATTAGGTACATTACATATATTGCTAGAGTACTATTAACGTGTATTTCACACCCACACAATGTCCAATACATAGCTTGAGAGAACACTTGAGAGCTCTAAAATTGTTCTATCAAGAGGTATAGATGCACTTGTAAATACTAGAAAAGCCAAGGTCATTCAATATTTACATTGAAAAGAAAAAGAAATAAATAAATTTCATATTTGAAGGAAGTCCTTTGCAAGTGGTGGACAAATATTATTATCTTGATCTTGAATTTCACAAAAAAAACTCATATGGGAACTTATAGGACTAAAAGGATAAGGAGATGGAAATATTTATACCTACTACAAAATAAATGTAAAAATATAGAACTGTGGGATTGGAAAACTAAGAGGATCCTATTTAGGTTATTTGTATGCCAGAGGTACTCTATAAGTGTGAAGTTTCAAACAAAAACACATGAGCACTCAAATGGAGATAAATAGAGACGTTACAAAACATTTAATCACAAGAAGTTTCAAAACAAAAAGAATTAGCTCTGTATCAGATCATATTAGTTGAGGAAAGTGTATTTCCATTAGAGGTATTGACCTTGATCTATATGTTAAGTTACGTAAAGAGAATAGAGAGCATGGAGGCGCATTGTAAACCCAAAATATAATCTAAGGAAAATTTAAGTAGAAGATAAGGTGGATGGAATATGTTTTTTATGCACTTTGGGGTGAGTAGAAGTGAAATGAAACTAACTAATGGAATGTCTAACTCACAAGGATATTTAGATCAAATACATTGATTTATTATAGGTTGACACCTTATTTCCTATTTGAAGGGAATAGTCTAATAAAAACGAGACTACTTGATCAAGATTCATAGAAAATGATCCAAAATAAAAAAATAAAATAAATACCAATTAGGTAGTGCTTGGTCTCATGGTCATTATTAAAATATTTCTTTTATTTTCCATAAATTTTATTTTTATAAGTGCTATATAATTTCCATGTTTAATATTTGCATTGGGGATAATCATTAGTGCTAAAAAAATTGCTTTAGCAATTTTAAAAAATATGGGTGCTATTTTGTTTTTTTCTACTTCCTTATGTTTTAAAGCACTCATGTTTATCTTTTTAGTGATTCATTCATTGTGCAATTAACATCCATGTAGGCTTAAGGTGAAGTACAAATTTTTCTGATTATATTTGAGACCAATTAAGTTTTATGCAATAGAGAAAAATTTTGTGCTAATATTTTTACCCTAATGGTTTTCCTAGGTGAAATATCACATAATGAGTTTTGTTTTATGTTAATTCTATAATTTGTATAAAATTATATATGCATTTCTTCTTTAAAATTAGTTTATTAATGATGGTTGGCCCACACAACACACTTGACACAAATATTTAACACAATAAAACATCTAATTTCATTGATTCAATAGATCTCTTATTATAACAAGAAATAAAATAGAGGATTAAATCCTCAATAATATATAACTCATTACAACTTATAGTTCGCTTTTTTAGGAGCATTTTTCCCCTTTTGTAGCTTCCAAATATGGAGTTATTTTCTTCCTTTCCCCCTTTATCACAAACTACCACTCTCCACTATATCTCCACTACCTTGGAAATGCCAAAAATATGCTATAAATGGTCCTACACATCTTCTAGCATATTTTGGAAAATTTAACTCCCATCACCAAATATAGCTCATTTTTTGAGTCATAAATTTTGTTTTGGGCACTCGATTGCACCTATTTTTTTCAAACTATAGTTCTCAAAGTGATCTACGCTCTTGAAATTAATTTATCTTGTTTTCCCAATTTTTAAGGTACTGTTCCCTCAAACTCAATTTTAAAGTCTTTTTCAAGATTTTCAAAAACTTAAATATTTAATATCTTCACATCTAGACATGACCTTGGCTTGAAACTCACCCGCAATGTTCATTTTCAAAAAAAAATTAGAAATCTAAAATAGAAAAATAGATTGAATAACCTAGGGAACTTTGTAAGATAATTTCAAAGCTACCTAAATAATGCAAACTAGCAACTCCGAGAGATATGCAATTTTAGGATGAAAAAATTGCATTAAGAACTTGCAAGATAAATATATATATATATATATATATCAAGCTAGGTAGTGAGTTTATATAGAACTAAGGAGAGGATGGAATTGGAAAATCAACCAATAGGAATTGACCACCAATAACCACCAATATTAATAAAGTGATAAAAAATAATGCTTCACCCTTTAAGGGTGGAGACAAATCATCACCTTATCTTCTATTTATTCAATAATAAACTCACTTTATTATCCTAATCAATCTTAATAAAAGTGTAGTAAAAACCTATAACTAAAGGAAAATAAATAATCTCACTAGAAAAATAAAAACCTACACCAACACCCCCCTTAATCCTAGCTTAAGAGGATGTAAAAGATGATGGGTTTTAAAAAATGAGGTCATGTTAGGTACCCATGTACACATCAAATCCCCCAAAGAAGAATATGTTGAACATAGGTTGTCATTGATGTTAAAGGTTATTAGTAATATCAAAAGTTCAGTTTGATCTATGTTGGTAGGATGTAAAATCAAGAAATATACATTATTAATTGTTGAGGAGTGTTTGTATGACTATTGTATGCTAGCAATATCATGCTTGCAACTATTCTCTATGATAGTGGTGGTTCAGAAGTTTGTATCAATATGTTTTAGCTTAATTTTTAGGGAAAATAGATTTCTCTAGCAATACAATTATGGTCAACATTTCTTTTAGAAATGTAGTTTTGCTCTGCGATTTCAAAGGAGAGTATGTCTACACTACTTCTATCATTTTCCTAAGTTTTCAAATGATATGTTCAACATGCAAAATTTTTGAAGTGACCAAAGGTTCATTGTGTTTTTCTATCAACCTATTGGAGTTCAAGGCATGTGTGGTAATGGCTAGTAGTGTGCAAAATTCAAATCTTGTGTGTGGTGTTAAGATAGGACCTACTTAAGGTTCATGTGGTAGAGTACAATATCAAGTTATTTCGGTGGCAAGAAAAAAAAATTGGACCATCGTGTTACACTTTTCATGTGATTTGAATTTAGGTCCACCTTATGTCATATTGGCTATTTTGTGGATCCCTGGCTGACATAGAAGAGCAATAGTGAAATGTCATGTATATATTTTAAATGTTTAGATACATTGTATGAGTCTATAAGCATCCAATGTGAATTAGAATTTCACCTATGTGAAGAAGACTTGGTCACTAGTGCAAATTGAAGAGAAGGTGGTGAAGATAAAAGGAAGAGTTGCACCAATGTGTGCGCCTATATTTGAAGATAATTTGCATTGAGGAAAATTTTTAGTTGTGACTCTAGCATGTGTATGTATTATATATAAGATTTGCAAGTTTTATCATTGTAATCTGGTAGGACTAGTGTTCTACCTGTTGTATTGTTTTAGTTGGGTATTGGTGTCTCTAGTAGGTTGGTGCCTACAAGCACATTAGGGGATTGGTATCTCTGATAGGTTGGTTCTTATTTCAATGTGTAAAATTCACTTGTAAATTTTTGCATTGTGAGGCTAGATTTGGACAGTAGATCCAAGCAGCTATTTGCACCATGGTTTTTCCCATCTTAGGTTTTTCATATATATTTGGTGTTCTCTTGTGTGGTTTATGCTTTTATGTCCTATTTGTTTATGTGGGGTTTGTTGTAAAGAATCATATACTCTAATAATCGTAGCAAAAGTTAAGAATTTTGAATTGATTAGATCTACTAATTCACCCCCCCCCACCTCTTAGTAAATTGTATGCCCTTCAATTGGTATCAGAGCCAAGTTCCTTTAAAGAAGCCTAATAACTTATAGGTCTAAGATGGAACAAGAAGGATTCTCTAGAAATAAAGCACCAATTTTTTATGGATCCAATTTTGCATTTTGGAAATTTAGGATGGAGTCCTATTTGATGGCTTTAGGAATGGACATCTAGATGTCAATAGTAGAGGGATATGATATTATTGAAGCCCTTCCTAGGGATCAAGTCATAAAATGGATTGTGAACTCAATGCTAAGGCAAGGAATGTTATTTTATGTGGATTAACTAATTCTAAATTTGTGAAAGTGATGCAATGCAAAATAGCAAAGGACATATTGGATTAAATTGTAGACCATCTATGAAGGTGATGAAAAAGTAAAAGAAGAAAATATGCAAACTTATAGAGCTCAGTTTGAAGGTCTGAAGATAAGAGAAGAGAATATTGCTATATTCCTTCTTTGGGTTGATGAAGTTGTCAACTCTATCTGAGGTCTTGGTGAGAATTTGAAAGAGAAGAATGTTGTGAAAAAGGTACTCAAATCTCTCCCTAGAAGGTTTGATTCTAAATTCTCTTCTATTGAAAAGCTAAGGATTTGAATGCTTTGAGGTTGACTGAACTACATGGAATTCTAACTACATTTGAGATGAGATTTGAAAGTGAAGATTCTATAAGGAAAGAGGCTACTTTTATAGTGTTTAAGAAGCAAGTTGATCAAGTTTCTGATATTGGATCATATTCAAAAGAAGAAAATTTTATCAGGAAGCGACAAAGAGGTTTTGGTAAGTACAAAGTCAATTTACATTTTAAGTGTTTTAATTTCGGTGAGGTAGGAAATTTTATGGATAAGTGTCCCCATAAGAATTCTAACAATGCTAAGAAAAAGAATGGAAAGAAATCATTTCAGAGAAGATAAAAAGGTTAGAGGAAACATAAGATTTTCTACACTAATGAGGAACAAGACTAATCTACTAAAGAAGAATATGAAACATAAGAGTTTCTACACTAAAAGAGGAAGAAGACTACTCTACTAAAGAAGAATATGAAGATATCTCTGAAGATGAAAAAGAAAAAGGTGTGTTCATGGATTTTGAGATTATTGAAGGAGATGCAGAAATGGATTCTAGAAACAATGAAGATGAAGTAGATCTTGTGGAAGAATTAATGTGTTGGAAAAGAAATCAAAAGTCTAAAAAATAGAATTGTAGAAGAAGTGAAGGCTAAAGAAAAAGTACCTCAGGATTTGAAGAAAGCGGAAAATATAATTTTTGATCTAAAGACCCAAATAGAAGAAGAAAAAATGATTGAAGAAGTTTTGATAAAAAAATTGCTATCAATAGATAAGGACTGTGAGAAGCTAGAAGAAAAAAATGTGACAATAAGAAAAGAGCTTGAGAAAATCAATCAATAGATGCAGATGAAGTTTGGAAAGAGTATTGAAACCCTAGATAAAATATTAGGAAGTCAGAGAGATCCACAAGTCAAAATCGGAATAGGTTTTGATGATCAAAAGAATAAGGTGATAGAACAGTCTGTGAAGATTGTTAAGGCAAGTCCAAAAGTGATTGGCTTTGAAAGTTCAAGATTTGAAAGAATCATGGCAAGTGATGAAAGTATGACACATAATGATGGCTTTATTCAAGTGTAGAATAAGAGAGGAAGATCTAAAAGACAGAGGTACAACACTAGGTTCAATTGTCCTTTCTCTGGTTATTGTTTTAATTGAAATAATTTTGGTCATAAGGTTGTGGATTGTAGAAAAGCCTTGGTAAGAAGTGTAGACACTAAAAAATGTCTTGAGCCTACAAGCAACATTTTCTAACTAATTTTCCTTCTTTTTTCCATAATTAAATAATTTTAACTATTTAAATATTTCTTAAGGTTATATTCTTTTATTAATTAAATAGTTCTTAATCATTTAATTAATTCACTTTATCTTTATTCCTCTTTTGATTAATTTAAATAAAAATTGTATTTATTTAAATTATGTCACTAATTTCCCTTTTTCCTTCTATGTTACACCCCAATTGTGTAGTTACTATTTACTATTACTACTTAGGGTAAATATGAATGTAATGCAAATTTTGGAGATGAATAAATTATGCTTGTACCTTGTTAACAATACGAATTTTATCTCATTTGATGTTATCTTATTTGGTGTTATCTTAGTTGATGTTATTCATGGGGAAATACTACATATATGAGAATGGATGGTATATATATATATATGTGTGTGTGTCCATATGTATATGTATATTGATACATGTGTATGTTGGCGAATGGACATGCTCATACGAATGCATCGATATGATATAATATATATATATGCATACATTCAATATAATGTGTTTATTATATAATATCTTGCTTGTACTCATATATATATGGTGCAGTCAAGATGGAGGGTCTAGGAATAGGACTGTCCAACCTTGCAGCAAGAGTAAACACAATGCAAACTCAAATAATTGGAATAACAATCCCACATGGATATATAGATAATGATCAATTATTCACAAGCAACATGCCCTGCCTTTTGACTTACAAATTACATAATGATATGGCGCTAAGCCCAAAAATACAATGCAGGTCAAATCCATTATCTCATACTCTATCACCCTCTCCTTTCTACCTAATTCAACTACACAATGCTTATATATATCAATTCCCAACTCTAAAAAAGGTTTGTGTCAGCCTCAAGAGGTCTCAAACCCCAAAGTTGATGAAACGTGTGAAGGTCGGCCAAAACATATGGTTCTCCTTTGATCCTTGGAAAAACATAATGTGGATCAAAACAAAGGTTCCTTGATGAATGTGCATCCTTATGAAATGGTTTCCTAAGCTCCACAAGTCACAAGATAGGTCTGCACACTTAAAAATCTAAGACTAGTCGGTGAATGCTCTCTATCCAATTACAACTAATATTTTGTTAGCAATATATTCATACTAGGATCTCCAAAACACTTGAATTTTTGATATGATGTAGATGTTGCAATGAAGATCATATATCCTACTCTGTGATTTGTGGTGTTACAATTCATTAGAATGCGGTATGAAATGTTGAGACTAGGTCCTAACAGATAACTACAAAAATGCAAGAAAACATGAATGCAAATATTTTTGGTTGATGCAAGATTGCTTGCAATCTAGGATGCTCCTACATCAAATGCCCAAGGTTGAAGAAAAGTGAGCCTCTCACTTTCCTAGGGCTAGTGTAAAACCAATTTATTCCACCTCAACCTGAGAAATCTATGATGAATCTTCCTCTGGTCTTCCTTTCCACCTGACTAGATATTCCTTGTATTGCCTTCCTCTAGTACTATGTCCAACTTTGTTGTCTAAAATTTCCTCAATTTCCTCTGGAAGATGTGCTATTTGGTCTAGCAAACCAAATTATTGTCCTCCAATGACTCTCCTTTATGATACTGATATAGGTCTGCAATGTTGAATATAGGTGATATGCCAAATTCCTATGGTAGTTCCACTTCATATGCATTTCCATAATCAAACTTGTTGATGATCTTAACACGTCCAAACTTCTTCATCTTCAACTTATTATATGTCCCAATTGGAAATCTCTCTTTTCTTAGATATACCATTACTTCCTCTTCTATTGCAAACACCTTATGTCTTCTCTTCTCATATGCTTTCTCCTTGTAGGTATTGTTCATCTTCTCTAGATGCTCCTTAACTTGAGTATGCATTGTTTCCATGAATACTGCAAATTCTTTTGCCTCTGAACTCCTTTTATTCTCCATACCAATATCCCTTAATTTTGTTACTCCTTTAGGTTGTTATCCTATCACAATTTCAAATGGTGTCTTCACTGTGCTCTAGTTTACTACATTGTTGTATGTAAATTCTACTTGCGGTAGTATTAAGTCCCAATTTCTTGCTTTACCTTCATTCAAACACCTCAACAATTTTCCCAAACTCCTATTTACCACTTCTGATTTTCCACCTATTTGTGGGTGAAATGTTGAACTATACTTCAAATATGTCTTCATCTTCTTCCACATTTTTTTCTAGAAATATCCAATGAATCTAGTGTCTTTGTTTGATACTATACTCTTTAGTAGTCCATGTAATCTCACAATCTCCTTGAAAAATAGGTCTGCAACATGTACTGAATAATTGGTCTTCTTACAAGGAAAGAAATGCGCCATCTTAAAAAATATATCCACAACCACAAATATAGAGTCAAATCCTCTCTGTGTCTTAGGTAATCCCAACACAAAGTCCATGCTAATTTCTTCCCATGGTCTCTCTGGTACTATCAATGGTGTATACATTCTAGTGTTCTGACTATTTCCTTTTGCCACTTGACAAATCTTGCAACTTTGCACATATTTCCTGACATCCTTATATAACTATGGCCAAAAATAGTTCTCACTCACCAATTCTATGGTCTTATCAATTCCAAAATGTCCTACTAATCCTTCGCAATGCTTTTCCTTGATCAAATTCTCTCATTGAACTTCTAGGGATACATAGTTGATTGTTCTTGAATAACATACCTTCCTAAATGAAATAATCTAGCCATTTGCTTCTATCTATCTCTATAGGTTCCTTGCAAGCCTTCCATGCCTTAGAAAAATCAATGTCATCCTCATACATATGCTTTAGTTCTTCAAAACCTAATACTTCAATTCACATCTCTATCAACAAACTTCTTCTCCTGCCCAATACATTTGCAACCTTGTTTGAATTTCCACTCTGGTGCTTCAACACAAATGTGTAACTCTGCAAGAACTCTACCCATCTCATATGTCTTTGGTTCAACTTCCCTTGACTATTCAAATATTGTAAAGCTTGATGATCTGTATACAACACAAATTCCTTAAGTAACAGGTAATGTCTCCACTTCTTCAAGGCTTGTATGATTGCATAGAATTCCTGGTCATAAACTAAATATCTTCTCCTAGCATCATTCAATTTTTCACTGAAGTAGGCCACTGGTCTCCCTTCCTAACTTAACACAGCTCCTATTTCACTTCCACTAGCATCACAACCTACTTGGAATACCTTACCAAATTCTAGTAGTGCTAACACAGGTTGTTATGTCACCTTTTGCTTCAACAACACAAAACTCTTTTCTGCTCCTAATGTCCACTTGAATTCCTTTCGATCGCCCCTCATTGTCTCTGTCATAGGCATGCAAATACTACTAAATTTTCTAATTAACTTCCAGTAAAAGCTTGCTATTCCATGAAATGATCTTACCTCTCCAATGTTCACGCATGTAGGAAATTCAACTATTGCTTTAACCTTCTCAAGGTCCATCTTCAATCCTTCCGCAGATATCACAAACCCCAAATATACTAGTTCTTCCTTCATGAAACTACACTTCTTGATGTTTATCAACAACTTCTCTTCTCTTAACCTTTGAAATACTTGTTTGATGTGCTCCAAATATTCTTCCTTATTCTTATTGAAAATTAGAATATCATTCAGATAAAAAATGACAAACTTTCCCAAGAATTTCTTCAAGACTTCATTCATCAGCCTCATAAATGTACTAGGTGCATTAGTTAGTCCAAATGACATGAACAACCACTCATAAAATCCCTAATTTGTTTTGAAATTAGTCTTCTATTCATCCCCCTCTCTGATCTTGATCTGATGATATCCACTCTTTAGGTCTATCTTTGTGAAATACTTTGCACCACTCATACTGTCCATGATGTCATCCATCCTAGGAAATGGGAATCTATACTTCATTGTGATGTTATTGATAGCTCTTGAATCTATACACATCCTCCATTCTCCATATTTCTTAGGTGCAAGTACAACCGATACTGCACATGGGCTCATACTTTCTCTAATCAATCCTTTCTTCAGCAGTTCTTGTATCTTCCTATTTAGTTCCACATTCTCTATTGGTGTCATCTGGTGTGCAGCTTTGTTTAGAAAATTAGCTCCTGGAATAAGATCTATATGATGAATAATACTCCAAATTGGTGTTAATCCATCAGGCACATTCTCTGATACAAGATCCTGGTACTCTATCAATAGTTTAGTGACTTCCTTCTTTGATTCTCTCTACATCTAGAGCTTCGCACTTCCTTGGAATCAAATAAAAACACATGTTTTCATGTCTCAATCCATCCTGAAATTTCCTTCCATCTACCAAATTGATTCTATTTGTGCCACACACTTCACTTTCAGGTTCATCTTCCAAAGGTATCAAGGTGATTCTCTTTCCATTGGACGTTATGGTATAGGTATTCTTTCTCCCATCATGTATAGCTTTCTTATCATACTACCAAGGTCTACCCAACAACATGACACACATCCATTGACATAATATCACATAGTACTTCATCATGATATAATCCTATACAAAATTTTACTAAACATTACTCACTTACTAGTATCTTGTGCTCATCTTGAATCTAGGCTATCATATAAGGCCTCGGGTGTTTTCTTGCCAAATTAAACTTTGTCACCATTTCCTTAAAAACTAGGTTATCTATGCTACCACTATCAATGATAACTTTGCAAAACTTACCTCCCGCTTTGCATCTAGTCTAGAACAAACTTTTCCTTTGTGGTGCTTCCTTAGGTACTTCTTTCTCCTAGATCAGTGCTCTCCTCATGAATAATGATTCTCCCTTCTCAGGACTTCCTCTGAAACTCGGTGGTTCCACTGGTTCTTCCTTTGCATATCTTCTTCTTTTATGATTTTCAATCATCTTACTTTCTTGGTGACACTCAAATGCTTTATGTCCTTCTCCTCCACACTTGAAATGGGTTCCTCTAAAAGTTCTCTTGTCATATCCTTTCGATCTTGTATCTCTGATATCCATCATTGCAGTAAGAATTATAGCCTCCTCTGTTGTGGTAGTAAGAATTTTTTTCATCTCTCCCTTTATGGTATGAATTGGAATCCCTCTCTTCCTTACAATATGAATCTATGTCCTTCTTTTGCTCTGCATATGGTTTTTCTACTCCGAAATGTGACCTTCCTTTTTGAAATCTACCTCCTCTTCCTCTCTACCTCTATTCATGTATCTTGTTTAACTTGTCCTCCACCTTAAATGCAAATTGATATGCTTCCTCTACTGAATTCATCCTTACTAGACTCAACTCTTCCTAAATGTTCATCCTCAACCCATTGATATATCTTGCCACTTTCTCCTTGCTTGCTTCACTATGTCCAGTCCTGATGATGATCTTATGAAATTCCTCAATGTATTCCTTCACAGTCTTTTCCTTCTATCTCAGGTTTTGTAATTTCTTCAACAACTCCAACTCATAGTTCGTAGGTATAAACTGGTTCTTCAATTTTGTCACCATTTTGTCCCATTTCATAATCTTTTCTTTAACTTTTGTATTTCTCTCCAATTGAACTTCCTTCCACCATATTGTAGCATGTCCTTTCATTTTATTCTTTGCAAATCCCACTCTCTTTGAATCTTCAATTTCTTCATATTCAAAGTATTCTTCAATGTCATTTATCCAATCAATCAAACTCCTCAAGTTTTAGGTTACCAATATAGTTCAAAATCTCCATTCTAGGTCGCTTTCCTATTTTTGAAATAGCCTTCAACATCTTCATCAGATCTGATTCTTCCTCTTCTGAGGTTTCTTCAGTTAGGTTTGTAGCTTGAACTTCATCATCATCACTTTCATCATTAGGTCTAGGGTTTAAGCATTTTCTTCTATCTTCTTCAACATCATCCAATCCCACTTTCATTGTTCGCATCATTTCCATCATCTCATCCATATTTCCAATAGCATTAACAATGGTATGAATTCTCCTCAGCGACATCTCTTCCTAGGATCTGGTGCAACTGCCTCAAGTTGGCAATCTGGCTATAGGGTCACAACTGCCTCACAATTGGCAATCTATTGACAAACACAAGTAGGCTACCTCAATTCGGCAATATGTCCACACAAATATCTTATGGAATGCCTTGCTCAACTTTTCTCTCCTCTCCCAAGGTCTGCAACCTACTCTGATACCACTTGGTGCAGTCAAGGATGGAGGGTCTAGGAATAGGACTGTCCAACCTTGCAGCAAGAGTAAACACAACAGAAACTCAAAGAATTGGAATAATAATCCCACATGGATATATGGATAATGATAAATCATTCACAGGCAACATGACTTTCCTTTTGGCTTACAAATTACATAATGATATGGTGTTAAGCCCAGAAATACAATGTGGTTTGAAGCCCTTATCTCATACTCTATCACACTCTCCTTGCTACCTAATGCAACTACACAATGCTTATATATATATCAATTCCCAACTTCGAAAATGGTTTGCATCTACCTCAAGAGGTCTCAAACCCCAAAGTTGATGAAACATGTGAAGGTCGGCCAAAACATATGGTTCTCCTTTGATCCTTGGACAAACATGATGTGGATCAAAATGAAGGTTCTTTGATGAATGTGCATCCTTATAAAATGCTTTCCTAAGCTCCACAGGTTACGAGATAGGTCCGCACACTTGAAAAGCCAAGACTAGTCGGTGAATGCTCTCTCTCCAATTACAACTGATATTTTGTTAGTGATATATTCATACTAGGATATCCAAAACACTTGAATTTTGGATATGATGTAGATGTTGCAATGAAGATCATATATCCTACTCCATGAGCTATGATGTTACAATGTGGTATAATGTGGTATGAAATGTTGAGATTGGTCCCTAATAGATAACTACTGAAATGCAAGAAAACATGAATGCAAATATTTTTGGCTGATGCAAGATTGCTTGCAACCTGGGATGTATATATATATATATATATATTGTAAGCCAATAGTGTAAGCTTACATTCGATATATATATATATATATATATATATATATATATATATATATATATATATATATATATTAAACGATTATATATATTTAACATATTATATATGTTAATAGAAATCGACTATCATTTTTTTAGATAGAATTTGATTTATAAAGGATGGTAATAGTCAATATGACTATATTCATTGAAGCTATATGAAGTTGTTCATGATTGTTGGTAAAACTAATTATCACTCACTTTGTCACACGATATAAATATATTGTAATACATTTGATATTGTTGTCGTTATTAAAACATAAGACTTAGTTGGCGCCTTTGGTAAAATCAGCCTTGACTTTGTCAACTATTTTAAATGCTTAAGTCAATTCATCCTCTATACAATTTGATGGATGTTTTCTATTGAGAAATGGTTCTTGACTGTTTCCTTGGGTAGTAAAATGACACCAAAAAAAAAGGAAAGAGGGATGGAATTGGTGCCACCTCTGAAGCCAAGTTGTTGTAGATATCTATTCTTTGTGACAATTCAAATTAAGCATATGTAGATTGAATAAGTCTTGAATTTTTTGTCAATGCTACAAGCCAATCTGTAGGTGGTTTTGTTGAGTATGAGCTTAGGGAGTTGTCACCTTATTGTTGAGTTTCATGTGCTGCTTTGCATGGAGCTTGTTGTCCTTTTGCATGCCTAAACTGTAGGCCATGAGGTTGCTAGGCTACTCTATAAATAGTTGAGCTATCTCATTAGAGACAATGCATTCTTTTCCCAAGATTACACATCTTTTGCAATTCCTTATTTATGTTTTATTCCCAACATTACTTGTTTTATATTGAGAGTAAGAAAGAGTGAGAGTTTTATTGTATTAAGAGGAAACATTACTGTTTGAGATAAGTAATCTATAAACTTGTGTGAGAGAGTTATTTGAGACATTCTTGAGAAGCTGATTATCAATCTAATTTTTATTAGAGAGAGAATCATTTTTGTCATTAATTTGGATAAGCAATAACAGGCATGAGGATATCTTCTTCTTTGTTATTTAAATTTTGAAAGATATGTTTTCCATGATTGCTTGAAATTTATTTTCCAATGTGTGCATTAGAGATATTAAAGTGTCTTTGAAAAGAAAATTCTAGTTTTTATACTATTTTTATGTTGTGCTTGTAAGTACTCCATAATAGGGGTTGGGTGTATATCATAGATATTATATACTAGGCATGATTGAATACAAGAGGCACTTGAGATATACTTAGCTAAGTTATTGATTTAACTAGGAAAGCTTTTGTTACTCCTAGGATAGTTAATCCAGTATGGGAGGGAGCTTGTGTACTTACTTGTTAAGTAGGTTGTTCCAAGTATCTATTAAAATGGTGATAGGTTGATCTAGGGTGACAAAATATCCATTGAAGGAATACCTATGCGTAGTTTAAGATAGCCTTGAGTCAAATCAGCCCTAAGTAGTGTCTGTGATAGATGACTCTCAGTAGGAATATTGAATGTAACACTTTGGCCAAAGTAGTGTGAATTTCTGAGACTCCACTCTAGAATGTGCGACTATTGAGACTACATTGTCAATTCATTGTGATCCAGTATTACATGCTAGTTCAAGATTGTGGGATTACAAGTTCTAGTTATGTAGGACACAGCACTATGCTCAGTTGGTTGTCATTATCGGTTACTCTACCAATATCTTTGTCGAAGGGAAGGGCCATCTATCGAATGATAGATGTGCGGGAGACCACATTATGAGTTTGTAGTTGGTAGAAAAGTGCATGAGTGATGCTTCTCCTCCACAACAAGCGATAGAAGAACCAAGATTTGAAAGGAAGGATCCTGGACCATCTTACAACTATTTGTTCTAAAGCTCTTCGAGCTATGTATGTAATTGTATGCATTCTTGTATTGATGTAATTTATGATTCGTTATGATAAAATGGAAATCCATATTGTATTATCTAATTCATCTTATTCAATAAATAAAAGAATTTTTTTTATTGCAATGGTTTGTTACTCAATAAATTTACTCATAAGGTGTAAATTTATAAATTTTTACTTCATTAAGGGTTGGTATGTTACATTCTATAATTAAACAAATCCTTATTGATTTAATTCTTCATTTCCATTGTCTTTTATAATTAAATAATTATTTTAATTATTTAATTATTCATTAGCTTTTTCCCTCCATGATTAAATAAATCCTATTTATTTAATTGTTTATCATTTTCTTATCTCCATAATTAAATAATTGTTTAATTATTTAATTATTTATCATTTCCCTCCATCTTTAATTATTTAATATTTCACACTCCACCTTTCTTCTATAATTAAATAATTTTTTTTATTGTTTAATTATTCATTTTCCCTCCCCTAAATTAAATAATTGTTATCATTATATTATTTATTTATTCTTAACCAAGCCCTAAATCTCAACTAATTTCTTCAGTTTTGGTCCATTCTTCCCATTCTTATCTATTTTCTTCTTAATTAATCTCATTCATTGATCATCATACCTCATCATTCAATCCCTGCCCTTCATTTGAATTGGGATTTTTATAAAATCAACCTATCTATTTCATTTTAAGGTTAACCACAATATTCAATAGTTTTCTTTTCATATCATTCATCTTGAAAAACCGCAGTCTTTGAATTTTTTCTATCTTGAGATCTAGCTATCTTGCATCAACATCAAGCTTATCATACAAGTTTCATACTACAAATCTAAGAACAAACAAAGAAAAATGGAGAAGAACAATGGAGGTGAATCAACTTTGGCATAAAGATTGAAGTATTATTGCTTTATTATTTGGATTTATATTGTCATTTGTGCTTCATTGTTAGATTAGGTTCTTTATTGCTTTAATTAGGTAGTTTTCTGGTTGCTATCATTGATTCATGCTTTCCCTTGAATTTTACCTAATCTACATTTGGTGAACCTAACATGAAATAATTGGGTTTTTTTTCAAATTAATTTTTTTTGAGTTTAAGGTGTGCGACGAAATAATTGTGCATAATGATGCAATTTAGCCTTCAAATGTTGCAATTGTTCTACACTGTGACCCATGTGAGGTCTGTCATACTGCATTTATCAGCCAAAATGATGAATCTGACTGTTATCTTGTAAATCTCAAAATCACTCAATCATTGTTGTTTCATATCATTTTATTGGCTACTTGTTATTCTTCTAACATTTTAACAGTCTACTTACATCACCTCCAACATCAAATTTTCTATTTTTGTTAGATCTTTGTGTTTTTACAGCTATAGGTTTTTGCGCCACAATCGTGCCCTAGAATTCCACAATCGTTGCTTTATACATTGTAGTCACCATTTCGTAAGTTGCATTTTTCATATCTTGTGATGCATTAGTGTGTCACATTTGATCCTCTATGCACCGCATCTAGCTGTCAAGCAGAAAGAGGGTCTAAAATTCATATTTTTTATTTTTCTACTTTTTGCATTCATTATTGTAGGGCTTTTTGGGTTACTAATATCTAATTCTCAACTTGTGGTAATCATTGGGAGAAGACATTTTGATCTAAACTACTAATCCAATTCCTTGTAGGGTCCCATTGTGTGTGTGTGATTTCTAAATTAGGAACATTTGGAATTGGTGCTTAAAAAGAACAAGTGTCTTTCGTGTTTTGTGAACTTGCACGCATGTGTTATTATTGAAAGTGTGTTTAGCTAAAGCATCCTCTCCCCTTGTGCTACATGTGATTCTTGGTGTAGATTCCCTACTAGTTTCTAGTAAACTTGGTGGAAATCATGCAATTTAGAGGAAAAACCTAACTGAACAGTCTAGTTAAACATTTAAAAAGACCTTCATTGAATTATTGACCAGGGCTAGTAAACTTGCGATGGTACTGGCACTGTATGTGATTTTAGGGGACTTAAAATTATCTAATTCATCCTATTACAAATGCTACACTTTCTATAAAATCATAAAACTGTAAAACAATAAAGAAAGTAAAGTTGGCACTATTGCTACAAGTACTTACAATATAAGACTGTAACTAATTATTGTGAAGAAATGAATGTTGGGAATTAACTGAAACTGATAACTAAACCTATACTACACTCTAGAGTACAACACACTTAAGAAATTATAGTATAATTGAGAAACAAGAATTATTCACGAATCCACTAATAACTATAACACAAAGAACCTATTTAACACAACTTGCATTTAGGAAGTAACTACTAAAACATAAATAAAATAATAGGAAATGCAGTGAAGGACAGTTACCTTGAGTTGCCCTTGCTCAAGTGGTTGTCTTCACTAATCTAAACCAAATCTAACTTCTTATATCAACATAATCATGATAATGCAAACCATTCATTTCACAATTCTAATAAATCACATAAGATTCTAAGATAGCTTATTCATTGAAAACATGAGTGAACAATAAATATTGTCTACATAAGGAACAACAAATAATTGAAAAGTATCTAGCAACTATATTTTCTATGGGAAAAAACCAACTAACTCCTAAAACCTCAATGGTCGAGCTATACATATAGGCATGGGGGAGTTTATTGAAATAGGACTCTAAATTGAAACCATTAATCACCACTCCCTATATATCAAAGCATGATAATGACTCTATAATCTAAACTACAACTAAAAAGGAAGAAAAATCCAAATAGGATTGTGACTCTTGCAACAAAACTGACATGTTGAATGTTCAAATAAGTTATGTTAGAACCCCAATTGTAACAGGGTTCCTCTCCTCCAGTGTCTTTATTGGATATCATAATGATGGAAAACCATCTTCATTAAGTACCTCCATGTTGTAGTTGTTGCACTCCATTTATTATAGAACCTCCCCTATTTTTTTGTCTAGGAACTCCTTTGGTTGTGGGTTGCACCTTGTAGTTGTTGCAGGCTACAGTCCATCTATTCTAGCTACAAGAGTTAGTTCACAAAACATGCACACAATACTAACAACCATAGATAAGCACAAATATCAATCACATTTCAGACATACCCACACATAAATTATGCATTAACCATCACATCATAATCATATTTCCATATACATTAAAGTAGGTTCAAGGTTGCATAATAAGTATAAAAAGATAGCATAGTGTATGAACATGTATAGGATAAATGTCTTGGTAATTTGTATGAACTTGCATAAAAACATAATAAAACTATCTAATGTATGGTCTCATCATTCCCCCAAACTACCCTTTTGCTTGTCCTCAAGAAAATTAGCTAGGGATGGAGGTTGTAGTGTAGGGAAATTTCTCTAAAGTCTGCAACAATGTCCACTCATTTGACCTACTTCAAATAAAAGCCTTTGTAACATGCAAGTCTTCTCATTTTGTTAATCTCAGCCCTCTCACATTCCTCATGTTTATCTCTTGTCCAGTGTGGCGTTGGATAAAGAAATATTGGTGGCTGAAAAGTAAGTGGTACCCATTCAACTCCCCTGTCCTGAGCAACATCCATATATTTGTCTGTCATTTCAAGCATTTCCATAAAATTGTATACTAAATGGGTCTCTTTTCTTTGTAGCTCAGGTGTTAATCTATACCATCTTTCCTGCACATACCTGTAGTAATGATGAACAAGTCCAACCATTAACATTTGCATTCTTCTATAGTCCTTCATTCTCAGACTCATAATATTTTTTCCTACACCTTTGTGATCAAATTTTTTTATCTATTCTTCTATGATCATATCAGGTTTCTTGGATTCCTTCTATATTGGAAGAGCAACTAATTTTTCTCTCTCCATGTATTCTTCCATAATTTCACCCCTGAATTTTTCATTTCTAAAATAGGATGCTAGTGCTCTCAATTGTAAATCCCATACAAGCATCAAGGGATTACATTTTGTATCCTCGAGCACTACATAATTATGTAAATAATATTCACATAATTGATCTTGTTCCTCTGATGTGGCATCAACAAAAATATTTAAGAAATCAAATTTTCTACTCATGGAAACTAGTTGGTTACTTATTAGTCTACTGAACTAGAAACTTAAGAATTTATCTTGTAAAAATAGAGCATAAGTTCTAGTTGGTGTTTGCATCTACGAATTTGGGTAGCTTTATCTACTACTTCTTTCACTTTAACTGCTAACCTCTTTCATTCCATATCCTTACCCTCCAGTATTTTAGTATGTTCTGCAATTATTGTTTCTTTTTATTTTTTCTAGTTCTCTCTCTATTTAGAAAACTTCTGAGTAACCTTCCACAATTGATATCCTAGGGACAAGGTTGTATGATAGGCTAGGGTTTGTGTAGTACGGGGGCTCTTT
Organism: Sequoia sempervirens; assembly: GCA_007258455.2. NCBI lineage: Eukaryota > Viridiplantae > Streptophyta > Pinopsida > Cupressales > Cupressaceae > Sequoia > Sequoia sempervirens. The sequence goes on along the minus strand of VDFB02281492.1, from coordinate 451,400,966 downwards.
TTTTCTACTATTGAAAACTCTTTATTCCTTGCTTTGACCAGGGCAAGTTGTGCCAATAGATCTAACTTGGTCTCATGTCCATATGTTTGTAAATTTTCCTACAGCTCTTGTATCTTCATTTCCCTTTCTTTTTCCATTTTCTCATAAGTTTGTACTAGTTCCTCTAGTTGTTTGATCCTTTCTAAGGCTTCTTGCAACTCTTTCTTGACATTTCTTTCTTCCAAAATCATTTCCTTGTCCTTTAAAAACTGCTCATTTCCATCCCCTATGTATTCAAAACCCTCACTATCAGGGCTAACTGGGGTTATCTTTCTAGTTTTATTAGTGATAAAAACATCCTCTAAATTTGAATTAGAGGTAGTAGATATATACCATTTTCTCTTTGCAGGTATGTGTACATTCTCAAACACATTATCCTTCAATTTTGAATCAGTACCTAATATTTCAACATCTTCTTTTTGTTCCTCATCCCTTGTTTCCTCCTCTGAATTCTCAATGCTTCCTCTCATAGCACCTTTCTTCCTCAAGTGGCCTAAACACCTTGGTGGGGTAGGTTTTCTTTTTCTAGGTATCTTTCTTCTTTTGCACCTTTGAAGGTTTGGAAGAAGAACTACCTCTCTTTTTTTGGTCTTAGGTACTCTAGAGGAAGTTGAGGTTTCTTTTGTTGTAGGTTGGTCAGTTGGTGCATGTGGTGATCCTTACACACTTTTCTCCTATGGTTCACCTTTGTTGTGGGTAGGTGAAGCAACAGGTGAAATAGGGGGCATGTCTCTTAGGGATGCAACAGGTGAATCTAGGTTTTCAAGAACTACTGGTTCCTCTAGAATATGGTTAATATCTCTACAAATTACAAAGCTCTCTCATAACACCTATGGATGTTGAAACCTAAGGCTCCTTTTCACTAACAAGGTTACCAAGAAGTAGAGTGAAAAATTTGAGTCATTTATCTTTCTCTGGTATTCATACCCCATTCTTTTTAGTAAATTCTAAAGAAAATTAGGTACATTTACCAATCTATGGTGATGAAGATGACTAAATAACTTAAAATGCACAATGTATAGAAGGTATTTTCTCCCATCATAGGTGATATATTTAATAATATAGTAAGAAAAAGAGGCCCATATCCAGGGAAGTGACAATATTTTTGTACCTTGTGATGACAAGTCAAGATTCTCTCCTACCTCCCTAAACTCATCCCTGGCTGCAACTGCATTCGCTCTCACGGGGAATTCAACTCCACTCCTTAGTAGACCAGACACTTTTACAATTGTAACTTCTAAGGCATCTACTTTCAAGCCCTTGACAATGGTTTCATCATTCTATAATTTAGTTATAAATTTCCTAGTCATTTCCTCATTAAACTCTATCAATTTTAGGAAGTAGTCTAACCATCCTGCCCTTGTGAAAATAGGCAGAACTAAACCATCCTCCAATATTTATTTGTGTGTTGATGGCTCCCTTATTATTATATCACCTTCCATGCTGAAAATACTCTGACTCCGCTCAAATCCTTAGAAATTTAGCTCAAAAATTGATTCAACCACCTTTAAACCCTCTCTATTCTAGTACACTTGCATGCACTTTTTTCATTGTAATTGTAACTATTATGTCCCTTTCTCCTTTGTATCAGCTTAACTTAGCTTGAATTGGTTTCAAATTAGCTCAAAATCTAGGGAATTGACAGCAAAAAGGTTGTAGGTGCAGAAAGGTATGAAAGCAAAAAGGGTTCATATGGTTTTTTTGTGTTTGGATTTTGATGGTGAAAACAAAATTTTGGGATATATACTACACCCCCTAACTAAAAGTATTGAAGTGACCCCACTTCAATACATGTGACTAGGTGGAGGGAATTATGAAAGAATATAGAAATAAGTGTAATCAATGTATAGCATGCTAAATTTAAATGCAAGTACATAATGAAAGTATTGAACATCCATGTTAATTATGGAAGTTAATATGCATACATGTTGAATGATATGAATGTAACTCTACACGTGTGAAGTTGTTGGAAGAGTGTCTATAGCATGAGTGTGATTTTACATTAGTTAATTTTAATGTGTAATGGAAATGAAGGCATGAGAAAAGGCTGCAAAATGTATGGTATATGAATTATGAAATGACTTTTCAAGGGCATGAAAAATTGTGATAGCAACATGGAATGTGGTGATGAAGCTACATGCAATGATATGACAATTTAAGGTTACATGTGTGGAAATGTGGAGTGAATGTGGATGATTTCAATTAGTGTGGCAAAAATTTGTGAATTCTCTAATAGATAGTGGCTACGAGTACCTTCATTAATAGGTCTCAAACTAAACTTTTATTGACAATGCTACAGGTCCCTACTACATAATGAAGTGTTCTTCAAGAAGATTGTTGATTGTGGCACCTGTACTATGTGTGCACATGAAGTAAGATAAGAAATTATATCGGAGTGACCTAATGAGGTGAGTTGTATAGCTCATCTACTAAGTCATTTTGAGAACTAGTAGTATCTATTATTGAGTTGTTAGCTTGTGATAAATTGTTTGTATTTGAACCATTGTTTTGACCATAGATGCATTAAAGAAAGCATAAAATAATCTTACTGAGTTGGCTGTGTATATATCTTCAATTTATGTGCATTCTCCAATAATGTGAATCTAACTGCATCTATAGTTTGTAACTTGACTGCTCCATTGGGAAATTCCTGTTGAATTTCATAGGGTCCCAGGAATCTAGAATATAGTTTTCCCTTGTATTGTTTGTATCTAGAACCATATATTAAATCCCAATCACCCACATTGAATTCTTTAGCCTTTATAAACTAATCATGCCATTTAGTCCTCTATTTTTGTATAATCTTTGTGTGATGCATGGCCTCCATTCTAATTTCATCCAATCCATTAATATTGTGTATCCTTTCTTTATGTGCTTATGTCAAATCCATTTCTAGTTCCACTATTGTCTTAAGTGTCTTGTATTCAAATTCTATTGGCAGAACTATTGTTTTACCATAGACTAATTCATAAGGTGTGAAACTTGTAGTTGTTTTCCATATTGTTTTGTAGGCCCACACTACTTTAGGTAATCTAGATGCCCAATATTTTCTATGAATTTACACTATTTTGGTCAAAATGTTCTCAATTTCTCTTTTTGTAACCTTCACCTACCCATTGGCTTGGGAATGATAAGGTGGTGATCTTATGTGTTTGATTTCATATTCTTCAACCAATTTAGAAATAATTTTAGAAGTAAATTAGGGACCTTGATCAATTACAATTTCTCTAGGTACTCCATACCTGGTAAAGATGTCTTCTTATGAGAACTTAGCTACATTCTCATCTCTTGCAAACTGTAATGCCTTGACCTCAACCCACTTTTTCAGATAGTCTATACAAACCAAAATATACTCTTTGTTATTAGAGGTTGGTGAAATTGGGCCAATGAAGTCAAGCCCCCATTTTTCAAATGGAGTTAGTCCTATCTATGGTTGCAAAGGGATTTCCATTTTTTCTTGTTGGTTTTCCCATTCTCTGGAATATGTCACATCTTCTAGCATACTTCATTGAATCCTTATGGAGAGTTGGCCAATAGTAACCTGTTGTCAAGATCTTAAATGTTATTTTTTTGGTTTCAAAGTGACCCCCACAAGGCTCATCATGGAAAGCTTTTAGAATGGCAAAGACATCATCTTCTCTTATACATCTTCTCATGATATTATATAGATCAGTGTAGAATAAGTAACCAACTACCCAAGAATATGGAAAGCTTTTATATACCAACTGCCTCTTTTCTACAGGAGAGAAATGTGATGGTATATGTCTTGCCACTAAATAATTTTCAATATTAGCAAACCATGGTGATTGTACAATAAGAGAAAACAAATGCTCATTTGTAAAAGATTCATTCATAACACCTATTTGTGTAGGCAATCTAGATAGAAATTTTTTCACTACATTACCTTTCCCTGGCTTATCCACTATTGTTATATCAAACTCCTATAGCAAGAGTACCCACCTAACTAGTCTCCCCACAACTACGGGTTTGTTCATTAAGTACCTTATAACAATATGAATTGTGTGGACAAAGACTTGATAGCCAGTACTATAATGCATAAACTTGTTGATAGAATAAACAACTACCAACATCTCTTACTCTATGATAGTGTAGTTAATTTCATCTCCTTGTAAGTTTTTGTTGATATAATAGATAGCATATTCCTTGTTACCTTTTTTTTCTCCCAAGACTACACCTATTGCAAAATCTGAAGCATCAATGTGTATATGGAAAGGTAGTGTCGAGTTTGGCCCTCTCAAGACATGTGCTTCTGTCAAAGTTGTCTTAAATGCTTCAAATGAGCGCTAACATTCTACAGTCTAATCAAATTTTATGTCTTTGGTGAGAAAGAAAAACAAGGGTGTTGCAATTTTACTCAAATCATGGATGAACCTCCTATAGTATCATGCATGTCCCAAGAAGCTCTTGACATATTTTTGCTTCTATGGCATAGGAAGTGTAGAGATGATCTCAATCTCGTTGGGATCCAACTAAATTCCTTCACTTGATTTAAAGTGCCCTAGAACAATCCCTTGATTCATCATCATGAAACATTTCTCATGAATCAATGATAGGTTATGTTCTTGACACCTTTTCAAAACCTTTTCTAGATTATTGAGTGCATTGTCATAGGTGTCTCCATAGGTAGTGAAGTCACTCATGTAGATTTCCATGGAATCATGAGCATAGTTTGAAAATATACTTAGCACTGGCCTCTGGAAAGTGGTTGGGGCATTACATAGTCTAAAGGGAAGAATAAAATAGGAATAATTACTCGAAGGGCATGTAAATGTAGTCTTATCCTAGGCCTCTAGAGCTATCTTTATCTAGTTATAGCCACTAAATCCATCTAGGAAAGGGAAGTATGTTTTCCCTTCTAAGTAATCAAGCACTTGGTCAATGAAAGGTAGGGGGAAGTGATCTTTCCTAGTGACTATTTTTAGCTCCCTATAGTCCACACATACCCTCCATTTTACTCCTCTCTTAGGAACAATGACAAATGGTGAGACCCATCAGCTATTAGAAATAGGATAAATGAAGCCTACATCAAGTATTTTTTGCAACCCAGTCTTAACTATTTCTCTTAGAGCAAGGTTCATTCTCCTTTGGGGTTGTCTAATGGGCTTGAAACCATCATTTATGTAGATCCTATGCATACAAAGTTTTGGATCAATCCCTTTCATGTCATGGTAGTCCCATGCAAAGGTTGTTGTGTGTGCCTATAGCACAGTGTTCAGGGAACTCTGTTATTCTTTAGTTAATCCATTATTGATGTTCAACATTTTACCTGGCATGATTTCCCATGTTTTGGATTTTGATTGCATAGATGAGAGATCAAGTCCACTAATTTTGGGAACACATTATTGTGGAAAAAGAGAATGGAACAATTGGGATACCTCTTCTGATGAATTTGCAAGTATAATGTTTTGTAGTGGATCCTGTAGACATGAAATATAGTCTTATTGTTGTGGGTCCCTATAGCAGTTATTATGCATGATATGGTCAATTAAGTTATCCATACCTTGGGTTGCTAACAGGGGGTTGTGTTCTATTTTCATGATATTTTGTAGGGAATAGTGGTCTTCTTCATCCAAGGAAGGCCATATAGTATGCTCTAGGTTTTCATGAGGTTGGGTTGGTGGATATAGAACCAATTTCTTGGTCATAGTCTCATTTGATATTATCATGTTCCTAGATCTACAACCTGTGAATGCATTAGTTGTAGCTTACCATGGTCTACCTAAAATAAGTGGATATCCTACAAGGTTGACCTTTGGATGCAAGACTATAAAATCTATAGGATACTCCCATGAATCTAATGCAATGAATAAGTCTTCAATGATCCCCTCAAGCTTCACTATTAACCTATCTACCAAGTGTAAAATAGTTGGTGTAGGTCTAAGGTTAGCTAGCTAAAGTAGTTGCATTGTCTCCTTAGTCAGGACATTAATTATTCCTCCTAGGTCAATCAAGGTGTTCTTGATAAGGGTCCCATTAATATTAACATTCACTTCTAGACTTCTAGGGTAAGTGTATTTAGGGACATTTATAATCCCTAGCATAATATCAACAAGGTTCCCTAGGACATGAACTATCTGAGGTTCCTTCATCTTTCTCCTTGGTTTCTTAATACATAGGTCTCTTACTATCTTGGTATAGATTGGGATATCCTTGATAGCTTGGATGATGGAGATTTTGATACTAGCATCCTTAACCTGACCCAATAGGTCTATCTCAACTTGGGTATGATGTTTTTGAATGGATGAACGCTCAGGGAAAGGAGGTTTTGGACTTGAGGTGGTCTAGTTTACCTGATTTAACCTAGGCTCCAGAGGTGAATTGTCTAAAGCTTCAGTTGTGGGTTCCTCATCCACCATCTCAATGATTTGAGGGGATGAAGGTCCAGCTAGTGTTTTCCCTAACCTAAGGTGGACATTACTCACCTCTACCCCATAAGTGCGGTACTGTATAACCTCATTAGTATAAGCTTATTGGACAAGCTTGTTGTTAGGGTTAGGTGCAGGTTGAGAAGGTAATTATGTTGCTCTTGGTGGATGAGATGTTGGGTTTGATGGAGTGGGCATAATGGCCTAATGTTGTGGCTAAGAAGGTAGCAAAGGTTGTTGGTAATTCATACTTTGGTGTTGCCACCACTGGCCCTTTTGTCATTATGGTTGCCACTGATTTTGTTGTACTAGCCATTGAGGGTTATAATTGGCACCTTGGAAATTTTGTTGTGGCCATACATTTGGTTGTTGTTGGTTCTAAGTTCTGTTGAGGGTTTTGCCATTGGTTTTGGTTATTTGGCTAGGGCTAAGAATTCCAACCAAAGAAATTTTGATTACCAATTGGAAAATATGTATTGGAATTTAGAGGGACTTGTGGCATACCTTGCCTTGGTTTCCATGGCCTTTTTTGAGCAATATAAAATAATTGTCCATCCTCTCCTTCCATTGGTTGAAAATCTAGTTTCTCTTATTTGTCTTTTGTAATTCTTGCCAACCTTTTGAATTTGCATTTTGCTTTTCTTTATCTAGAATTGGGGTAGGGCGATCCCACAAAATTGGTTTACAATTCCTTTAAGGAAGGAAAATTTCCAAAATGCTCCCATGAATTTTTTTTTGGATTTTTAGGGGTTCGCTCGAACGCCCCTTTGAGAAAACCCCTTTTGATGATTCCATCCCTTTTGGCACCATTTTTTAAGGAAAGAAAAGGAAAAATTGCAAAACAAATGGGGTTCGAGCGAACCCCTCTTCGAGCAAACCCCCCTTCGCTCAAAGGGGTCAAGGGGGTTCACTCGAACCCCCTTTTCTCCCTTCTCCCCCTCTTCTACCAAATTTCTACAATTTTTTTCCTTTCAAAGCTCGGGTCAGGATGAAAATTGAGGGAACTTCATAAACCCAACTAGATGATGGTAGTCCTCGGAATGAGCTATCCATCGAATATAATTTTAATATGTTTTGGTTTTATTATCTATTATTTTTTAGTTTAATTAAACATATGTTTTTCACTGAAAATCAAGCTCTGTTCTGCACATGTAGAAAAACAGTGCCTCAAATTATCAAAAAAAATTGAAAATTTTCTATGCACTAGATATTAATGTCCCTGATCCAACAACAAAAAAAAAGAATTTTGATACATACAAAAAAAGTTGTGTTAGCAAGTAAATCATGTCTAAATTGTAACCGGTTTGACTTCAAAACTTAATTAAGAAAAAATATTCAATGAAATGCTATGAAACCAATTGCATGCACTAGATATCATAGTTACAAATCTAAATTCAAAAAAAAAAGAATTTTATCCTTCATAGAAAAAAATTTATGTGTTAGCAAGTACTCGTCACTCTTTAAAAATGATGTTTACTGTTAAAAACTAGTTTTTGAAGGAGATGGAAAAAGAAATGCAATTTGATTCCAAATTTAAAATACATATATATATTTTTAGAATCTACAGAAAAAAATTTCACAAATCACTAGTTTGCATCATCTTCAAATTCCTCACGATTTAGAAGCTATAGGTGCCCAAAGTGAAGATTTGGTTAAAAAATCAATTCAATGTCCAGTTTGGCCAAATTGTAAACCAGTATTGTGGGATCACCTAGCAGTATTCAGTAAGAATTGCTTTAGCCTCCTACTTCTTTATATATAGAGTGTCCAATTGAGTAGCTAGATGACTTATGATATCCTCCTTCATGTTGGACAAGAGGTTACTTAACTCTGCTCTTGAAACCCCATTAGATTTCTTATCAATGATGGATATTCTTTATCCCATTGACCTCTTGGTAAAAGTCCTTGAGTAATTTCTATATACCTTACAAATATCTTCAAAGGATAATTAATACACATCCCCTATCCCAATAAGATTGAGGTCATCCATGCAATATTCATTCAATCCTCTTAAGAATACAAGCTTCAGAGATTCATCTAAGAATCTATTATATGGGTTTTTCTTCAAACAGAGTTGGAACCTTTCTACATAATCCTCCAATGGTTCATCCTCTTTTTGATTCATTCTAAAGATATCACCTCTTCTCCTATCAACTCCTCTATAATAGTCTTGGTATTTCTCCAAGAATTTTTTTTTCATGGTGTTCCAATCTAGAACAATATCTTTGTTGAATCCCATAAACAATCTCATGGTAGCATCCTTCAAAGTTGTAGGAAATAGATTGAGCCTATGAGCATCAGTTGTATAGTCATAGCTCCTGCATATGACATCAAACTCAAATAAGAATGTTTTTGGATCTTCAGTTACCAAACCATAGAAGACTGGTAATGCTAAAGGAGGTATATTCTTTAGCACAATAGCCATTTCTTGGTTGGTAATTGGAAATTCAAAGGTCACATGTTCTAGTGGATCATCCATTGCTACATCAACCATTATTTGGAAGGTCCCCTCTGTGTTTTTCGTAGATGTTGGTGAAAGGGAAGATTCTTCTTCAGTAGTACCCTCACTCTGATAAATTTAGTCACCAACATCTGCTCTAGCTTGTTGGTTTAAGGGGAGAAATCTTCCCAAAGCATCTATCTGCCTTTGTAAACAATAGGTATGACTTTTTATAGTAATGACTCCTACATAATGTTAGTAAAATGCTCTAGTATTTGAAGAGATAAAACCTGATTATCCTAATACTAAAAGAAAATGCTAAACTAGGAAAGCTTGGAAATAAAATAAACTAATCTTTGAAAGTAACACCATCCTCAGAAATGGTGCCAAAAATTTAGAGTCCTTACTAGTATCTAGTAAACTTGGTGGAAATCACACAATTCAGAGGAAAAACCTAACCGAACATTCCACTTAAAAATTTGGAAAGACCTTCATTGAATTATCGACCAAGGCTAGTAAACTTGTGACGGTACTAGAACTATATGTGCTTTCAAATACTTAAAACTACCTAATTCATCCTATTACAGATGCTACACTTGCTGGAAAATCATAAAATTGTAAAACAGTAAAGAAAGTAAAGTTGGCACTATTGTTATGGGTACCTATAGTATAAGACTGTAATTAATTATTGTCAAGAAATGAATGTTGGGGATTAACTAAAACTGATAACTAAACCTATACTACACTCTGGAGTACAACACACTTAAGCAATTATAGTATAATTGAGAAACAAGAATTATTCATGAATCTAATAATAATTGTAATACAAAGAATCTATTTAACACAACTTGCATTTAGGAATTAAGTACTAAAACATAAATTAAATAATAAGAAATGGAGTGAAGGACACTTATCTTGAGTGGCTCTTGCTCAAGTGGCTATCTTCACTAATCTAAACCAAATCTAACTTCTTATATCAATGCAATCATGATAACTCAAACCATTCATTACACAATTCCAAGAGATCACATAACATTTTGAGATATCTTGTTCATTAAAAACATGAGTGAAAAATAAGCATTATTTTCATAAGGAATAAAAAATAATTGAAAAGTATCTGGCAACTATATTTTCTCTAGAACAAAAACCAAATAATTGATTAACTCCTAAAACCTCAACTATCAAGCTATACATATAGGCACGAGGGAGTTTATTGAAATAGGACTCCAATATGAAACCATTAATCACCACTCCCTAGATATCAGAGCATGACAATGACTCAGTAATCTAAACTACAATTGAAAAGGAAGAAAAATCCAAATAGGATTGTGACTCTGTTACAACAAAACTAACATGTTGAATGCTCAAATTAGTTATGTTAGAATCCCAATTGTAACAAGGTTACTCTCCTCTAGTGTCTTTATTGGACATCATAATGATGCACAACCATCTTCATTAAGTGTCTTCGTGTTTGTATTTTAGTTGTTGTGCTCCATTTATTTTGGAACCTCCCCTATTTATTATCTAGGAACTCCTTTAACTGTGAGTTGCACCTTGCAGTTGTTGTCGGCTACATTCCACCTCTTCTAGCTACAAGATTTGGTTCACAAAACATTCACATAATACTAACAACCATAGATAAGTACATATATCAATCACATTTCATACATGTCCACACATAAATTATGCATTAACCATCACATCATAATCATATTTCCATATGCATTAAAGTAGGTTCAAGGTCACATAATAAGTATAAAAAGATAGCATAATGTATGAACATGTATAGGATAAATGTCTTGGTAATGTCTGTGAACTTGCATAAAAACATAAGAAAAATAACTAAGCTTTGGGCTCATCACCTTGGTGATGAGAAATAGTGGCATAACATAGTCTTGAGTATCATGTCTCCTTGCACTACATGTGATTCCTAGGTGATGAGAAAGAGCATTGCACAAGCTTTCCATTTTTTGTTTCAATAGGGTGGGCCTACCTGTGGAGTTACACCCCAGGGATGATCCCTAGTGTATATACCTCTAGTACGCTATATAAAAGGGTAAAAACTAAAAGGTGAGATAAATCTAATTGATTGTGTAGGGCATAGCCCTAGTGGTCTTTAGTGATTCCAAACGTGCAGGTTAGAGATTTTGGTCTCCCATTGTTATCTATTCCTTGATGTTCTTTGGAGTTCCCATGAATATGAACCATTATTTCTAGAAGCCAAAGACTTTTTTGGTCATCTACTATTTTTGGTGCATCATGATAGCATTGTCATGAGAAGTTACTTACCATGTCTAGTGATTGGTTGAGGTGGCAAGGTTCCTTGTTTGGATCTACTCCTTTCAAGGTGAGAGGTGTCAAGATGGTACATTCCCTTGGCATACTCTAGCTTCACCCACTCCTTGTACTCAAATTTAAAATCACCCAAAAGGTGAGGTAAGCCCACTTTCGTAGATAACCCTATTATTATTAGCTAGTTTGTTCTTTATTATATTGTTTGTGAACCAAGGCCTAGTGATTTTTGTGCAAGATAACTTGAAAAATACCTACCTACCATAAATTCAAAGAGTCAAAATCAACAAAATCTATTTTTCAAGTGTTTGTTGTGTTTTATGATCAAATTTGGAACTTACCAAAAATAGAAAACCATATAAAAAACATCAATTTTAGGCCAAAAATCATAGCACCACAACTATTTAATAGAACACCACAATCATCAGATAATACAATGCAATTTTTAGTTGAAACAACACATCTATTAGAAACCCTAGGAAATAAACTCATATTTTCCTGTGCACCGTAATTGATTGATTCTACACCACAATTGACTGGTTTTGCACTGCATCTGTGGTCTGAAAAATTGCATGTCAGAATAAAAAATATTGGGGAAATATTTGTACACCCAACTTTCAATTTCCTTACAGGCAATGACTGTACACTAAAATCTAAGACTTGTTTAGGGTCAAACAGTCCATTCATTACATTTCATCATTTACCTTAGGTTAGTTTTCTTATCTTAGTTTGCATAGATCATCTTAGCTCATTCCATCATCACCTTTGAGCCTTGAGAATAGGATTCTTATCATACTATTGAGCATCCCATAGTCGCATATTTAGGTGTCTTGACCTTATCATATTTCATCTATCTTATCCTTAGGTTGGGCCTACAACTCATGTGTCTAGTTTAGGTTCACCTTTTATCTAGTCATCATCATCTTCATCTTGGTTCTTATCCTCTTGAGGTCTTGACATTTAGAGTTCTTACTTTGGTTCATCATAGTTTCCTTAGCATCCTCTTTTAAGGTTCAAAGTTGCATATCCAAATCCAAGCATAGTCATAGTCTCATTATCACTTTGCATTTCCAAACATAGTCATAGTGGCATTGTCATTTTGGTATCCTTATATCTAAAAAATCTAAAAATATAGCATAATTTCATTGTCATATTGCATTTCCATCCTTAGTTTCATTCATTCAAAAGTCTAAAAATCCAAAAGTCAAAAGTCTTATATGGTCTTCACTAGGTCACAAAGGAAATTAAAAGACATGGATTCCTCATGTGACTCCAACTTTAATCCAACTAGCACAATGAATCTTGGGTCATCTTCAAACCAACCTCAAACATCACAAGGTGAAATTCCAAATCCATTTTCCAATATTACATTCCATGAGGTTGAACAAGGTCTAACACCTAAAGAGATTGAAAATGCTTCCCAAGATCCTAAGATAGTGTGCATCATAGAAGAGCTTGTCAAAGAGGATCCTGATAGATACTTTCTAGAACTTTCTCAAAATGGTGCCAAACTTTCCTATGGTTTTGACACTTCCACAATTGTAGAGGGAACAACATAAACACAAAATCAAGGTCAACGTCATAACACATTTTCACAAGGCCATCCCTCCTCACAACAAATGCACACTAGTATGCCTCTTGGGGGAACTACACATAATGCAACAACTAAAAACATTCCCCCTAATCCAACATTTTGGACCAAAAGAACACAAGAAAAATCTCAAGGACCAAGTCCCTCATTTTTCAATCCATTTTCTTCATCCTCTAACACCATGGGTATGAATTTTGCAAATCCATTTTCCACATCATCCACTCAAAGTAATGCACCATCAACCAACACAACCCTAAATCTAAATCCAAACCCACCAAACAAAACAAGAATGATTCATATTGTCACATCAAGAGTGCAAACCCAAATGATCAATGCTACACCAAACACAAACATGTCTTTTGGGTCAAGCCTAAACACCAACCAACCTCCCTCACAACATGTCAACCTAAATCTCAACTTCACAACACAACATCAATATACCAACCATACTCCACCACAACATCATACCAATACCAATACCATGTTTACATCTCACTGCCAACAAGGCAATCAAAATCCTTCTCAATAAAACATCAACCCAAATCCAACATTCACATCCAATTTCCAAAACCAAAATCCATCCTCATCATATAACTACCTCAAAACATTCAACACCAACACCAATCCTCTCATGCAAAGTCAACCAAACATGCCACCATCACCCATGGACATTTTGATGCAACAAATGCAATCAATGCAACAACACATAGTAAACATGCATGTGAGTGGTACAAAGTAAACATATTCCATGGAAGAAATATGTCCTTATCCTTTCGATTGAGCCATATACATGCCACCTTTCTCTCCACATTTCAATGTTCCAAACTTCAACAAATACAAGGGAAAAGGAGATCTAGTAGAGCATATTCGAGAGTTTAATACTGCTTGCATGGATATCACTTTTGAGCATACATACTTGATGAGATTATTCTATGTATCCTTTCAAGGCAAGCTCTAGAATGGTTCGTACACTTACCTCCCAGGATAAGAACATGGAATGAACTAGCCAATAAATTTATCATACACTTTTCCTATAACATTGAAAGTGACATGAACCTTGCAAAATTGTGCACAATCAAACAAAAAGAAGGGGAGTCACTTACCTCATTTTTTCAAAGATGGTGAAGTATGGCTAGCAAATTTCCTTGTCACATACCTGATAAACAATTGATCCCTATCTTTGTTGAGAACCTCAATACGGAATTAATGCACCAACTCCAAATCCATTATTGCAATACATTTGAAGATGTCATTGAAAAGGGAGTCTCCATTGAGAAATCTCTTGTTGCAAAAGGAGAATCTAGGGCCCATCTATTTGCATTCTGTGTGGGTGCAATGAGGAGGATTCTTCCCACTTGTTCTTTCGTTGTTCTTTTTCTATACTTATTTGGCATTTGTGGTGGGGTTTTTGGAAACATCCTCGTGTTCATGCCTCTTCCATTTTTTATTTTTGGAGTAGTTTGGGAAGACCTCCTACATAGGCCTCTTTCCTTCAGATTGTGTGGTGCATTGGTCTTACCTTTACCCTTTGGAAAATTTGGCTAAAAGGAATTGTAGGATTTTTCAAGGGGAAAATCTAATGATTCAACAAGTTTGGCAAAGAATTTTTGGTATGATCCAAGAATCGGTAGAAGCTAAATGTGAGGTGGCTTTCCCTTTGGAAAGGAGTGATGATGAGATGGAAAATAGATTGGGTCTATAGGGTTTGTCCTCTGATTCGGCTTGTGTTACAAGAAGTAGGTAGGCTAAAAAGAAGTTTCAGAGGGTTGGTAGATGGTTACCTCTTCTAGTGGATGTTTTGAAGATCAACATTGATGGCTCATCTAGGGGTAACCCTAGAGCTGCTTGGATTGGTGGAGATGGGAGAGACTACTATGTCTCTATTATTTTCTTCTTTTCCATTCATAAGGGGCAGCAATCCAACAATCTTATGGAAGGGTTGGAGATTCTCTAGGCTATTGAGCGAGCTTATGCTTTGGGTTGGTGTAAGATCATTTGTGAATCTAACTCATAGATCATGGTTAATCTGCTGAATGAGAAAAAACTGGCTAAGGTTAATTGGCAACATACTTTGATTGCTTGATATATTTTGCAATTGTGTTCTATGTTGAAGGTGGTGTCTTTTACCCATATCCCACATGAATGGAATAGGGTTGTTGATTGTTTGGCCAAGTGGGCTTCTGAGCATGTTGGTGATTGGTAGATTGAGAGATAGGAGCAGTTATCTCCATACTAATACCAAGTTTTAGAGAGGATTATTTCTTATGACATGATTGGCTAAGGGGGTTGGCATTAGTTTGGTAGTGGTTAGTTATTTTGGCTAGGTGTTTTAGTGATATTTCTTTGTTTGGGAGCCTCTATGGTCCCTAGCCTCTTTGTAATGGCCTTTTCTTGATATCAATAAATTTTTTACCCTCTTTTATTAATATATATATATATTACAAATATTATTAAATAAAATAAATTTCAAAAAATAAAATTGTATTTCAAATAAATATTAAAAAAATATATTAAAATGTTAAAATTAAAATTATAACTTGTATATTAAAAATTACAAGTAAACCTATTAAAAAGATAAAAATTCAATTCATAACTTATTTATTTATTATTATTAATATTATTATTTGAAAAAGATATATATTTATTAAAAGCTTATTATTATTTATCTTAAAATCTAAGTGTAAAAAGTTTAAAACAAAAAAATAATTTGTATCCTATCTTTTCTTAATTTAAAGCTAAGATTGAATAAGTGCAGAGTCATTTTTTTCTTTAATTATGTCGAGGGGCATATTACCATGGCATCCACCAAAAAGCAATGTGCAAGGAAAAACTCTTCAGCTAGAAATTGATGTTCAAATGACATGCAAATCCATATCCACTCTTAAATCTTATCTTCGTATCTTTTGAAAAAAAAAAACCCAGTCATTATTGTTAACTTTATGTAAATGATTTTTAATTGTTTTTAAATGCATTTTTAAGTATCATTTTAGAAATAGAAGTGGACCAGTTTGGACCAGTTTGTTTTTAAAGTTGTTTTAAAGCTATTATTTTTAGTTTTAAAGAGTGTGAGAATTCTCTGCAGTATACTTAGTAAACTCTCGAGACTACTCGCGAGACTTGCCAAAAATCAATGCGACTCAAGGTTTAAACCACAACTTCATACAGGTATCAAATTTAATCTTTCATCACTTCAATCTATTTACATGTTGATTGAATCTATCTTTGATATTTTGGTTAATGGTAAAGGAGTGACATTGTGGTCGATGGATATTGCCATTGTTACTCAATTCCAGCTGGGCCAAATAATCCATGCAAATTTGAGATGTTGATATCACGTACCAAGGATTTCAGAGGAGAGTATATGGAATCTATAATGGTGAAAAATAGTTGCGAACACTTCCAAGCATATGATGTTGTGATCAACTGTTTGGTGAGTTATGGAGTAAGAGTGAATTGCAAGGTGAAGAATGGGAATCCATTGAATGCATTAGAACAGTGGACCATGCAATACAAGGGTCCCTATGGCCAATTTCCTACCTTATCTTGGGATTATCGTGGTTGTGGATCTTGATCACATTCAATACTCTCTTTGATTTTGCATAGGCTGCAATGTATGCCAATGAGATTTGTTGTATATGTTCCAAGCATGAACAAAATTGTACTGCTATTTTGTTACCAATAAAATGGAGAATGTGATCAATAGGGAAGATTTTTCCCCTTACCTTTTTGATGTTATTGTATTTTTTTCTTTCTTTTTTAAGTGTTTGTTTAAGTTATGTTTTTGTTTGGCTCAGAGACATTGTATTTAAGTATTTTTGAAATGAAGAGACAAAATAGAGTAACGATTGATTTGGTAACTATGGCTCTTCATGTTTCTTATTCAGATGGGCTTTTCTTCATACGTCAGGGATATGTGGGTTGCGATTTTTTAGTAGGACTTTTTATATGGTTAATATCTATTAAGGTAATTTGGAGTCGGATAAGGATAAGTAGAAATTAAAAAAAAATTAACACATTTTTTCTAAAACTCATAGACTGAAAAATATAATCAAAAATAGTATATACTATTGACATGTGATGACATTTGTTTAGATGTACAAAAATATTAGTTCATTTTATAATAATTATAAATTTATATGTTATTCTATTAATGTATTGAATGTACAAAATTTATTTTGATAATGATTTAAGTAATTGTTCATCATAAACATAATATTTTTATACAAAATTAGGTGCATAAAATTTATATTTTGAAAATGACTTAGCAAGCATTCTTCATTGACAAGTTTAGCCATACAAAGGTTAAGTATAAAGTAACAATAAAATAGTAAAAAAAAATTACTAAAAAGAAATTAGAGTTATGCAATGGAAAAAAAGCCACCTTCTATTTATTTTTGTTTTACTTTTTTTTCTCAAATGCATTTCTTCTTATTATTTTGCTTTTAATGTCTATCAACATATATATTTGTTGTCCTAGAAAATAAATTGCTTGCATGTACATTCTAATTTTTTCATTAAATATATCTTAGAAGAATATTTTTCAAAATTAAATAGATTTATTTTACAAACAAAATTGGTATATAATTTAACTAATTATTAGTACTTGCCATTGGCATAGTACTATTTGTTAATTAGTTATTAATCATTTAGTTTTCAACCAATGAAAAACAATATTTAAAAAAAATTAAAATAAAATTTAATTTTTGTAAAGTCAACTTGTAAAGTATTTAACTTTACAAATTATAAAAAATATTTCTTGTGCATATCATTGGTTAAAAAGTTATGTGTGTTATTCACGAATTTGTAGGGAAAGCAAGGTAACATCTTTTAAAGAATGATTTTTCATTTTTTGCTTTATAAAATCATTTCATTAAATCTTTTTAAAATAAATAAATGTTACTTATTTTGACATATAAAAAATAAATAAAAAATTCTATGTATCTAATTGTTATTTTTTTATTAAAGAAAATCTCACAAAAATCAATTAACTATTTTATAGAATTTGAATTCACAGTATTAAAATAATAAAAAATAAAAATTATATTATTCTTTCCATTAGACTAATACCTTTGTTATCTATGTTTTTAATATTTTATGATATAATTTGATTATTATATGTTCTCTTTCTTCTTTTCATTAATAATTTTTTTCATCATATATATATGCATATATTCTCCTAATAAAATTATAACCTATATTATTTTAGATCTTTATTATATATAATATACAACCTATTTTAATGTAGGTAATATTAATTTATATATATAACCTATATTAATGTAGAATTTATATATATTATTTCTATTCATATCTTATACTATTGCACGCAATATTTTATAGATAAATAAGTTAACCCACATTGTGTAGGTAATATATTAATTTATATTATATATTTATATTAATATATATTATAGGTTATTTTATTTTGTAGTTCTCCTTTAATGTATATTTTTATATATTAATATATATTATATAAATTATTATGATTTTATGTATTTATATTAACATATATTTGTGTCGTAGAAAAATGGCCCCTTTGTCATTTTCATGGCCTTTTAGGTTTTGTTTCATGGTGTTGGAACTATGTTGTTCTAATTTATGTTGTAACATGGCTTGAACATGCTTATTTAGGTACTAAAACTCAAAGAACAACATCTTGTGAAGGTATTGTGAAGTGTTGTAAGACATTTCTACATTCTTCTAGACTCTATTAATTACAATTCACCTAAAAATCACCTTTTTATTCATCAAAAAGCCCTATTTTGAAGTGTCGTAAAGTCTTGTAACAAGCTTTCACGCTTTTCTAGGCACATCTTCACTATTTATCCCTTTCTCATGCTTTATTTGACCCCTTTATGCTCTCATATGCTCAATTAAGTGTATTTTTGAGTATTATCCCAACAAAAAACATTAAATACAACATATTTCTTGACACTTGTTTTTAGGTCCAGGTGGAATCCATTCGCCATGGGTGGCGAATGAGTCCCCCTTGGCCCCAAATTCAAAATATTTTAAATTTCCTTTTGGGATTTTATTCAAAATCACTTGATGTCGGCCTCTGATAAGGTATGAACGGGTGACTAAGGCACAAGTGTGTATAAATATGTGATTTTCACCTCATTTTACATATCCTCACTCATTCAAGCATTTCATCTCATATTTCAAGTATTCAAGCATTTTACAACATCCTTTCAAGCACTATTCAGGCACTTTGAAGCAGCCATTAACATTACTTCAAAATTGCACCATCAAGGATTTGGTAAGTTAATAGCAATTGCATGTTGTTAGTTTATCATTCCTTTGCATTTCATTACTTTATTGAAGGTTTGGTTACCAAAAGCAGGGTTTGACCAAGGCAAACCCCTATTCACTAACCTTAAACCATTTTTCCCTATTGCATGTTTCTTTGCAGACCTAGGTATGTAGATTTGACAAGCTTTTTGATGTTGAAGATTGGTTTACAAGTCATCTAGGTGCTTCAAGTCAACTTAAGTCTATTTCAAGCTTGGAGAAGGTTTTCTATCTATTTTCTATAGAATTGACTTCAACAACCCGACAAGCAGACTTTTCCAAATCTAGTGTTGCAGAGTTGTCTCCTGATTTTTTAGAAATTTGGGAGATGAATGATTCACCACTTCTGGCGAATGAGTCCCACCTTAGGATTGAAAATCTGAATTTTGTCAAATTTTGGATCCCGAAGACATAAACTTGCTCCCGACACTTTTTCACCAGGAGGAGGACTAATTTGCCACCCTGGGCGAATGAGTCCCACTATGAAAAATTAGTAATTTCCATCAGCATTCAGAACACTTTGAAATCATCACACTTCATCTAGGTGCACTCAGATTCATCCCTTTCCTTTTTGTTCTGCATAATTTCTTCATTTATACTTAGTTGTTTGCATATCACAGTGTGTTTTCAAACATAACTTTAATTGCACTTTTGCATTCATTTTCATTCATTTAGATCAGTCAATTGCATTTATTTAGCTTCATTTAGGTTAAACAACACAACACATAACATTAAATTGAATGAACCATTAGCATTTTTGGCCTACTTCTCTCCTTTTATGTGGAAAACCCTAGAAGAGTTAGAGAAGCCCTAGGAACCAAAAATCAACGGTTCATTTTGGTGAACCTGATGTTTGAGCACTTTTCATTTCTGATTTCATTTACATATTGCATCCTAGTTTGCATGTGCATTAACATTCAATTAGTACATTGTTTTTTTTTTGCATTTTAGAACATTTTATCTTGCATTAGTGAAAGCTTCATTTAGATTTAATTTTTGCATTGCATCTTATTGAAAATTCCAAAAATTATACATTCTGCATCATTGTTTGCATTCTGTAGGACATTAAAATTATCTTAAAATTTCTGCAAAATACCAAAAAATTGCATACTATGACTCATTCGCCACCCAGGGTGAATCGATCCCTCTGCACTTTTTAAATAGCATCTTTGTAATCTTTTTAACATTTTTTTGCATTACTGCTTCCTATTTCTGTATTCTATTTTACTTTCCAGAATTTTTGTTTTTCATTATTTATTGCATCTTAGTTTATTTACATTATGGCATTCTCTTTCAATAAGTTTTGGAATTCATTAAATTCATTGGTAGACATGTCCAATTATGCCTTTGGTTGTGACCCTAATGACCTTGAACAACCTCATGCCCCTTTAACTCCTCATGATTTTCCTCCACGTGAAGTATACATCATTGGAGAAGATGATGCTAGCATGAACAAGTTCTACAATGATTGCCTTGATAACCTAGAAGCAAATGCAACCTTTTATCTCTTCATGAGGTCACAAGACCTTCCCACTGTTGCACCTCCTGATCACTTTGCATACTTACATCCTGAAGTCACTATAGGACCTATGGTTCCTCCTTCAAGTGGACCTAGTCCCTCTAACCACTCAAATTCACAACCCTTTTATGATCACAAAGTCACCAATACTCCTATCAACCTTGAAACAACATATGGTAAAGGATTCATCATCTTAAGTAAACAAGGTTGTGACACAAAACATGAACATGACATCCATCAACTTCTTGAACAACAACCAACCAAATCACGCACAATAGGACTAGGATATCAAGATCCTTCTCATCCTCATAGACATCCTCTTCAACCTAGGAGACTTCAGGATGCTGGAATAGTGATCTTGAATGCTCCTCCTAACTTAAACATTGTTCTTCCACGTGAGCAACCATTATCTCCTTCTAATGACAAGGATATTAATATCCCTATGGGTCCTCTTCCTACTTCTATTCATGAACAAGGTGAATCTAGAAAATGCAAACAACCTTACAAACTCAAAAAGATTAAGTTTCCTACACATCCTCCACCTGAATGTGAAAGGAAACTTCAGCCACTCTTAAACGAAGGTCTTATACTTTTACCACCTATGAATAGGTTGGTTATTCATCTAAAAGACTCTAACATACCATTTTGCAAATATCATCGCATCCTTGGACATCGTACTGAAGAATGTCAAACATTGAAGGACATACTGGATAAGTATAGCTTCACTGATACCGATTGTTTCCCTATCATACCTTAAAACACTATAATTCCCTCATCATGCCATAGTTGTAGAATTCCCTATTCTCACTATTGCATGATCCATTGCCATCACTCACCTCAGTTCATTCTTGTATTTGCGCTTTGTGGAGGGAAAGAAGTTAGCCTTGTCCTTGTAATGCATTTGTCTTTGTCTCTTAACTATGTTATTCCTTTTCCGCTTATCCATTTAAGATTGAGAAACCAATAACTTAGTTAATGGTTGACTTGCATTTGCATTACTTGTTTCTTTTCTTTTTTCATTTGCATGTGTGTATCATGTTCCCCCATATCATGTATTTGATATTCCCTCTCTTCGTACTCTTCTATTCATATCTCTTCTTCTATATGTCGTACATTGTCTTTTTCATTGTGTTTTTTGTTCTCCTTTTGGGGATGACGCAAAGCGTAGAGACACCCTATGTCTCTTCCATGTTGACCCACAAGGTCTTTGTCTTTTTCTCTTTTTGTTTTTTGTTCTCCTTTTGGGGATGATGCAAAGCATTGAGATCGAAATGTGTCCTTCATGTTGACCCAAAAACTTTTTCATTTTATTTTTCCTTTTCGTTTTCTTTCGTTTTGCTTGTGTTTTCCTTTTGGGACGATGCAAGGCGTCGAGACCGCAATGTCTCTTCCATGTTGACCCAAAATGGATTTTATTTTTCCTTTGTTTTTCGCTCTCTTTGTGTCATTCTTCTAGTTCTATGTGCTTTAGGGAATGCTGATAGTTCTAAGCTCTTTCATAAACACATTACAACAACAAACATACTGACCCAAAATCCATAGAACCCTTCTGTGTTTTGTGTGCTTTCTTTTCTGGGGGGCAACCCCCTTTCTTTGTTTTCCATTTTTCCTTGACATGATGCAGCCTAACTTTGAAACATATGACTTGGCATAGGGCTTTCCAAGTTAGCTCTCATGTCTTGTTTTTCTTTTTGCATTTTCTTTTCTTCTCTACTTTAAAGTAATTTCTCACAGAACGATGTGTAGCAATTCCTTTAAAGTGGGGGCCATACATTACCATTAATTCATTTTCATTCTCGGTTCCTAGTGCAGCTTTGTCGTTTACGTGATGTGTTTGTCACTTTGTGGATGACATTGGGTATGATGTCCTTCATAAGTGTGATCTTTCTTAGCATATTACATTCCTCTCGGTGGCCTAATGTGACGCACTACATCCCCTAAGTTGTGAATATACTATTATTTGATTGGTCCTCTCTTGGAAACATTAGACACAATGTTCCCTAAGTGACTGACCTTGCATGAGCTAAACAAGACTCCTTTGAATGTTTTTACACTTTACATTTTTTTCATTTTTGCCACCTTGCATAACTGTGGTACCTTTCTTTTTGTTCATAGCATTTGTTTCCTTGTGGTGCCTTCTTCAATTTATCAATAGGTATAACTTTGGCATAGTTGAGCAGGAATCCCACTTAGCAGCATGACTTTTCCCCATAGCCACTTTTGTGTTTGTGAGTGCATACCAACTAGCGTATGTATCTTACCTATTGGGATTTCTCACCTTGTAGACAACTAGTTATGTGGCCCCAGAGTGAGTACATTTGGGCCTTCTCACCTAGGGGACCGTCATGTGTTTTGTTGCCTCAGAGTGAGTACACATCCTCTTGCTCAAACAATCAGCCTAGATCTAATCCACAACTAGTTGGATTGACGATTGAAGCTTCATCTGATTCATCTCAACACTTGTGTGTTCCTTTGTTCTTATGTCTAGTTTTCCATGGGATCTTCATCCAGGGGGCTTGATCATCCCTCTTGAACGTTGTCATTCCATCTTGCTAACATAAGTGCAGTTGAACCCTCCTCTCGATGTTCATGGCTACTTTAGTGTGATTTTGAAGCAAGTTCATCCTCTCACTAAAGTGGGGGCTAAATGTGCCATAGAAAAATGGCCCCTTTGTCATTTTCATGGCCTTTCAGGTCTTGTTTCATGGTGTTGGAACTATGTTGTTTTGATTTTATGTTGTAGCATGGCTTGAACATGCTTATTTAGGTACCAAAACTCAAAGAACATCTTGTGAAGGTGTTGTGAAGTATTGTAAGACATTTCTACATTCTTCTAGACTCTATTAATTACAATTCACCTAAAAATCACATTTTTATTCATCAACAAGCCCTATTTTTAAGTGTTGTAAAGTCTTATAACAAGATTTCACGCTTTTCTAGGCACATCTTCACTATTTATCCCTTTCTCATGCTTTATTTGACCTCTTTATGCTCTCATATGATTAATTAAGTGTATTTTTTATTATTATCTTGACAAACAACATTGAATACAACATATTTCCTGACACCTTTTTTTAGGTCCTAGGTGGGACCCATTCACCATGGGTGGCGAATGAGTCCCCCTTGGCACCAAATTCAAAATATTTTAAATTTCCTTTTGGGATTTTATTCAAAATTACTTGATGTTGACCTATGATGAGGTATGAATAGGTAACTAAGGCACAAGTGTGTATAAATATGTGATTTTCACCTCATTTTACATCTCCTCACTCATTCAAGCATTTCATCTCATATTTCAAGTATTCAAGCATGTTACAGCATCCTTTCAAGTACTATTCAAGCACTTTGAAGTAGCCATTGACATTACTTCAAAATTTCATCATCAAGGGTTTGGTAAGTTAATAGCAATTGCATGTTGTTATTTTATCATTCCTTTGCATTTCATTACTTTATTGAAGGTTTAATTACCAAAAGCTTGGTTTGACCAAGGCAAACCCCTATTCACTAACCTTAAACCATTTTTCCCTATTGCATGTTTGTTTGCAGACCTAGGTATGCATATTTTACAATCTTTTTGATGTTGAATATTGGTTTACAAGTCAACTTAAGTCTATTTCAAGCTTGCAGAAGGTTTTCTGTCTATTTTCTGCAGAATTGACTTCACTAACCCGACAAGCAGACTTTTCCAAATCTGGTGTTGCAAAGTTGTCTCCTCATTTTTTAGAAATTCAAGGGAGAGGACTAATTCACCACTTGTGGTGAATGAGTCCCACCTTAGGATTGAAAATCTGAATTTTGTCAGATTCTGGATCCTAACAGACAAAAACTTGCTCCCGACACTTCTTCACCAGGAGGAGGACTAATTCGCCACCCTAGGCGAATGAGTCCCACTGTGAAAAATCAATAATTTCCATCAGCATTCATAACACTCTGAAATCATCACACTTCATCTAGGTGCACTCAGATTCATCCCTTTCCTTTATGTTCTGCATAATTTCTCCATTTACTTAGTTGTTTGCATATCACAATGTGTTTTCAAACATACCTTTAATTGCACATTTGCATTTGTTTCAATCATTTAGATTAGTCAATTGCATTTAGTTAGCTTCATTTAGGTTAGACAACATAACACATAACATTAAATTGAATGAACCATTAACATTTTTGGCCTACTTCTCTCCTTTTAGGTGAAAAACCCTAGAAGAGTTAGAGAAGTCCTAAGAACCAAAAATCAACAGTTCAATATTATAGGCTATATATATTATAATCTTTTATATTTTAACCATCAATTTTTTAATTTTAATTGAATCATTTATTTATTTTTTCAATTTATATATATAATTTCATTTTTTTCTTTTTTTTGGTTAAATTATTTTTGTTTTAAGTTTTAGTATATTTTCCTTTATATCTTCCTTCATTTCTTTTAATAATTTTGGTAATTTTTCCTTAGTCACCTTGTTATATAATTCATCTTTATAATTATCTTAGAGTTATTTATTCATTTTTTGAGACATTTATTTCCTTTAACCTTTTTTATCCATTTATTTGTGTTATATCATATTACTATATTATTCATTCTTCTATTATGTTTTCATTATTATTTTTTGCCTATTCTCACTTTTACTTCATTTTTCAATCTCCTCCCTCCCTACCCTCTCCCACCACTTAACTTTTCTTAAGTTCATTTCTATAGTCATATTCTTCATTATCCTCTTCCTTTGATTAATCATTGAGTGTGGTTTGAAATATCGATTCAAAATATTATACACAGTTTAATCCGGAAGTGTTTACTCTATCATTCACAAAATTTGAAAAAATCATACCATCTATGATCATTGGTTCATATGTATTTAACAATTATTTATTTTATATTCTTCATTATCCTCTTCCTTTGATGAATCATTGAATGTGGTTTGAAACATCGATTCAAAATAGCATACACAGTTTAATCCAAAAGTGTTTACTCTATCATTCACGAACTTTGGAAAAATCATACCATCGATAATCATTGGTTTGTTAATATTTAACAATTATTGATTTGAATGAAGAGATATAGTTACACTTGTGTCTACTATGAATCAAACCTGATAATTTAATATAATATGTTTTATTTTTTAATATATATATATATATATATTAAATTTTAGAATTTTTTTTTTTTGATACGCAAGGGGTATATTTTATATTAAAGTTTTAAGGAAAATTACATATCGTCTGCTACATAGGATAACCACTGAACTTCCATAGAAGCAAAACCCTACCAACCAGTGAACATACTACACCCATCACAAAATTGCAGTCACACTGCGAATTACAAAACCCAACACCAAGCTATAATTTTTAAAACAAAAAAGTCCATTCACAAAGGTCGTGCCTCATAGAAATCCATTTAATTATGCAAAATTAGTAAAATATTCCACCCAGTCCAAGCCCTCCTCCACCACCAACCCCATTTTTTGTTTCAGATATTGAACCGCCATTGTCAAGATCATCATGTGTCTCATGAGCTTCATCCCCTTTAAATCTAAAAGAAAGGGGTGTGCTTTTACTGCTTCGTTAGTCTTCCACAAGAGTTCCAAGTTTGAGGGGCACAGAATTCCTTTTCCTGCGAAGGTCGCTTTCAGTGTCATCTCCAAACATCCTAACAAGTCGCCATGGAAAAGATTCACCATCAATTCCCTTGCCTCTACCTTAGGCACTTCCACATCCAGAATGGCAGCCAAGAACCATGAGGATATGTATGCATTGTCTCTCGCAAATTCTTTCCTTTCCAGGTGGCCCTTTCCTAAAATCATTTTGACCGCTACCATGACTAGAGGATCATCCACAAGCATAATTCTTTTCAGCCTTTGGTTAGCGATCTCCATAAAAGTTATTTATCATTCCGTCACCACCAACGAAATAGGAGTGTCGGCTCCACAACTTTCCAGCGCCTCTGCAGAGATAGAAATGATGAATTTCGATCTACTCACCCTTGCCAGTAGCTACACTCAAGCTGAAAGCTACCTACATAGAGACAACCAACAAAACAAATTTTGAGAACCATACGAAAATAATGCCATCATCCATCAACATTTAAAAGGCTCGCAATAAACAAGGTCAAACCATCCCACACGAGCCTGGGATAATGGCAATGCAAGGCAATCTATCCTTGCATGAAGATTTTGTCCTACAAATAGACTCCTTAACTTTGAACATACCTCGTAATAATCATCCTCTACCACCTGGCTGATTTGCATGAACTAGCATGAAATCTGTACTTTATGTGTCTCTCTGTTTGACATGGCCATCATGAATCATTAAGCGATGATCACCTCCAGAATATCCCCAATTTATGTGGACTTCCAACTCTGCTTGAAGCCTACTGTCGACACGTCCTTTTGTTGCTTTAGGTTATCGCTAACTATAGAAGAGGTGATGTGCCCTTGCCACATTTTTTCCAGCTTACACTCCTCAACCAACACCCCAGTTTCCTCTCTCATCACCCGCAAATGATTTTTCCTATCTTATCAACGAACTCATGGGTAAATCAGAGGAGAAACGTGAGGGGGGAAGGGGGCCCACCCTACCACCCACATTTTAGAAAATATATATATATATATATATATATATATATATATATATATATATATATGATATGCAAGGTAGTTTTTATTATATATAGAAATTGAAGAAATATACAAACGTCTGCAACACAAGAAAGTCCAACTAGGACACACAGCCGAACAAAAAATTGACCCAACCGGGACAAGATTTCACAATTTCAACAGTCCCATTACGAGCAACAAAAGACCTGCCACGATAACAATTGGAACAGAGAAAGGGGTCGAAGGCTGACCCACGACCAACTTAGGATGAAATTCACAAAATTTTTGTGCAGGAGTCCACCAGAAATGACAGAAACTAACAATAAAACTTAAAAGCTTCAGACACAGAGGCCAACCCTCACATGAAACTGTTGATTTTAGCAAACCTTACAAAACCTTCCATCCACTCCATTCCCTCCTCCGGCACCATCTTCAACTTTCGCTTCAAGAAATCCACAGCCACATCCGCAATCTTTCTGTGCCTCGACAAAGCAGGCCCTTTGAGGTCTAAGAGAAAAGGATAAACTTTAACAGCGTCCTCCATGTCCCATAGGAGAGCCAAGTCAGCCGGGCGCGGAATGCCTTTGCCTAAGAAGGCTGCCTTCATTGTTTCCTCAAGTCCACCAAGTAAGTCGTCACGGAACAAGCACACCATCATCTCCATAGCCACCGCCTTCGGGGTCTCCAAGTCCAAAAGCACTGCAAGAAACCAAGAGGAGATATGGGCATTATCTCTGACATACTCCTTTCTTTCCAAGTGTTCTTTACCAAGGATCATTTTGACCGCAACCAACGACACCGGATCATCCTCGGATAGAATTCTCTTTAATCTCTGATCCGTAACTTCTCGAAAGGCAATCTGCCTCTTCATAGCCACCAGAGAGACTGGTGTGTCGACCCCAAAGCATTCCAAGCCTTCTTCCGACATGTGGATGGTGAATTTCGACTTTGTCGTCCTCGCCATTTGTAGAACATTGACAGTCGTTCCCTGCACAGAAACAAAAGACAATGCCAAATTTCGAAGACAAAGCATTAAAAATGATTTCAACAGATCCATTAGTAGACCCATGAGAGGATCAGTCAAGCCTCCGCACACGAAACTGAATAATGGCGGGCCGATCATCTCGTCCTTGCCATGAAGATTTGCTACGAGCTCAGTCCTTCCGCCTATAAACCATAATCACTTCGAATGAAGTGAGGCGCCACCCGGCCCTTCAACTGTCATTTCAATGATTGTCGTAGCCGATGTGCCGCACAGACGGCGCCTTGAATGCATAGCCATACATTCCCCCTGTCAAACACTAGAGGCCCCGCGAATTTCAAGAGCAAAACACTTTAAATAAACCAACTCCTCCCCACGTCAATTTAGAGAGGCCAAAGAACGACATGGCAATGCCACCTCCGCAAGCACCAAAACCATCCCAAAGCCACCTCATGCCCACCCAGGAATTCGAGTGGCAAAAAGAGGGGCTGGGGGGAGCCCACCCAACCGCCCACAGAAAATATATTTTAATATATAACAATTTTATATTAATAATAAGAGAAGAAACATTAGCAACATGTAATATTTAACTTTTAATGATTTTTAGTATATATTATATTTATTTTATCTATAAAATTTATTTAATATATAGGGGTGGGGGCCCTAGCTCAATTGGCTAAACCTTTCCTATTGCAGGAGGTTGGTCACAAGGTCTAGTCTCCTTCACCCCCGTGGTACCAGAGGGTGTGTCGTGCCAGCACCGTTGATCACGTTAAAAAGTTTACCAAGCATCGCCGATCAAGTTAAAAATTTTACTAGGCGCACTTGTTTATTTTAAAATAATTCAACAGTTTCTATTCTTTTCTTTTTTTTGCTTGCACACAAATCATTTCATATTCTAAAATTAAACTAAATTTTGATTTTCTAAATTAAATTAGGAATGAAAAAATGATAACTCTTGGCATATTTTATATATATTAATATTTAATATATGTATGCTAGTTATATATTACATTTTTAACAATAGAGATCATTTCAATCTCTTGCATCCTTCTAAAATTTTCAACCAAACTTAAAAAGTTAAAAATAAAATGAAACCTATTAAAAAAAGTAAAAAATTAATTCATAATTTATTAAATTTCTTAATATTGAAAAAAAATTATTAAAAATTTATTATATATATAAAATAATTATTAAAATTAGGGTTAGGCTTAACATTAAGGTTACATGCTATAGGTTGGGGTAAAGGTTACAATTAGGGTTGGGGTTAGGGTTATGAATCGACTAGGGTTAGGAACAAATAGGGTTTAGGTTAGGCTTAAGGTTCAATCAAGGATAGAGTTTAATTAGGGTTAGGGTTCAATTAGGGTTAGGGTTAAGGTTAGGGTTCAATTAGGGTTAGGATTAAGGTTAGGGCTTGATTAGGGTAAGTGTTCACTTAGGGTGGTTAGAGTTCAACTATAGCAATTTTAATTAAGGTTATAGATAGTGTTAGGGTTCAATCGGGGTTAGAGTTAGGTTAAGGCTAGGTTATGCTAAGGGTTCAATTAAGGTTAGTTTAATTAGGTTTTTTATTAGGGTTTAATTATGGTTATGGTTAGTGTTAGGGTTAGGTTTAGGGTTGAAATAGAATTATGATTCAATTAGGATTCAAGTTTATGATTAAGGTTTGATTAGGCTTATGATTAAAAAATTAGTGTTAAATTAGGTTTAGGGTTAGGGTTATAATTCATTTAGGGTTAGAGTTTTAAATTAGGGTTCAAGTAGGGTTAGGGTTAAGTTTAAGGTTAGGTTAGGGTTAGATTTCAATTAGGGTCAATTAGGATTAGGGTTATGGGCTCAATTTGGGTTAGGGTTCAAGGATAAAGCTTGGTGTTAGGATCAATGTTAAGGTTATGGTTGAATTAGGGCTAGCTTTTAGGTTATGTTATGGTTGTTGATTAGGGTTTAAATATGGTTAGGGTTAGGTTAGGGTCAATTAGGGTTAGGGTTAACATTGGGGTTATATGATATACCTTGGGGTAAAGGTTATGGTTAGAGTTAGGACTCAACTTGGGTTAGGAACAAATATGGTTTTGGTTAAAGTTGGGGTTCAATCAAGGCTAGAGTTTAATTAAGCTTAGGGTTCAATTAGGGATAGGGTTATGATAGGGGTAGGCTTCTTGATTATAGTTTAATTATGGTTAGGGTTAAGTTAAGTTTCAATTAGGGTTAGGGTTGACATTAAGGTTATATGATATAGCCTGGGGTAAAGGTTGTGGTTAGGATTTGGGTTAGGGTTAGGACTCGACTAGGGTTAGGAGCAAATAGAGTTTGGGTTAGGGTTGGGGTTCAATCAGGGCTAGAGTTTAATTAGGGTTAGGGTTCAATTACGGTTAGGATTATGATTTAATTAGGGTTAAGGTTTGATTAGGGTTAGTGTTCACCTAGGGTTATGGTTAGGGTTTAACTATAGTTATTTTGATTAGGATTATAATTAGTGTTAGGCTTCAATTATGGTTAGGGTTATGGTTCAATCAGGGTTAAGGTTATGTTAGGGTTAGGGTTCTTGATTAGAGTTTAATTAGGGTTAGGGTTAGGTTAGGGTTTAATTAGGCTTAGTCTTAACATTAGGGTTACATGTTATAGGTTGGGGTAAGGGTTATGATTAGGGTCGGGGCTACGGTTAGGACTCAACTAGGGTTTAGGATAGGGTTAGGGTTCAATCAGGGCTAGAGTTTATTTAGGTTTATGGTTCAATTAGGGCTAGGGTTAAGGTTAGGGTTAGGTTAGGGTTTAATTAGGCTCAGTATTAACATTAAGGTTACACGTTATAGGTTGGGGTAAGGGTTATGATTAGGGTTGGGGCTATGGTTAGGACTCAACTAGGGTTTAGGTTAGGGTTAGGGTTCAATCAGGGCTAGAGTTTAATTAGGTTTATGGTTCAATTAGAGCTAGGGTTAAGGTTAGGGTTAGGTTTTAATTAGGGTTAATGTTCAATTAAGGTAAGTAGCTAGGTTTTAGCATGTCCACCTAATTTCATAGGTTTGAGTGTGTCCATTGGCCAACGATATTCGATTGGGAGATAGTAGCTAGGTTTTTCGTGCCAAGTCATCACCCTAGTCATAGTGTGTCATCGGGTGTTAGTCAGGTTAAGTTGCTTATTTGTTGTTCATCTCTCCTTGATTTATTTAATTTCAAGTTGGAAAAGGTAAATAAGTGGCTTTTGTATTTGGGTAGTTTATTAAATAAATCTAGTTGTAGTGCTAGAAATGTTACTTAAATTATTAATTAATTTAATTTAATTAATAAAATAATCTAATCTTGGATTAGATTTATTTTATTGATTATTTAAATTAATTGTGTGGGATTAAGTCAAGTTGTTCATTTTGGAAATTATAATTGTTAAATTCTTTTTAAAATGAAAATTTAAAAAAGTGTTAAAGTTTTTGAAAAGAAGATTTTTAAAGTTAAATTCTTTTTGTAAATGAAAATGTTTAAAAGCATTTAAATTCATTTGAAATAGAAATTTAAAAAATGAAATAAAGAAATAGCGTCATGTTGAAAGAAATTTGTTTGTTTTAAAATTTTCAAAAAAATAAAATATCTCCAAAATAGATAAAGGAGCAATAACTATGGTGGATGGGATATTTTAGGGTATATTGACCAAATTTGGGGAAAAATAGGAGAGGACTTTCATTCTTGAAAATTTGGTTGTGAGGAAGAAGGAAAGGATTTTCTCTTGCTATGGATGCACTTGGGATTGGAGTGAAGATTTGAAAAGGTTTTTGAAAGAATTGGATTTGCAACTCAACACCAGATTCTCCTTCAAGCTTCAAATAGGTTTTTCTTGCTCTTTTATTGCTTTGAAGATTTGGTTTTTTGTTTTGAAAACTTGTTGCAATCATTGTTGAAAACCCAGTTCAAATCTTGAAGAAATTTAGATCTTTTTTGTAGAAAAGCAAAACTTGCAACATAAATCTTCAATTTTAACAATAGAAAATGGAATGAAACAAAATGGAATTTGAAAACATCTATTTTGGAGTTGAAATATTTCATATCAAAATTGAAATTGAAACCAGGATATTGTGTTTGAAAAATCAATTTTATTGTAAAAAAATTCTGTAGAAAAGTTGCACAATTTGACTATAAAATGGGAAATTTAAGTATATATTTATAAATATGTATGTATATATATATTTTGTTATATAAATATATTTTGTATGCTTTCTAAAAATTTTTGTTTTTAAAAAAATTTACTGTCAAGATTTTTTTTGAGAAAATCTGTCAGAAATTTATAGGGAAATTCCATTTTTTTATTTTTAATTTAAAAAAAGGAAAGATATTTATATTATTGGTGGAGGGGAGCAGATGTGGCTACACACAGCCACACCCCCCAATGGAGGGCATAGTTGTGGTAGCTTCCCACACTATGTGTGGGGGAAGCGCTACCACAGGCAACGCCGCCTCCACTAAGGGAGGCTGGGCACAGCCATAGGCTGCGTTCCCTCCTTTTTGGGGGTTCGACCCTTATAAAACTTTTAATTTTTTTTTAATTTTTAATTTATTTATTTTAATATTATATTATATATATAATATAACATATATATATTATATATAATATTAATATATTATATATATAATATATCTATATATTATATATATAATATATCTATATATTATATGTATATATATTATAATATTATTTAAATAAATTTTTTTTATATAATTGGAATTGGAATTTAAATGGTTGATTTTATATATATATATGTATATATTATGTATATACACTAAGTATATATATATAAGATATGTGTAATTGGAGAAAACAAAATTAAATTATTAGCTTAAGTTCCTTAGTGTTGTCAATATAATTTTAATTAATTTTGAGTAGTTGCAAATAATGTGTAATTATTCTTATTTGATTACATGCAATATATTATCGCCTTGCTTGGATTTAGGAAATCCTAAAGTAGGATAGTAATTTGCCTAATTTGTCTTTCGTTATGAAATCTCCCTCTTTTGTGATGTTGGGCAAATGAAGTTATTTGTTATGTAAGTCTTCCAGATGGGGTTTTCATGTGATTGTGTGGGTTGTCATAATTTGTTAGTCAACCTGTGAATTGCCTTGGGTAGTGCATCTTATTGGATCCAGTTATTTACCCGGTTATCATGAACAGGATGTGTTGACTTTATGTCGTGGATAGGGATTTATTGTCCTTAGGTCACACTTGTGTACCCTTGGGTGTGGAGCTATTCCATGTGTTGTCTTAGAGGAGTGGTGTCAGGGTAACTCTTTGTAAGTTAGTTAATTCAGTGATAACGTAAATAAGCTTATTAGAGTTTAAGTTGTATCAAACACTTAACAATATTAATTTTGCCTCGCTCATGGACGCAAGGGCTTGTATAGACTTGGGATGGGACGAGAAGGCCTAGAATGGCAAGATCGTTATCTCATCTTTACGAGAGATAACTGATTCTGCATTGGTTTGCATGAGTCATTAGAGGTTTCTAGGATATCTCGAGATGGGGGCCGAAACCTAGGAAGACTTACCAGGATATCCCATGTGACTTTGTGATGACACTTCTCTTAAGTCAACAGTATGTTTGTATCAGTGATGCAATTGATTATTTAACTCTGGAAGCATTGTAACCATTGTGTTAAGTGATGTTGTACTTGTATTTAATTCAGTTCAATTTTGAGTAGCCTGTGTCTAGAGGTAGATGGTCTTGCCTAGGAATTCTTCTTACTATCTCCTAGCACCGGGGGTGAGCCTTCGGGTATCACATGGTTGGGTGGAATGTGCACCTTAATCCGTCAGGTCGTCTTCTTGTTTGTGTGGATGAGATTTCCAGTTAGAGAGCTCGTGGAATCCAGTTTTATTTCATGCCTTATTCATTTTAGTTGTTATTGTAATTTATTACCCCTCATTTTTATCGAGGTGGAGGATGTAATTTGTAACCATGCTTATTGGATTTACCTCATTCGGGGAATGAGAGTTGTAATCATATTATAAATTATTGTTATTGGAAACATGTGGTATCTCTTATACTTTGATGTAATTTTATCATGTATGGAATGTATGTGTATTTAATTTATTAAGTAATTAAATGTTATGGTTTCTATTCATGTTTCGTGTTTGGGTTTAAGTAAACTCAGTCTTGTAAACTTAGGGGTTGTTGGCAATGGGTAGTGAACTTGCATGTTATTTGTACTTAAACCAAAAAAAAAAAATATAGTTCATTTGAGTAGTTAATTGCAACTTCCCCTAGGGTTGCGTGGCGGGGCACTACATTTTATATATATTATTTATAAATTAATATATATGCTAGTAGTACTAAGAGTAGAAACAAAGGAGAAACACAAAAAACTTAAGACATAAGGTCACCAAAATTTATGAATTTTATAAACCCTTCTTGATATTAGATCTTATGTTGTGAATCTTGATAAAAAAATATTTAACATTTTGCAGTGATTGTGAGCACTAGCTTAGAATATAAAAGTAGGAAACAAATGCAAATCATAAGCTTCCTATTCTAAAATATTACAAACCTTAGATAAGCATGCAAA
This sequence comes from Sequoia sempervirens, assembly GCA_007258455.2. Classification (NCBI taxonomy): domain Eukaryota; kingdom Viridiplantae; phylum Streptophyta; class Pinopsida; order Cupressales; family Cupressaceae; genus Sequoia; species Sequoia sempervirens. The sequence continues at coordinate 451,366,289 of VDFB02281492.1, read as the reverse complement.
TGGAATTCAAATAAAACCATAAAACAAAGAAAATAAATACCATGAAACTCCACTGCAAAGTATGATTTTCTCTAAGTGATTTTGGGATGTGGATGCACTTTGCACAAAAGTTACCTATTTTGACATCATATAGTTACCTATTTTTGGGAGGGAATATGGACAATGGATATGTGATGGGAAGATCAATAAAGGAGAATGGATGAGAATATTTTTTAGGATTGAGGGGAGAATGAAGGGTTGTGATGAAATTTGTTTGAAAATGAAGGGCTAGTATTAAATTAACTAAAAATAGTAAGTTGTTACAACCATAGGAATATGGTGGACAAGTGCATTTAAGGGATCCTTTATTCTTGGTATTTGGTGGAGATAATATAGCTCAATCAAATAATAAAATTATTTAATTATGTGTGAGGGAAATCAACTAACTAAATAATATAATTATTTAATTAGGTGGGGTACATTAAGTGAAATGGATTAACTAAATAATATGATCATTTATTTAATTTTAGACAAGGTTGTATTGGGAATAAAATTATGACTAAGCGACACCATTTCAAAGAAGAATAAGAATGATGTTGGAGGTGGTGCTCCCTCAAGAAAGATTTGTTAGGAAAAAGGTGTCTCAACCTTGCAACTACAAAAGGTTACTATCTATAGTAAGTTTAAATTTGAGCGGATCCAAAATTTTATCCAAAGCTACATAATATCCAAATAAACATGTCGGTAAAGTTTCGACCCAAGATCATACTTGGCTTTCAATACATTAGAGTTTCTATTTTTAAAAGTTTTAAAGTCAATTTTGAGGTACTTAGAGGTTATTTTTAGGCCTAAAAGTGGTTTTACCAAAGAAGAAATGTATAGCTTGATACAACACTTTATAAAATTTCCAATTATTCAAATGGTTCATCAATCAGACTCTTAGATCAAAAGTAATGGCCTTTAGAAGTTGGGTCTCTTGAATTGAAAAATATGAAAATGTATTGGACACAAAAAAGAGTTGTAAGGGAGAGTCACACGTGTTGAAATGTTTTTTGACATATCATAGGGAATGTTTTATTGGAGATAAGTTGGGCACCACTTTTTTGGCAGTTTCAATTAATGGTTTTGTAAATATCATTTGATGATTTCATGTATTGTATCTCCTATATATTAGATGCTTGAGATGGAGGTTATGTGTGAAATTCTTCTAGATCTTGATTTGCCCTCAAATATTTGGTTGGTGATACTCCTATGAAAGCTTTATTTGCAAGTATATTATAATCTTATCAATTTTTAAATAGTATATTGGGTAGCTTTTGGAGTGTGATTTTATTTCTCCCAAATGGGTTTTCCACACATAAATCGATGTGTTGTGGTATGAATGATATTTATATTTGTTTTTTATTTATTTTTAGTAACTTTTTTGAAGATATAAAAAGTTTTACATAACCCTCCTCTCAAGACTAGTTTAGGATGTTATTCTACTACCTTATCTCCCTTACAAGATTTTGGGTAGGGCCCAAGAGGTTTCTTGAAAAGATAAAGGAATATGAGAAGATGTGTCATTGAGGATAAAATATTATGTGAGATAAATCAAATTTGGATGTTGTACACACCATAGATAAATAATTTATTATTGATGAGGATTGGACATGTTTATTTATGTTTCTTAGATTATTAGAGTAGATGATAGTGAAGAAGATGTCATCCCTAGTCCTTTTTAAGAGATTATCACCACAAGATTATTTCATGATCACGTCATACTATCCATTCATATTGACCTAAAATATCCTAAACTCGTCAATTAGGACCAACTAGATCCCCTCATCTTGGATAAATTTCACAAGGATGAGGCCATCCTACAACTTATAAAATCCCATGATTGCATCCCTTGAGCATATCATAAATAAGGCTTTCAAATCTTATTAAGCTCACCTACCTATTTCAAAGAACAGGAAAATCCTTTCAAGGAACCATCAAAATCCACACCTAATTCAAATACACCCATTAATAATGAACTCCACATTCCATTGGCTCATACCCCAAGTTTCAAGATGGATTGCCCCTTCTTGTTGAGGAACCCACAAACATAAATTTATCTACGAAGGTAAAACCTAAGTTGACACAAGTAACAACCATTTTAGATCCTCAATTGAAAGAATTCATCTCTATAATACTTAAAGATTATTTTGATATATTTGCATGGTTTTATGCTAACATACCTAGCTTGGATTCATTCTTGGTTGTTCAACACCTTGTGGTTTGACCAAAAGCTAAATCACTTCTCCAAAAGATAAGAAAAATGCATCCTAAGGTGGCCTTCCTAGTAAAGGAATAACTTCAAAGGTTGCTAGGTGTTGGATTTATTTGACGTATCACCTATGTAGAGTGGGTGTCTAGTGTAGTTCCAATGAGTAAGAAAACTAGTGGAATTAGGGTATGTACAAAGTTTAGAGATATCAATAAATATTTCCCTAAAGATGAATTTTCTCTTCCCAATATTGACATGATAGCAAATTTGGCAGTTAGCCACAATATTTTGTCCCTTATAAATGAATTTTTTGGGTGCAACTAAATTCAAAGAGTATTAGGGGCCAACATAAAATAACCTCCATGGCCCTTTGTGGAATATTCTACTATAGAGTCATGCATGTCAACCTAAAAAATATCAATGCCACATAACATAGAACCATGACCATCATATTCCATGATATGACACATAATAATATTGAGGATTATATGGATGATATCATATGAAAATAAAAACATAAGATAAATCATCCAACCATATTACATTGTAGCTTCTAGAGACTTTGAGAATATAAGGTTAGACTAAATCCCAAGCAATGTGTTTTTGGAGTCACATTAGGAAAGATTTAGGGTTTATTATTTCTACATGTGGCATGAAAGTATATTTGGATAAGGTGGAAGCTATAATATAAATTCCACCTCATAGGAATCTCATACAATTATGTATCTCATAATATAAAATGGCTATTAGATGATTTATCACTCAACCAGTAGATAAGTGCCTTACTTTTTCACATATACTCAAAAAGAATGCCAGATTTTAATGGGTTATATCATGCCAAGCAACATTTGACCAAATTAAATAATACATTTCCACTTTATTAGTTATAGTGTAACCTACACCAAATAGGCCTCAGTTGCTCTACATCTCAGTTACACAACATTGTTGAGGTGCCCTCTTAATACAACACAATGACTAGGGATGAGAGAATGTCATCATAACCTCAACAAGACATTAGTGGGATGTGAGCTCAATTTTTCTTCCATGGAGAAATTTTACCTTGTAGTAGTTTTGACCTCACAAAATCTCTACCATAACATGCTTAATGCTACTACTCGTCTCATTTCCAAAGTTCACCCTTTGAAATACCTATTATCCAAAGCAACCCTTACTTATAGAATGGCAAAGTGGATCATAATCCTTAGAAATTTTGATATTAAGTATTTCAATTAGAAGGTAGTTAAAGGGAAAAATCATTTTAGATTAGTTAGTCAAGGCTCCAATTCTAGACCATGATCTTTTGATCACAAAATTTCTAGATGAATCCATCCTTCATATTAAAGAATCTAAACCATGGATATTATATTTTGATGGATCCTTTACCTCATATAGCTCAAGTGATAACATCACTTTCATCACCCTTCACAATGATTTCATCCCAAAAGAATTATGCATTGAATTTCCTTACATAAACAACATAGGAGAGTACGAGCACTGGTATCTAGTCTAAAGATGGTAGTAAAATGGAACATATAGTATTTATAGGCATTCGGTGATTCCCAATTAGTGAAGGATGACAAAATTGTACCTTATAAATGTATGGTGGAAAGTCTTAAGAATTATTTCCTATATATATCTTGTGAGCAAGTTCCTTACATTAATAATGAATTTTTCAATACAATGACCACTATTGGATCTCTTTTGGATATTCTTGATGAAGCACATGAATATTCATTTTTTAGAAAGAAAATCCTCATCCTTTCTTATGATATCCATGACTTTGACATGATATGCAACATTCTTGGTCCCCACGCTCCCTAGTATAGTAACATCTATGATTCCCTTCAAATCCAAATCATCGATATGAACCTATCACCAACCAAATTCAAAATCCCTTATTCAACCCACCTCTCATTACACCCTTGTTGGTGTCACACTCTATTGTAGGGGTTAATATGTCACTTTTCTTAGATGTCTCAATTCAAACAATAGGCTAACCTAGCACTTTAGGAAGTCTACAATGGCAATTGTTGTGCTCATATGAATGTCATGATCCTAGTGAAGAAGATCCTTTCAATATGATATTATATGGCCTACCATAGAATCAAATATCTATCAACATGTAAAAATGATTAACTTTTAAAAAACATGGAGACATAATTCATGCACCATCACAAGCACTCCAACCCATGACCACTCCATAGCCCTTATCTACATGTGACCTTGAACTTATTTCAAATATTTATCCCACCTCCTCCAATGGCCATAAATTCATTATTACCAATATCAATTAATTTACCAAGAGGTTAAAATTCTTCCCACTTACTTTTATTAATAATATGTAGATTTGGGGTGGTGTGCCTAGCTTGATTGGCTAAAGCATCCTATTGCAAGCAAGAGGTCACGAGGTCTAGTCTCCCCACCATCCTCGTGGTATAGAAGGGTGTGTCGTGCCAGTGTCACCGATCATGTGAAAAAAGTTTACTAGGTGCATTGCAGTTTATAGGGGGACGAATACCCGACTGATTCCTGTTGTCTAAAATAAAATAATATGTAGATTTCAAAGTTTATCCTCAACCATCTCATTTGTCATTTTGACATCCCATTTACCATTATCATAAATAAAAATATATATTTCAAAAACCATGAGGTGTGATACCTATGTGATCGATTCCATATCAAGCATTAGTGGTCCACCCCATATTACCTATAATGTATTAGCCAAACTAAGGTGTCCAATAAAACCATCATAAAAATCTTTAAGAAAATTATCAATCACGCTAGACATGAATAGAACCTTCATCTTAATCCTACCCTTTTGGCCCACCATACTATAATTCATACTCCCACAAGTGACACCCCATATTCCTTGGTCTATGATACCAAATTAATTTTTCCAATTGAGGTCAAGCTACCCTCTTTGCATGTCTCTTTATGTAACCTCATCCCAAAGATTGATTATTGAGTATAATAAGTACATGAGCTTGAACTCCATGATGAGCATCATCTCACTACTATTAATCACCTCAAAGCATACTAAAAAAGTTGCATTTTGGCTATAAAAATGCATCTACATTCAGGAATTTAAGGTCAAAGACCTTGTTCTTAAGGAAAACCATAAGAATAACAAATAATATAGAGAAGAGAAAGGGAAATTTGAGCTCCAAATTGGTTAGGTTCTTATGTCATCATTGCTAATTTTAAATCAAGAGAATAAAAGCTATCTACTCCAAATGGACATGAACTAGATGAGCCCATAGATATTATACATCTCAAGGGATTCTATGCCCAAAATTTTAGCATTAGTCTTCCAAATCCAAAAAAATAGAAAAATTAGAAAAATCAACAAAATTACACAAAACAATCAAATAAATAATAAAGAGAAATAAATTCATCCGATGGTGAAAAAAACATCTTGTGGTGCCTCAAGGGCAAGTTCCATGATGAAAACATGACAAACATGAGTCATTTATAGTAGGCAATCACCCATTCTAGAAGTGTACATCAATTCACATTATCTCATTCATATCAATCCACCCATCCCTTCATCCCCTTTATCTTAAATCATTCACTCAAGCTCTCCGTCTATAATTTTTTCTTACCCTTCCATAATTCATCTCATTCCTCTCCATTATCCCCTCCACATTCATCTCCTACTCATTCTATCCTTCTTTTTTAGATTTCTCACCTACCAACACTCCATCTCATTTTCATTCCTACCCACATATCCCTTTTCTATTCATTTACCTCACTCCATCCCTTTGAATTTAATTTTCATCCTCATTCATTACATATTACACCTTGATTTTTCTCTCAAATGGGGGCATCCCCTTGTTGGAATTTCCCAAGGAATGGTTACCATGTATATCCCCACTTGGGCAAGACATTTTCATCTGCATATATGTCCACATCACATCCCTTTATATCCTTACATTATAATTTGGTCCTTTTTCAAATTCTCCCCTTTCCCACCCTTCATTTCCTTCCATCTTCTTGTCCCACTCATCACCCATACACCCTTGGCTTCAACATGTCATTGAATACAAACTCATGTTTTTTTCATATTTTTTATTGACTGTTTATGTTTGTTTGTGTATGTTTGTTTCCTATAGTCTTAGAACTCCATTCATCACACCATCATGGTCATCCCCATCCTTCATATGAAGGTGTGGCTCAATAACATGAATTTTTCGATCACTATGCTATTTGTAACTTTGTTTATTTTCTAGTCCATACACACATGGTTCACCATCATCATGATCCATTATATCATGGTACATAATGCTAGTGCTACAAAAAATAATAGGTTTCTCTTTACACATGAAGTTACCTTGATAGCATTCATCCTTCATTTATTTTTACCATATCCCATCCTCCTTCCTTTCATCATTTATCCATAAAATCGTGTCATCATAGTTGCATTAAATCCTTATGATACATCATTATCAATCATGTACATCTATGAAATATAAAATCATCTACTCTGATCATCTAAGCAACATCAATCAACATGTCCAACCCTCATCCATCATAAGTTTTATATCCATCGTGCATACATCATATCAATATGATTTCTCTCATATAATATTTTATCCCCAATGACACATCCTCTCATTCTCCCTTATCTTTTCAAGAGGCTTCACATGCCCCATTACACCCAAAATATCTCTTGAGGGAGCATCACCTCCACCATCATCCCTATTCTTCTAAGTCACAGGGGACACCTGCCACTAAAGCTCCACTTCATCCTATTTTTTATTATTCTTTGACACAATTCCACTTAGTTGTGACACTATATCAAAGAAGGGTTAAATGTAGACACCTAAGTTTTTCCTAGTACAACCTTGTCCAAATTTAACTAAATGATTACATAATTTAGTTAATACACTATACCTAATGTACCCTACCTAAAATTTTAATTAGTTAATTTCCCTTTCAAACATAATTTATTATTTGATTATTATATTTTACACCTCACATGGATAAAATAATTAAATAATTTTATTATTTAATTAAATATATTCCCTCCACCAAGAATAAAGAAGCCTATAGATGCACTTGTCCCCCACATTCCTACTATTGCAACAACTTACTATATTTAGTAAATGCAATCCTATCCCTTTATTTTCAAATAAACCCCATCACAATCCTTCATTCTCTCCTCAATCCTAGGAAAATGTTCTCATTCATTCTCCACCATTTATATTCTCATCACATCTCCACCATCTATCTTACCTCCCAAAAATATAAAATAGGCACACTATCTTATGCATTTAATCCATCCACTTTTATATTAACTATATCCTATGAAAATAGGTAAATTTTGTGTAAAGAGCATCCACATCCCAAATCACTTAGAGAAAATCATACTTTGCAATAGAGTTTCATTGTAACTTTGATTTGTTTCATGTTTTTATTTCAATTTTATTTGCATACTCTATATGAGGTTTATAATATTTAAGAACAAGAAGATTTTTTTTTTAATTTGTTTCCTACTTTTACATTCTAAGCTATTGCTTAAATTAGGGAGCACCAATTTGATTAGTTAGCATTTTATGACTATAGAATGTTGTGTTAAGATTATTTAGTGAATACTATGTATCCCATCTCCCCTTAAGAAAGTGGAATTATGTTTATGTTGTATTTGAATGAATGAATGAAAGTTTTTAAACAACATCCACATGACCAAAGTAGCTTGTGGGACTAAGAGAAACAACAAAGGATCAAAACACAAATCTAGCCTTAAGACCAAAACCTTATGAATTTTTAAAACCATTCTTGATGTTAGATCTTCTACAATGGATCTCGATAAAAAAGTGTTTAGTTTTGTCTAACCTTGTCTCCTCAAACAAGGTATTTAGATTGTCCACTCTCAAGGTGTCTTTGTAATTGATACAAATTTCATTGTAGGTTGAGAACTCCATGATGTAGTGTTATTCTATCTCCACCATTCACTTGTTGAGAAATACATATGTTCTCATTTCCCACTCCTCCTTAGGTATTGTACCCTTGTTGGTTTCACACCTAATATGATACAAGCTAGTCCTTATTTAGGTTATCAATTTTTTTTCCTTTCACTTAATTTCAATTCCTATGTAATAAAAAAGAGTTGGAAAGTTTAAGAAAAAATTGATAGACCTATAGGAGTTGTCATGATATAGATAGAAGACAAAAATAACTTCTAAGATTTTTTTTAAAGGTTTATGTTTCTTTGTAGATAAGACTTAAACCCAATGCAATAAGAGGTGTGGAGGGAGAATTGGCTAAAGTAAGGGTAACAAGGAATGAGTGTAGACATGCATGGCTAAAAGATTAAAAATATACTTATTACCAATTTTATGTCCCCAAAAACCTCAACATGGTAGGAAGGAAGCAAAGGGAGTATAGATAAATCATTGGTAGTAAAGAGTGAAACAAAACAAACATGAGTAAAAAGAGACAAAGGATATTGCTCCGAGTCATTAATTTTTTCAAGGTAAAAAATGATAATGGACCCTTAGGATCACATATAGTTAGTGTGTTGGAATTATAGAGGATACCCATGTAGGATGGAACTAGATTTAGAGCTTGTTCTAGTAGGAAAATACATAATCTATCTCACATAAACCCATTACCATGTAGTTGTAAGACTCTTGCTTTTTAAAGGATGTGAAATGATAGTTTATAATGAGGCAATAGAAAATGACAAAGGCTCTAAATGAATAATGGTGTTGGCAAGAGAAATTTTTGGGTGGAAACATTCAATTGGGAAAAGAAGAACAAATACATAATACATTTGGTTATGAATAATAAAAATGAAAGATATGTTAAATCACAATTTTCTATTTTGCTTCATAGACCTTAAACACTTATAAAAATATAGAATGAATGGAAAGGATTCTTACATAGTTCCTTAAAATATAATATCATTGTACTTTCAATATGGTGAAGTCCTTCTTTTGGGAGACTTCAATTCTAGGACAATAAATGAGAAAACTAGAATTTTATGTAGCAAAGAGGATAACAATCCTTTATGGATCGATGAAGATTAGTAGTATATATGTTCAAAGGATAATGGGGATATTAATCATTTTGATGAAGAACTACTAAATTTATGGGGCCATTATGGTTTGATTATTTACAATGGTATGGGTATATGGATTAAATATGTGAACTACAAATGTAAAAAACACAATGGTGTAAGTGTTGTTGATTATGTGATTTACTCTCAAAGTGTAATGGGAAGGATAACAAAGGTATAGATAGAAGATCCTCCTATAAAGTGAAAATAAGATCATAGCCCAATTTGTACAATGTTATATTGGTAGAAAAGTAATCAACATATACTAAAATAGTAGTCTAATCACAAAACCATAGCAAAGGGAAAATTATTCTAACCCAATATAATCTATCCGTCTTCATGGAATTTCTAATGAAAATAATGCAAAAGAAGGAAAATAGAATACATGATTTCAAAAACCATAAGTTAACACATACAATTCAAGATGTTCTTGTAATGTGTAAAAGAAAAAAACTAGGAAGAAACAAAACAAGTTATTTTCTTACAAATTTTTAGTTTGATGAGGAGTGCAAGGCTATAAGGAAATCTCCCAAAGATTTGGACAAAGAAGAGGTGAACACAAGTTTATACAAGAATATTGTAAAAGAAAATAAATGAGAGTACATGAATACAAGGAGAGAGGAAATTTTAAATTATTTAATGAAGAATAATCATATATTCATTTGGAGTGAACTTTAGTAAAGAAAATAACACATTGAGAATAAGACCAAAGCTACTTAATGGCTTGCATATGCAAAGTAATCATATGAGCATGATTCATAAGTAGAGGCCCCTTCCATAACAAAATTATTTACTTTACAAGAGGTTAAGGAAGGTATTAAGAAGATGAGTACAAGGAAGGCTTGTGCCAAGGTTGAGTTACATGCATGTACCGCTTAAAATGAGAAGAGAGAATCCTTGCCCCTTACATAAAGAAAATTTTCAACATCATTTAGCATAGGTTTCCAAGTGATTGGAAAATTAGCTTAGTGATACCTCTTTTTAAGAATGGTGATATAAACAATCCCTTCAATTGAAATTATAGTTGAGCATAAAATCAAGAAGTGGGTAGGAGAAAAAGATAAGAGAGAATATGGGCAAGTAGATTTTAGAAAAAAAGTTGGAGTAATAGGTTAATCATCTAATTAATTAATTAATCATGATTAATTAATTAGATCACCTTTTACTTTTTTCACTTAAGCTAAACTTAGGAATTGCATATTTAATCATTAGATTGGCTAATAAAAGTAGATGTTGTCTCATTGCATAGGATGATGACACTTGTGATAGGTTAATTTAATCTTCACCTAGGGTTTAGATCTAAGGTTTCTATCTCCTTTTCATAAGGATTGATTTTCTATTGTAATAATTCATTCAAGTTATTTGCATCAATAAAATTCTCAAGCTTATTGAGCATAATCTAGCTTTTTGATCTTTTCAATTGTGACAGGTTATTGCGTGCAAGTGATTTATAGGTTTTGTGGGTTGAATCAATGACTTCTATATGGTATCAGAGCACTAGATCTGCAACCCCTTATTTATTTTTTTGAGAGATCGGGCCTTGAACAATTTTCTAGTGCATCTTGGAGCTAAAACGACCAATATCTTTTGCTTTGTGTATTTTTGAGAAAAATATTTTTTGGGTTTTGTTCAAAATCACAAAATACCATCTAAGTACTTGCTAGATTTTGCAAAAATGACTATCAAAATAGGCCACACAACTATTTTCTCTCAAATGAAGTTTATTTTTTTTTACTAAATCATATGTTCTACCTTTTGGATTCAAAAACGCTTTCTAGGTTTTGTTGACAACATCCAAATATTTTCCAGGTATCTATTAGTTTTTGCATGAAATGAGCAATATTTTTAGAAATCAAATCAGAAGGGTCATGTTTGTAGACTATCAGTTGACAAAATTTACCCCATTTTTCAAAAAATCATAACTTGAGCATACGGTGTCTTTTTTTCAAAAACTTTATATTGTTGAAAGGTTGATTCCATCCTCTACACAAATATCAAGGAAAAATTTATAGAATATTTACCAATTATTTGTTATTTTCATTAGATCCTAGGTTACATTATTTTGGTTCTTTTCTTGGAAAACTCGATCCAATATTCATGGAGGAATATGTGAACAAATCCGTGCATGAAATATTTCCTATTTTCATGCTTTATGTTTATATTTTATTATTAATTTTTGCATGTGTTGCATGTTCTCCTTTTACAATTTCAGGACATTGTAATAAATGAACTTCAATAAAGTTTCATCAGGGAGGATGCATACATAATAATTGGATTAGAGTGTAGTCACATGGCATGCACTATGATCCCATCTCCATTTTTATGAAAAATCACATGAGTTGTATGTAGACTATGTACTTTCTCTTGGCCACATCTTGCTCATGACTTGACACATTTTGGTTCACATCTTAGATTGAGAGCCTATGGTTAATGATCCTGAATTGCATCTAATTCACATTGGGTCACATCTCAGTTTGAGGGCCATTCATTTTATGGCCAATGTTCCTAAATCTACATGGTACTTGCTCTTATGGATTAGTTTTAGTCACAAATTGGCATCAACATCGAGATACACAAAGCTTCCAAATTATTTCATCATTTATTTCCCTCTCATGGGGTATTTCTAATGTATCTATGCGATGGGTGGTGTACTTGGGGGGTATCATGGATTCCTCCATCTTTCATCTCTTTTTGGGGAGGATTTTTGTCCCTTTGGGTTTTCTCCTTTTCCCTATTTATGATAGATTTATTTTGCATTGCATATGTACATGGGTACCTCATCAGGCCATGTAGCCCAAACCCATTCATGCACCCTTCATCAAGTTTTTAGCTACTCCCTAAGTTGATCTTAAGGGGGGTGTTAGAGTAATAGGTTAATCATCTAATTAGTGAATTAATCATGATTAATTAATTAGGTTACCTTTTACTTTATTCACTTAAGCTAAACTTAGGAATTGCATATTTAATTATTAGATTGGCTAATAACAACACATGTTGTCTCATTGAATAGGATGATGACACTTGTCATAAGCTAATTTAATCCTCACCTAAGGTTCAGATCTAGGGTTTCTATCTCTTTTTCATAAGGATTCATTTTCTATTGTAATAATTCATTTAGGTTATTTGCATCAATAAAATCCTCAGGCTTATTGAGCATAATCTAGATTTTTGATCTTTTCAATTGTGTCAAGTTATTGCTTGTAGGTGAAATCTAGGTTTTGTAGGTTGAATCAAAAACTTCTACAAAAAGCACTCAACTATAAATCATGGTTCATTACTTTTAGGCATATCATTGAAAAAGAGGAAGCTTACTATTATTGTTTTTACTTCAAGAAAGCTTTAAACATGGTTCCTAGGAGTAAACTATGGTGTAGAATGAAGGATATTGGTATCCCAAAGCAATATGAAGTGGTTGTTCGTAGGCTTTATGAGGGGGTTTGAGTGAAAAATCAAAATTGGATAGGATTTTCAAAAATTCTTAAGAGTGACATACATGCCAAAGAAGGGTGTCCTCTACCCCCCACCCTTTTTTAGCTTATACATTGATATACTAGAATAATGTTTAAATTTGAAAGGAGGGGATGATGTTCTTTTGGGATAGTATATTGTGAGGCTTCTCTTTTATGTAGGCAATCTTATTTGCTAGATTTACTCAAGGGTTACAAGAAAAATTATTTGCCTTCAATACTTCTACAAGGAGGCAGGTATGCATGTTAGCACCAACAAAATTAAGATTTTTCCATATCTCATCATCCATCGTCTTCATTCCATAGATTCACTTTTTCTTTGCATCCATCTTTTCATCAATTCATCATTCAAGAGCTCATTCGTGTAGCTTTTTTCACAACTAACCTCTCAAGGGGGCATCATCATCTCATCATTTTCTCCACACAATTGGAGCACATCATTACTTTCTTCTAATCTTTTTTTCTTTCATCATTTTCCTTCACATTAATAGGGCATATCATTACTTTCTTCATATCTCATTCATCTCTACATAACTACTTTTCCTTTCTTTGAAACAATGTTACTTTGAACATTGTCTCAAAGAGGTGCAAAATGTAGACACCTAAAAATGTCACCTTCACTTGCATCATTGATTTCATTGTATCACATCACTTAATATCATCTAGGTCCTATTTTTATCTAATCATCATCTAACTTATTCATCAATCACCTAGTACACACATATCATCATCTTGTCACCTAGGACACACATTATCACCTAATACCTAATATTTAATTAAATAATCCCTAAGTTATTTAATTAAATTTGGCTAGCATTATTCATCCATTTAATAAATTAATTATCTATTAATTATTATTTATCAATTATCCATATTTATCCATTTAATTAATAATTTATCTTCAGATTATCCATTAATAAATAATTTCCATTATATGTGCATCAATAATTCAATTAATTAAATTAATTAATTCCACCTCATCTACTTGACTCCTTAGTCTACTCAACTCACTCAAAGTCAAAGTCACTCCCAATCCCACTCATTAGTCAAATCCACTTCACTCGCTCATGTAATCGACTCATGCAACAATCCACTCCCTTAATTCTCTCATGCACACAGTTAACTCCTTCATGCAAGTAGTTGACTAATCAATTATATTTTTTACACCGAGAGGCGTACCACTACAATCTCAATTTTCCATATACATAAAAACTTGAGATTAAATCTCGAATGGAATGGAAATTGGCACCGTTGATTCAAAATTCTGATAAAAACTTGCATGTAAGACGTTGAGATAACTATTCTTTAAAATAATAATTTTAATGTAATATGTAGTAGGCAATTGTGGTTGAATGGTGCCTAAAAACATCTGCAACACAATACTTCACAGTCTTTGGATATAATAAATACAATTAATGGACATGAAAAGTTGTGAGAATGATGGAGTTCCAAGCCGTCAATTTTGATCACCACCTTACACCGCTCCAACTTTTGTATAAATGTACTTAAATTCAGTAATTAATAATAGTTGTTGTTGCATGCAAATAATAGAGTTGGTTTGCCGATATCTGGTATTTCCTAATTTGATTAATTTCTTTCTTTTATTTCACCTGCATTCTGCATATATCATATTTCGGCGTGGTTCATTTTGTGCTTCCTTTCCTCTTTATCATTCCTATTTTATTAAGGCTTTTTTCTTTCATGTAAAAGCTATTTCTCCTTTACATGTCGATTGAGCACTTACAAGGATAGAAGCGTAGTTGTTTAATTGCCTGCACTCTTAAAATAACATTTTCACTATATATTTATTTTTTCCATCTTTGTTTAATTGTTCAGCTCTTGTATTTCTTAGCGAGTCGGCATAGCATAGTTAATAGAAGGTAGCATAGCTCTCAATACGCGTATATCATTTGTTGAATTTCCCTTATATCTCATCTTCATTGGACGTCCATCACTTGTTGAAAGCTCTCATAGTGGCATAGGTAGAGAGGTCAGTGTGGACCCTGGATTTGATTGAAAGTTTCTCTAGCGTTTGGTGATAAAGCCTAGCAGTCTCTTCAAAATACATATTTATGATATAGTCTCTTAGTGTTGCATCCCAACATAAGTTATATCTCCTTTAGTCATTTTGTTGAACTCTTGACTTGCATTAACCAACTGTTACGTATTTCGTCAATGCTAACAGACTTGGTACTTAAATATAAATCAAGTTGAACCCAACTGATAGCATGTGTGTATCGACTGATTTTCCTTCATATAGCTGATCAAATCTACAACTTGCATGCATGTTGATTTTCCTTCGTATAGTTGATCAAATATGTAACTTGCATGCATTATGGTTGTGCAGTGAGGCAATGGAGGCATGTTTTGAGGTGTCAATCTGCCCTCATGCTTTCTTGACTGTTACTAAAATCCTTTTGAACAAACCATTTTTGCACAAATGCTTACATCCTTTCATTCCTTATGTCATGACCTGCGTCTGGTCTTGAGTTTGACCTATTTTGCTTTCCCTTTCACTTCAAGATTATTTGAGAGAATGATTTAGAATTATTTTTTCTTTACTTCATTAATTCATTTATGGAGGACATGTATATTAAAAAACAATAAACCTGTATTTTTCCCTTGCTGTTGCAACACTGATGGGACATCCTTTACTCTTATGCTATTGATGAAATGCCCCAATTCTGAGGATGGTAGCAAGATATTCATTGCATTATATGTGTAGAATTATTTGACAACCAATGGATAACCAATAGTGATGTTATTCACAAAGTTGTGTTTTAAAAATTTCTCCTGCTGTTGTCACGTCTATCCACTTTGTTGTTTAGTTTTAAATATGGTCAACAAACGTATGGTTTAGAAGTAAGTCAAATTTTCTTATGGTGAAGAGCTAAGTTCGAAATGGGGTAAGTCAAATTTTCTTATGGTGAAGAGCTAAGTTCGAAATGGGGCGGCCAAGGTTTTCCTCAAAACAACAGTTTGTGTTTATACACATGCACACATGTGCATTAAGTGGCTATGTAGAAAAAAAGTTTTACTTAGCTCTCACAAAATTTAGGATTCAAGGCATTTCAATTCCCTCTAAGGCTTTATAATATACTCTAAACTTTTTGATTTTTCAAGTTTGTTAATATAAAATAGTGTATGCTTTTGTTGAATTTAAGGTTAATTAGATTTACACAAAGGAGGAAATGCCTTGCATCTATGCTTGACGTTTGACATTGAGATGATTTCATTACAAACATACTGATTATACTAATAATCCAGCCAGTTCATGTAGGAAAAAAATGTAAAGATGGTAGAACTATTTCAAAATTAAACTACAATCCATTGATTAATTGCATCTGCAGTAGGTAAAGATAAGTTGAAAAGGTCGTGCATTGAATTATACAGATTTGCTTTGCTTAGAGACGTTTGGTAGGAATAGTTTTTGATGCATGAGCTTTGGCATTATATTTTGTTGGAGTCATGAACAAGGTTTTGTGTTGATTAAATAAATCATGCTCTCTTTAGAACATAATTAGTCAGCCTGAGTTTCCTATAACTTATAGGTGACTTGACTACAAGAGAATGAAAACTATGGTTGCAACATGCACACCTCAAATGCCCATATTTTCAATATAGAATTATTCCTATGGAGTGAATATGTTATGATGCGTTGGAATGTACAGTAGGTAATTGGATAACCACAACCATCCATAAAACATGTAGGAAAGTAAGCGGTTTCTGCTCTTTTTTAAAAGAAATCTACTATGACGAATAGTACGAGCAAGGCTCATCAAAGATCATTATTGAACAATTTTTACTTTTTCTAAACGATGTATATCCTTAATTTTGTAAATAACTCATATGTACATACTTTGTAGAATAACAATGTATATCCATCATCAAATATCAGTAAAGACATCTTCATTGTACATATCGCATGTATATACTTTGAAAAATAACATTGTATTTTATTTATCATATATCTGTAATGATATCTTCTTTGTACAAATAAACCAAAAAATGAATATAATTGTATATTTGTATTTTTTTTGTATAATTTTTGCATGTTTTCATAATTTGCAATACTGCTTATGGACGATGTCTTAACTTTTTGAATCTTTGTACAAATATTGTCAATGAGTTCTACTTTTTTCATATTAGTTGAAGAATCTATTGGAATACTTGGGAGTTAACAGTTACAATAAGAGGAAGTTGTTCACTTAGCTGCCCATATAAATTGATGTTTTGATGAGAGAGAGGGGATATAGGGGAAACTAGGACACATCGTTGTCTTGAGCTAAACTCTCCCTGAAGCACTTATGCCAGAAGGCATGCTTCGAAAACAACCATTGTAATACACAAGCCAAGAGTTCCCAATAACACTCATAGAAGAGAACAATGGAAGTGATGATGATGAGAAATCATTAGGCCTCATGGCTTGAGGTTTTAATTTAGGGCCTACTAATACCATTCCATTAAATGATGAGTCACAAGCTCCATCATCCATGATATGAACCACCTCAGATGATGATTCTCCTTTGGTAGCACTCACTTGGGTTTTGGCATTGAATGAATGACTAGGTTTCTCCATACAACCACTCCCAACCCTTTTGACCACATGGGTGCACATCTTAGGAAACTCTATGTCACATAAAGCCACATTCAAAGGCTTGTTAGAGTCGAGGCTCCCTTCATTAACTCTTTTTTCGCTTGGAAGATTCAATCTATGTGAATAACAATCAAGATGGGATTGGGGCTTAGGCTTACCTTGTGCATATGCTGCCTCTTCCCCATTCAAGGCCTCGTACAAAATTCTCAATTCAGGATAAACTGACTCAACTTTCACCAATTTATCAGAATTCAGAGATGGGCACAAGGGAATACAATCCTGCACATCAGTCCATACATTTTCAGAGACCTCAACAAAGTGACCTTGATGGATTCCAAAAGAGGGCTTATTCTTCCATCTACCAACTCCAATGGGGACATTTCTTATAGCTCCACCAACAGTCTAGTATCTCTGACATTTCCTGCAATAATGTCGTAGCTAGTTGACATTATAGTTATTGAAATAGAAAAACTTGGTGTCCATGCTTTCACATTGAGGGTAGGTTAAAAACCCTACTCCAAGTGACGAGGCCTCCAAACACATTCCTCATTATCTTAGATGTTCCACTAGCTCCTGCCATCATTATTGTAATTATTGGTAATAATAGGCCAATTAGTTCACATAACACAATATGATAGGTACGTTTCAGACATTAAAAACATCTGTGTTGTTAGAGACTTTTCTTATGTGATTTATATATGTATTTAGTTTAATCCAAAGGACACCCAAAATTTGGCAACTATTTGAACCCTTAAAGAAACCTAATATAACCAAACCAAATCAACTAGTTTGGTGATGTAGAGGTTGGAATTTCATAGAACAAGAATGAAATTAGTTGAGCACATTTTGGGACAAAAATATAGTGATTGGTAAGCTCCTTGGTGATGGATATGGTGGTCAATATTTACTTGAAGCTGGATGAACCACATATGCCATGGTTGGGTTTATGAAAGATTTTGTACTTATTACTTAGATCTACAGGAACAGTGTTGTAAATGCTCTGTGGGCAATATTGTCTATTACACATATCTTAAACATGGTGTTGAGACATCAATTCTATGGAACTTCTAAATTCAAGAGTTTTGTAGTTGAAGAATAGGAGAAAACCTTGGGAAAGCCGGGAAAATTTATTAAACATTTTTGCTCATGGGTAGAAAATCCTTCTTCAAAGATCAATTTGGGATACAGTTAGAAAAAAATAATAATAAGGAATCAACAAAGTCTGTTGATGGAGGTGAAGTTTTGGCTCAAGAACAAGATGTTGGCTCTAGATATCATGAAGAAATTTGGAAAATGAATGTATTGTTGAAAGCAAACAACCATTAATTCAAAGGTCAGTTGTTCAGCGTTTCGCCTACAAATAAAAATTATTTACCTTCAAAGGTCTCTATTGTGTCATACAATAGAGCAATCATTAGAACAACCTTTGAACTTTAATGGTTTCCCAAATTCATGACAAGATAGTAAGACATAATGCCAAAAAAATGTTATTTTGTCATGCAATAGAGCAATCATTAGATTCAAGATTCACAAAGCACATCAGTCAATGTGAGTGCTTTGCATATATTTTGTAGTGTATGTGAAAGCTTAGATAGATATTCTCTTCACTTGTACCACTCTAATCCTGAAAACAGTTATGGGATTTAACATTTGACAAGATTGTGAACTTTGAAAAGATGGTGGCATTGCGATGTGGAGGGGTATAGATTTGTGAACGATGCTTCAATGGAACCTTATTACTTTGTCGAGATTATCAATATAAATTTTGAGTTGAATGTACACCTAAGTATGCGCATATCTCTAATCACATTGATTGGCTCCACAGAGAGAGAGAGGGCCACAAATGGAATCGAACTTCCAAAGGTTAGGGGGGATTGGTTGCCACATGGGTTTTTATGTTGTTCATTGAATGGGATATAAATTGGACCATAGCCAAGACACGAATTAAAGAAGTGTCCTAGATTCCTATGATACTCATTAGAAAATATTCAAGCTCATTCTCATACATGGTATGATACTCATTAGAAGGGTCATGCTTTAATGTGTTCTCAATTGTCAAATCCACATCATCTGCAAACACGCTGGCCAGTGAATGCTTATGATCTTGTAGCTCTGAACTCTCAATGCCCATATCCATGATACTATCATTAATTATAAGTCACATAATTTATTATAATAATATATTAATTACAAGTCACATAATTTATTATAATAATATAATAATTATAAGTCTTTATTTATTTAGCAAATTGTAGAATAACTCAAACCATGTTTAAATATATGCAATTACAAATTTCTTTACATGCCACGAAAAATGTCTTTACTGATAATGAATTACAAAAATGAAATTTGTACATAACTTGATTAGTAAAATTTGAAATCTTCTTTTTATACAATGACTTCTTTTATTGTTTATATTCTATATTTTGCTTTATATTTCAATGTTGCTTGCAGACCTCTAATTCTTGAGATTTTCATATTTATTTGCAGCTACCAACCCAAACACAAAAGATTTTCATATTTATTTGTAGCTACCAACCCAAACACAAACAAACAATCAGACATAGTTGATTCATACAGTTCATAAAGGTATTTATCATTTCATTTGTCCATATTAATTTAATTGCATAAAATGTGTTTTGATTAGTTATATTTTAAATCTTCAATACACATTTCAGATTACTTGTTTTCATTTTCCAAGATGTTTTCACTATAAACATTTCAATTCAAATTACTCATTGATATTTAATTTCTATTTAGATATGGAAAAAATATATATTTCTATAAATTTGATATATATATACTATATATATTATGAAATTAATTAACACATGATATATATATTTACTATTTATATATCAATTTAGAAAATAATAATAGATACTTTATTATAATAATGCATTAATTATAAGTCTTTATTTATTCACTTGTTTGTAGAATACAATGAACAAAACAATACCTTTAATTACTCTATTTATAACAATTTCCCATAAATTATGGTTATGTAGGGATGAAAACTTTGAATAATACATCTGATCACGAAACTACTTTAGAAAATCAAGCTCCTAAAAGAATCATTGAATCCTTACCAGAGTAGATGGACAATAAAAGCTAGAGTGACTATGAAATAATAACTTCACCACTTCAAAAATGCAAATGGAGAAGGAAAAGTTTTTTCCTTCAATTTGCTTGATTCTAATGGAGGTGAAATAAGAGTAACATGTTTCAAAGCAATTGCAGAGCAATTCTATTTTAGTATAGAAAGTGGGAAAGTCTTTACAATATCAAATGAGACTCTGAAACCTGCAAATAAAAATTCAACAATATAAACAACGAGTGGGAAATATTGTTGCAAAGTAATTCCACTGTTCATTTATGTATTGAGGAGGATAGATTGATACCCAAGCACTGTTTCAATTTCACATCAATAAATGGATTGAAGGACTAATTTTGTTTTCTTTCCTTTTAGATCATGGACAATATCGATGCTGAAGAAAGCCAATCATACAAATCAATAACAAGTCCAATAATAGTCCCTGATGACTCTCTCGACTCAAATGTCAACATCACAACACCGATCTAGAAATTAACCAAATCAATCTATGAACATTCTGACAAGATTATCGAAGAAATTGAAGAAGCAACTTACCATATTGTTGATGTCGAAGAAGAAGAAATACACGAAATTGAAGATCTTGCACAACTATTCCATCATATGGCTTGTAAAGTTGCAGGATTTAGTCGATTTATAAAAGAACTATACAATGACGAAAAGTATGAGGAAGGATTTTCACATGAAATTATTGAACAATTTAAACTATTCTTGAACAATAACTAATGTATTTCAAGAATAACCATGTATAGTGTTTTCATACATGTTAATAACTCCTATGCACATACTTCGTAAAACACAAATGTATTTTCAATCATATACCTCTTAAGATATCTTCTTTGTACATTAATTCTCATATATATGTATATAATTGTATTTAATTCTATAGCTATGTTTTTTGTACATGACAAGTTTGTTAAGATTTCAATGGGATCATAGTTCAATGGATTTTAAGAATGATTTCCAGCTGACTTTCTAGATGTATCTACAATTTAATTTTGAAGCATTCTTTTCAATACACTCATGCTTTTTATTTCAAAACTCTAATTTATTTACAATATACACTAATCAATATTATGAATAATGATTTACACTAGCATTTAGATGCATACAAATCCCCATCAATTGTCAAATCCACATCATCTACAAACTCTCTTGGCAGTGAATGCCTATGATTGTGTACCTTTGAACTCTTAGTGCCCAGATCCATGATAATATCATAATATGGCCAACAGTTGGGATCATAAAAATGTTCACATACAAATTTCAAGGCTTTTGACTTCACATTCTTGAAAGCCTTATACACATAAAGTGTTGTTTGATTTATTCTTTTACCAATTTCTATTCCAATGGGCCTACATTGAGAATAGAAACGTTGAAGCAGGTTCTTTCCCATCTCATGATAAACACTGCTTGGAGGATTATACCTTTGATCTTATAGTGCAAAGATCCATAGGCTCAATGATGACATGTTTATACCTTGGAGCATCCCACTCGTTAAGATCCAAAGCTTCTCTAAAAGGCCAACATTGAGGATCACTGATTATGCTTTGAATTAAACTCGTGCACTTATATTTTATATCAAGCCCGAATTTGTCAAAGTTATTGCATCCCTTAAAAACTCCTTGAATTTTTCCACCATCCCTGCTGCGATTGAAATGCCTCTACATTCTTCAGTCACAAACAAATGATTGTAATGCCCAAATATAATAACTCATTACCAATATATTATACATAATGATTTGTAGAAAAAAACATAATTATTATATTAATATAGAGCTTCTGCTATACATCACGTAAGAACAAGTTCATAAAGAGCTGCATTCATTTATTTGGGCTGCACAATTTTAGTAGGTAAGTTCATTCAGAACTCTTTCTCTCAAAAGATTCCCCACATCCTTTCAGATAATTTGCTGGAAGAGTCTACATCGTACAACTTTAGATTAGAGATGTTGACAACTGCACTCATCTATTTGAGCAATACAGTATGATACAAGAGCAATTTCATGTACAACCTGGGTTTTCATATTGTAGAGGGTTTCCTCAAGACAAAAATCTTCTATTAGTGTTTGGTTTTCATATCTATCTATACTCTAAATTCTAACCAGTTCTTGGTTAAATAATTTCAAATTCATTATATTTCAAATGTTGTACCTTATATTTTATTCTATGAAGCCAAATTCACTATTATAGTATTGTACACTAATTCTTACATTTCTGCAAGCCTTACATGCAACTGTTATTCAAAAAATCTATAAAACTAACACAAATAGGCTTTCCTACACTTAATACATTTTGTCCATCTTTAAACAATTCCAAAACACAAAAATGACCTTCTTAAGAATTGTCAAGTTATGTGTTCTTGAAAATAATGATGACAAATACCATCAATATTAATTTCTACTACCATTTAATTATTTCTTTCCATTCAAAAAAAGTTAATTTATTAATTTGCAAATAATTTTTTTTCCTTTTTATTTTCATACAAAAAAATGAATTTTTTTTTATATAAATTTCACTATTTCAAATTGTAATTAAATTATTTAAATTGTAATTAGAAATTAAAAAATGTAAAATCTATACTACTGTTTTCAATACAATCAACATTTCTAAAAATAAAATGCATTATATCTTATTTCACTATTGACATTTTCTACTTTTTATATATTAATAATATCAATACTCTCACCAATCAATATGCTTCACAAAGATATCTCTTGGCGTAATTTAGATAGATTATTGAATAAGATAACTAAGCTAGTTAACTCCCCAATCACATTAAGTTGATAAATTATAATTATTTTAATTAAAAATTAAAATAATGAGCAACTCACTTATGCATGCCACACCCCCCCAAATCATGGATCTGATCTCAAGTCTCAAATTCAATCCTAGCCATTCATCAAATCTATTGCAAATCTATAAATCAATAATCAATCATCAAATAGCTAGCTAATTAATCAATCAATCAAACATTCATTTTCATATTCAAACCATATCACTCCTATATCCAAAGAATAATGACACTATGCTAGTGAATTGAGCAATCCACATAACAAATCATTGAAGCATATTCAATATCAATGGTGCAACATGAGGATTTGTAGTGATAATTTTGTTTATTGTTTCATTTGATTTATTATTTTCACACTCTATTGTAAGTAATTGTTGAATATGAAGTATGTACCTTCATAGTGTTGTCCTTATTTTACAGTTTCACATTTCATCATGTTCAAGAAGGTTGAGAAGATATAGGATACTATTATCAAGCTTAATAACAAAAGGTCAATAAGTAAGAAAACTAAAATGACATGTTCCGCAGACTATCTTTGACCTTATGAAGTTAAAATTCTTCTATTCTATTCCTAATCTTATATAAATCTCAATTCTTTAATATATTAGACATTTTTCCAACCAGTTTTTTTTGATAACGACACTCTTAAATTTTTCTATTGCATTTTTATTTTGTTTGGACACTCCTCCATAGGAATATCCCATTTATTAGATGTATAGAATCAAGGAGGCTAATCTATTGGTACTTATGCTCAAGTATTAACAAAATTTAAACCCCTTTTTAATTCTGAAGAGTAAAGATGACCATTAACTGTCACATGCCACGTAGAGGATGCCTTAAATGGATCATTCTGTTCTTTTCTTGTGTAGAAATCCTTCCACAAAGCGGCAATATGAGTAAAGATGACCATTAACTGTCACATGCCACGTAGAGGATGCCTTAAATGGATCATTCTGTTCTTTTCTTGTGTAGAAATCCTTACACAAAGCGGCAATATGACTGAAGGAAATTATAATTAAACTAGAGATTGAGAAATCCAAGGATTGTAGCAAAAAAAACAATGGTGGTGAGAGAGGCGTTGCAGAGATGGGCGGCGCGGGTACTGCGACCATGGCTACAACAGGAAGCCGAAATGGAGTTAGAAGTCAGTCTTTCTGGTATACATGGAGTTTTTCGCGACTTCAACTTGAATGCTACGTCTCTCAACTCAACTTTTATGCAGTCCAGCAGGCTGGTGATAAAATCGGTCACTTTTGGAGAGGTGGTTGTTAAATTCTCGCCGTGGCGAAGTTCTGTCTTCACTCTCCAAGTTCATGGCATGCGCATCGTTCTCAGCCCAAGGTAACTCTTTGGCATACCTTTTTAAATGTTGTTCTTCCCTTAATTCACCCTTTAATCACGTCTGAAATTACAATTTGGCCATTGCTGCTGAAATTATCTTCAAAATTCCATGGGCTAGTTAGGACTGGAACATAGGACCCTTCCTTGCTGGGTTGCTCTTCCTCTGACCTACCGCATCTGGCGTGTGGATTGATGCAAACAATTTTCAAAATTCAATTCCAAACTTACGGAAAGGTGACCCTTAGGTTTCATTTTTTACTTGAAGTTCATCCAATGAAGCGACCATTTAACTCAGTTAAACCGTTTTAAAGTGTTTTATCAGTCGTTTTGGAATTTGCTTTCGTTGATCAGGCTAAAGACAATTTACCATACTTAGAACTATATAACCTTCCGCAACCTATCCATTGATTGCCTTTAGGTCCCTCCCCTCCTTAGGTGGGAGAGTGTTGGAAGTCTTTCCACCCCAACTCTAGAGGTGGTCGAGTGGTATACTATTGCTTACCCTGTCCATAGATACCTTCGACTCCAAGCTTAGAGGTGGCCGAGTGCGCTTCCACTGTTTGCGCCTTTAGCTCAGACGAGTTCTTCTCCCTTTTTTGTCTGGAGACTGCCTAGCCTAAAGACCTTCAATCCAAACTCTGGCAAAGCCACAACAGGTGAAAGACAGGTGCCTCAATGGTAGAGTATTTAGCAGGCTGAAAGATCTTAGTTCTGAATCCTGACTGTTACATGTCCTGAGACAATGATAAATGCAAATCACACTTATTCAGAGCAGCTAATTTTGCCAATTTTCCCTATATTTATGCTTGCAGAAACATTGAATTGATGGCAGTGCATGGGCTTGTTGATTCATGATTAAATTGATTGGTCTGTGTGGTGTAGCTCGGTTGGGATTCAAATTTAAGTTTAATCGATCGCCTTTGAATCAACCCATTTTTTAAATGTTGGAAACTGTATTATTGCTCTACAATACATATAACGCATACATCGTTGATAAATACCCAAGAAAAATCTTGTTATAAGAAGGGCATAAATGATGTTGTTTTTGGTTCCATATTGAGGTTCCCTGAGCTAGATGCATTATTTGTGATTGAACTAGGGTGTAAAGAAGAAATTTTAGCTGAATATGTAAAAGATGAGATGGGACCACTGCCACGTTGCAAGAACAAAAAAAATCCTCGAGGATAACAGGGATACTTTTTCAGGTGATTGTGATATTTATAAGAATCACATATATCTTGTACCCAATTCAGAATTCAGAAGGAAAGTACTGAAAGAACGACATTCCTCACCTACTGCTTGTCCTTTTAGCTTCTTTAAGACATTCTGCAGCAAAAGAAGTGAACTCTCTTCAAAGGGGATTGAAAGAAGATGCAAAATAATTCGTGGCTTCATGTCAAACTTGTTAAAGGAATAAAATAGACAACACAAGAAGCTCAGGTCATTCCCAACAAAAAATGAGAACAAGATTGAAATAAAATGAATAAACAAAAATTGAAATAACAAGAATAAGAGAGAACATCCCCAATCACTCTTTGGCGAACAAAATTGGAGTCTGTTCCATGCTTGATCTCCTTGTCAAATGTCTCCTTTCTTCTTCCAATTATACATGCTGTTATTTCATAAAAAGTGACTGCAAATGGTGCGTCAAATCCCCTACAAGGGCACCAGAATGAGAGTTCAAATTTACCTTTATTAATTATCAACTGGTGACTCATTCAAATTAGCACCAAAATGTCTGCAGTACACACCCATTCATGAGAAAAGCATTATCTTAACTATCTACTGGAAAAGAAAGTGCAGAGGAAATAACTTAAATCATTTGCTGAAAAGAAATGCATAAAATAAGCCCAACAGCTAATGGGGTTAGTGCTTCCTTGTTCATGCATCCCATTGAAGTTTTCGCTTTAGAGGAGGCAGCCAACCCCTTACATTAAAGTCTAATGAGAACTCTTCCCATTAATTTCAGAAATCCAATATACCATAACTCCAACATCACGGTCTTGATGGTTCTCTTCCTTACTCAAGATTACTATCATGCTTTTATACTCTTCCTTGCACAACCACTATATGTTATCCCATACTTAACTCAACCAACATCCTTATAGTTAAGTGGTCCTTCATTTATCTCTAACCTTGGGAGCCTCACAAAAGAAAATTTGAGAACCCCATATTATTTAGATATTTGCCAAGGACATATCTTAACATATTTATTCAAATTTACTTGTGTGAGCAAGTTTGAGACCCAATATACAAGCTACAAGAATTAAAATTTCATTCTAGGAGTGTGACACTTAACGATCTTTTGTGTAGGTGCAATAAAGCTCAAGAGGCTTCTGTTTCTTATCTACAATTATCATTTGCAGTTTTAATCTTCAGATCCTTTATGCAGTTTTTATTGCAGAAGTACATATAAGGTTCTGATGCAAGAAAGATCTTCCCTTTAGCCTTGAATATTTCATCACTATTCACTTGTACAAGTGTTTAATTTTTATGTTAGAATTTAAAAAAAGGAAAATATCTTCTTTATCTAAACCAAAAAAGTGTAATGTGCAAGGTTCAATCTTTACTGAAATGATCATATTCTGTTTATAAATGTGCCAAAGTCATCCCAAAAAACTGGGCTTATCAACCTAGATAAAATGAATACTTGTGTGAGGGCTACAGATTTGTCCATGGCCAAAGTATATGGTATCTTTCATCAACAATCAGCCCTGTGGTTACTTCTAAGTTTCATCGTTGGCATTCACCCTGAGGTGAACTATAGGGTGACATTTTTGAGCAAGAAGGGAAAGGCAAAAGCACTCAAAGAAGAGGATTTGAAGCCTTGCCTTGAAGATTGTTTCATTAGACAAAACATCTATGTCTCACTATGTATGAAGCAAAAGCTGCCCCAGTAACACCTTTCAGCATTTGTTATTGAGCAAGTCTTTGCTCTAGAGTTCATTAGATAGTTGTTACCTCTAAGATTTGTTAGGTGACAAATTGATTAAGGGCAATGTGCAGGACCATAGTTCCCCTTCTATTTGCAGGGCAGACTTCCATTTTCTAACTACTAGTGGAAAATGCACAATGACAGAATATACAACTTCATGTACCTATTTGCAAAGATTTTGCAGAAAAATGTAACATTTACTAACATGCAATGCTAAAAAAATAGTAGCTTAGAAAGAGTAGCAATAGAACTTCTTCTTGTTTGCTAAACCAGCATGTATTAAAAGGTTCATCCGAGATATCAAAGAGAATTAAAACCAACTAACAACATCGACATAGTCAAACAGAAACAGCATAGAGAATCTGAAAGATAATTAAAGAAAACAGTTCCTTAAAGTGTAAAATCTCTCAAGATGTTTTTCTTATTCATTCACAAATCATGACATTATCGCTCTTACAAAGATTGAAAACTTGAAAGCATTAGCACCTGTTGTTAGGTGGTCCAAAGATCTGACAAATTGGAGTTATGCATTTTTTTTGTAACTGCCTTTTCTAACTTACCCAACTAACTTTATTAATTAAAAACAAAATGCAAACCTTAAAGTACATTCAAGTCAATTACAAAACAACTTAAAGTTAAGGTGGTGTCCATCCATTGTCAACACAAAATAAGATCTTTAGAAACAATTTCTTTTTCTTAGTGATAATCTTAATAAAAAAGTCAAGAAATCTTCTTAGAAAGGTGGCAGTGGCCCCAATTGCTTGATTACGAAAATTTTAGTCTTTGAAGCCAAATTACTTGCATGGAGTTAGAGCCAAGATTGCAAGCACTATTTTAGAAATGACTCCGCTATCAACCAATTTGAGCCTCATGCCATTGAATAATAAACCATAGTTTCCAAATTTTGGAGAATTGCCAACCACTTTATCCATTCTACTAAATACGAGCTTCAATGAGAAGCAAGTTTGTAAGGGTGTTTTTGCCAATCTTAATGGCTGACTCCCCATTTAGATATTTCAACTCATGTTCCACATTTATTGAAGACAATGTCCTTTTATATAGTTGACAAATCAATTCATTTCAGTAACTTCTTTGATGACATCTTGTCTAATGAGGGGAGTTGCCCATGCAAGGAGTTCTTCCTAATGTATTGCCCATAGATTGCATACTTAGACTCAACTTGGACTTGATGGACCAAAAATTCTAACTCGACAAGACTTGACAACTTAAAAAATTACTTAATTTTTTTAAAAACACAAATTTATGCAAAATTTAGTTACAAAATGCAATGATTCTACAAAATGTTGGGGAGGTGTTTTCTATTAGATTTGAATACAAATAAAGTACAAAATTGCATCATCATGTAGATACAGAAAAGATCTTATAACTATTATGAATTTATGATGATTGTCTTTGAAAATAATCTTCATAAATTGCAGATCTAGGCAAGTTACAAATTATAATATTTTACAATTTCCTCTTCCCCATTCTAGTGAAAAATTGGGGAGAGGGTCTAGGTCTAGCAAGGAGGTCTAGTCCTAACACTCGACTATGGCTTCTCACTTAGTTTAGAAGGTTGTGCTTGTGGCACCACTTAGATACTAGATGACAATGATTTCTCTTTTGCGACATCTACATCATCCAATCCAATATCTCTTGCTTCCACTACAACCATAGCAACCCCTTGAAATCAACAATCTTGTCCTTTGTAAACAAGGAGGGCTTCTTATCTTGCACAATACATAGGGATCAATCTCAATCAAATCAATAAGCTCCTTTGATTTATCCTCCTATAATAACCCACCCTTAATTTTTTTAAAAAACTTCACAACTTGTTAGCGTTAGCCAATAATCAAAGATGATCGACTGAAGTAAACTCACTTCCACTTTTTGATCACCCAGATCTTGATGTGGGCAAGGCGGGAGCATATGGTGGTAAGGTTACAATGTTATGCTAATGAAAAAGAACCACTTGTTCAGTGAGGTGAGTATGAAATCTCATGAGCATGAAATGAAATCCTCCGCTTATTCAGCAAGAAACTAAAACTAGCAAGAAAGCCCTTGGTGGAAAGCCGACCAAGCAAAGAAAGATCTTGTGCTTATTCAGTGGGTATAACATGAAAGGTAAAGAAAGCTCAACCGCTTAGTCAGCGAGAAACTACAACTAGCAAGAAAGCCCTTGGTAGAAAGCCGACCAAGCAAAGAAAGATCTTGCACTTATTTAGTGGGTATAACATGAAAGGTAAAGAAAGCTCAACCGCTTATTCAACGAGAGCACCACTTATTTAGTAGGGTTAAAAATGATATGAAAAATAACGAAAACTCAACCGCTTATTCAGCAAGAGCACCACTTATTCAGTGGGGTAAGTAACAATAATCAAAGAGCTGATTCACCTATGGTACTACCAAATGGTGTTACAAAGGAGCTCATTACAAATTGTTCCAGAATATCATAAACTGCTGTTACACTATGAAAGTGATGATAACTTGTAGCACAACTCCCCAAAATGATACCCCAACATCAATATAAGTATTTTTTCCAACAAAATACAACAATGATACCTCAATGGAAAGACCCCCAAAGGACTGTAGAAGGTCTGAAACACTGCTGCTACAGGTTTGATATGAATTTGCAGGTCTGATAATGATGTTGCAGCAGTCTAAAAACTCCAACCAGCAAGCTATCAATGGTCACAACTCAAACTAGACACCAAAGAACTCTCTCAGAATGCTTGCAAGGTATTAGCAAGGTCTAGGTGCCTCCACAACAGGTAGAACAACAAGGAAAAGAGGCAGAAAAGTACACAACTCCCAGTGCAGCCAGCCCCTAAAGTGGTATGGTCAGCTAGGAGGGCGATCAACAAGGAAAAATCATAAACACTTCCTAAAAATCTGCACTTTTGCAAGAGGGGGCGTCCAAGGAAGTAAAATCAGATTCTTCAATACCCACAAAAGCTTTCCACTCCTCTAAACAGCATGAGCAAAACAATGGTACGGCCTAGGGTTGGGAAATATCAACCAGCAAAAAGTATCTCAGAAAAATCTCCTCCAAACCCTCCAAAAACTTTGCAAGATTAGCTATCACACCAAATACATAATTAAAAAACATTGAATGAAGCCAAAACTGAAAGCAAACTGAAATCCATCACCAATAAGCTCCAATGGCGATTCCTGCAATGAAGTCACACCCACATCTAGCTGGGGAGTATCTTTCAACCCCAAAACAAGAAGCCACTTTGAAGGTTTTTGTCTCCAAAGCCCTTGAAGGATTCAATCCTCACTCTGACAACACTTCATTATCATAAGATTGCATAATGAAATGAGAGCACAATGGGCCTTATATAGGAATTAGGGCTCAAAATTCGAAATACTTTTTCCCTCCAAATGGGACGCCCCCCTTTTGAGAAAATATAATATTTAATTTTATTTTCACTTACCCCTCCATTTGGGCATCTAACTTAGGAAATTTAGTTTCCCCTTTTAAAACAACTTTAAGTTGTTAAGTGGGGTTGGGAAAATTGTAATGGCTCGTGGGTGCTAGGTGTGGACGCGCTAGGGCATTTGCGCCCTAGCCTGGTGGCTCTGTGTTTCTGGTGGCTGAGTGGGTGGGAAGTCTGGGCGGTGCGGGTAGGGGCCAGGGGTGGCTCTTTTTGCCTTCTTTCTTCTGTGCGTGGGTGCAGTTTCAGGGGGGGTTTTGGTGCAATCTGCAGGGGTTTGGTGTGGGCGTTGGGTCGTCTATTGTCACCGACCCCTTTCTCTTAAGTTTGATCCTTTTGATTTCTCTGTTGGCTAGGGTTTGAATGGCAAGGAATGCATCGATTGGTGAGGTGAGGGGAGATATTCCTATGGCGGAGGTTGGTGGTGGGGCTTCGTTTGGAGAGGGTTTGACAAAATCTAGTACCTTTAAAATGCATAAGATAAATGGATGTCTGGAAAGGGCGCAAGTTCGTCCTGTGTTAGTGATTCAATCAGAGGCGGTAGCTGAAGATCTGGATTACTACAGTAAGCATGTTTTGATTTGTAAGTTTATGGGGATGAGGGTTTCTCTTTCTTTCTTGGACACTTGGATTTGCAAGACATGGTCTCTAGAGGGTAACTTTGATTTTCTGTTGGCTGCAAACAATTTCTTTCTAGTAGATTTCTCGTGCATTGCTGATCGAAATAGGGCATTTGAAGGGGGGCCTTATTTTTATAATCAAGTAGGTCTTTTCATAAAACCATGGCATGCTGGCTTTAATTCGGCGGAAGAGTTGCCTTCTAGGGTTCCGGTTTGGGTTTGCCTTCCTCGGCTGCTGCTTGAATGTTGGAGAACTCATATATTACAATCAATTGCTTTATTGTTGGGTAAGCCTATTGGTCCTTCTCAACATACTTTAGATAAGAGGATCTTTTCTTATGCGAGGGTTTGTGTCGAGATTGATCTGAGTCAACCTCTGCCCGATTCTATTGATTTGACTGTTGGCTCTAATTCCTGGACTCAGCCTTTGGATTACGAAATGTTGCCTTTTTGCTGTCGGTTATGCCATGAATATGGGCATCTGCAGCGGAGGTGTCCTCGGGCTTTTGGTGCGGGAGGTGCAAATAATGCGGGTTCCCAATCTAATTTGAGGGTGGAAAAGGGTAAGGATCCTATGCAGGGAATGGCAGCGGACAAAGATGGTTTTGTTCCAGTTAAACCTCGTAATCGTGGATGGGGCCAAAAGAGGCCTTTCCAGGATAGACAGGAAGGGGAGACTTTCAATAGATTTGAGGCTTTGGATGAGTTAGTTCAAGAGGAAGGGTTTACAGCTGACATGCAAACGGTGGATGGCTCTGGTTCTAAGGAGTTGGTTGAGGTACAGCCTTCGGTGATACCTGGAGTGGATCAGCTTGGTGACTAGGATCCTCAGATGGTGTCTGATCTAGGTCCTTCCGCTCTAGCTCTTGGTGCAGGGGATGGGGGGGTTGTTGATTCTGGTGGCCCCTCTGGTGCTGGTAAGGTCTCCTTGGAGGCTCGGGATAGCCCTGATTTAGGTAAGTTTAAACCTTCTTCCTCTATTCTGGGTGTGCAGCAAAAATCTTTTAAGAAAGGGATTCCTGAGAAATCAGTTAAGGTTGGTCGCAAAAAGGACCAAGAAAAGGTGAAGCTTGCTGGAGAGACATTGGTTGAGGCTGGTTCGGTGAAGACTATTGATGCTCACTTTTCCCAACCCCAACGATGATAGTTCTTTCTTGGAATGTGAGGGGTATGAATAGCATCCCTCGACAAAAGGCTATTCGAGATTTGATTCGCATTCATTCTCCGGATGTGATTTTCTTGCAGGAAACTAAGTTATCAGTGGATAGTATGTTAAGTGTGGCTCCTAAGATTTGGGGTCGTGGCCAATTTCAATGTGTGGGTGCTTTTGGTAATTCTGGTGGAGTGGCTTGTTTTTGGGATCCCCGAAAGGTTAGTCCAATTTGGTGGATCTCCTGTAAGAGTTCGATTTCTTGTGTTGCTTCTCATTTAGAGTCAGGGGAGAAAGTTATTTTCTCTAATATATATGCTCTGACTGATTTCCAAGGTAAAGCACAACTGTGGGATCATGTTAGACATGTGAGGTCTTTGGATCCTTACCTGCCTTGGATCCTGGCTGGTGATTTTAATGCTGTCATTTCTTTAGAAGAGAAGAGAGGAGGTAGTGCTCATTTGGAGCCTTCCTCTAGGCTCTTGAAGGATAATATGGCTCTTTTGAGGTTAGTTGATGTCAAACCAACTAATGGAGTCTTCACATGGAATAATAGGAGAACTGGAGATGCTGCTATTTCTGAAAGACTAGATAGATTTTTGGTGTCTAGTTTTTGGATGGGGGATAGGTGGATGATTAGCTCTGAAATATTGGATTGTCGAGGCTCCGACCATTGGCCAATTAAGCTTGTGGTTGATGTGCCTCAACGATGTGCTAGACAGACTTTCAAGTTCCAACTCATGTGGCTCCGGGATGAGTCTCTTCATGATATGATTTCTGGCTGGTGGGATCTTGGGAAGCCAGCTTATGGCACTGCTATGTACTCATTCTCAAAGAGGTTACAGTACGTCAAATACAAGTTGAAAAGATGGAATAGGCAACATTTTGGTAATTTGTTTCATGAAAAATAGAAGGCTCAGGATAACTTGGACTTAATCACCAGGCAAATTCGTGATCAAGGCCTAACAGAAGAGTTGAGTTTGTCAGAGATTGCTGCAACAAAAGAGGTAGAGGAATGGGAGTTAAGAGAAGAATTTTTTTGGAAACAAAAGTCTCGTATTGAATGGCTCCAGGCTGGTGATAGGAATACTTCTTTTTTTCACAACTCAGTTAAAGACCGGAGGCAAGGTAATGTTATTTCTTCTCTTGTGTTGTCTGATGGGGAAATTTTGTCCTCTTCTGCTTCTATCTCTGCGGAATGCATTCGGTATTTCTCTTCATTATTTTCTGAGGATTCGCCTCCAGCTGAGGAGGCTGAAACAAGGATTTTGAATTGTATCCCGCAGCTAGTGTCTAATGAAATGAATGAATCATTGCTTTCTCCTATTACCTTGTTGGAGCTTGAGAACGTTGTGTTCCAGATGAAGAAAGGTAAAGCACTGGGGCCTGATGGATTCCCTGTTGAATTCTTTTAGGAGTTTTGGGAGGTGGTTAAGTTGGACCTCTTAGAGGTTGTTAAGGAATCTTTCATGAATAAACAAATGTTGAAGTCTCTGAATGCAACTTTTTTAGCTCTCATTCCAAAGAAGGAGGGGGCTAATTCTTTGGATCTTTTTCGGCCTATTGCATTATGTAATGTTGTTTATAAGATTATTACTAAGTTGATTGCTGAAAGGCTGAAACCTTGGCTTGGTGAGTTAATCTCTGAGGAGCAGGGGGGTTTTGTTGCTGGCAGACAGATCATGGATGGTGTTGTGATTGCAGCTGAGACCATCCATTCTATGGAATCCTCAAAAGAAAAATCTATGTTTATCAAGCTGGACATGGCAAAAGCGTATGATCACGTTAAATGGAGCTTTCTATTCAAGATTCTTGGAGCTTTTGGCTTTGCTAGTGATTGGATTGAATGGGTTAGGAGTTGTGTTACTTCTTCCTCCTTCTTAGTGCTTTTCAATGGTGAGCCCACTGAGTTGTTTGGTGCTTCTAGAGGCCTCAGACAAGGAGATCCTTTGTCACCCTACTTATTCATCCTACTTGCGGAAGGATTGGGAAGGCTTATTCGTGCTCAGGTAGCAAGTGGCTTGATTCAGGGTTGGAATTGGTGAAATGATCTTCCCCCTCAAACTCATCTTCAGTTTGTTGATGATACTGCCTTGATGGGTAGGGCAAGAGTTGAGGAGGCTTTGAACTGGCGCAATGTTTTGGACAGCTACTTGGCGGCCTCTGGGCAGCGCATTAATGAGGGGAAGTCTCTCATTTACTTCTTCCATACTCCTAAGGGTATCCAAAGGAGATTAGCAGGTATTCTTTGTTTCCAGATCGGTTCGCTTCCTTTTCTCTATCTTGGAATCCCTCTTGCCATTTGTTCTCTCCCTAAAAGGTTTTGGCAAGAGACTCTTGACAAGTTTCGAAGTTTGGTCAGCCATTGGACTTGCAGGTGGCTTTCTTCAGCTGGAAGAGTGACTCTTCTTAAGTCTATGATCCAGGCTCTCCCTCTTTATAAGTGCTTTGTTCTTTTTGCTCCATCAAGTTTTATTCAAGATTTCGAGAGACTGTCTCGTCAGTTCCTGTGGTCTGGCAACCTTCTTCATAGAAAGTGGAGCTTGGTGAAATGGGATGTTGTCTGTAGGCCAAAGCAGGAAGGGGGTCTTGGTCTACGACGAACTGATTTGAATGGGCAGGCCTTGGCTGCTAAGCTGTATTAGCGTTGGTGTTCACAACAGCATATGTGGTGGGCTAAAATTCTTACCCTCAAATATTTGGGTGCGGTGGAAAGCATGGAGGTTGTAAGATTTAGTCTGGAGGGGAAAGGTTCTATGATGTGGAGTACCCTCAAACGGGGTGCCAAGCTTGTGAAACAGGGCCTTTTTTGGATTTGTAATGGGGGTCGGGAAGCTCTCTTCTGGCATGACTCTTGGGATGGACATCCCCCTATTTTGTCTTCTCATACCCACCTTCAGGACTTGTGCCAGATTTTTGAGGAGGCGGGTTGGTGTCATGTGGCCGACTTCAAATCTCAACATTCTTTGAGTCAGATTACTATGTCCAGGTGGAAGGACCCTCAGGATTGGCCTCCTGGGGGGGTTTTGGAGGATCGTCAAGTGCTTGCTAAGATTTTTTCGGATCGCACCTGCAACTCTCTTCTTGGGAGAGATGTGCTTGCTTGGGGTCCAGATTTGCGGGGTAAATTTTCGGTTGCCTCTAGTTATCAGGTTTTGGATAAACAGGTCTTTGGGAGCTCTGAGGCTCCTTGGTGGAAGCATGTTTGGAATAAATTTGTTTGGCCTAAGTGTAATTTTTTCTCTTGGCTTGTTGTCCAAGGTAAGTGTCTTACTTGGGACAATATTTGGAAACGGGGGTTCCAGGGCCCTTCCATGTGTGTTTTGTGTGGTCAGCATGAAGAATGCCTCTCGCATCTCTTTTTTCAGTGTTCCTTTGCTAAGGATATCTGGCATCACTGGTGGAATCTCTGGAGCTTACCGTGTTGCCATGTCTCTGCCTTGGATGATTTTTGGAGGAGACAGGGATCATCTCCTGCCAAAACCTCTTTTCTTAAAATTGCTTGGAGCATTGGCCCTAGTTTGATTGTTTGGCATCTTTGGTTGGAGCGCAACAGACGAATTTTCTTGGATAAAAAATTGATCTTGGAGCAACTTTGGAGGCGGATTCTTGGGGCTCTGCAGGAGACTTTATCTGCAAAGTGTGATTTGTCTGTGCCAGTTGATCTTGGGGACTTGGATGTTGTTAATTCCCTGGGTCTCGTTGCTGGGGATAGGAGAAATTTGGGTAGTGTGCATCGTAGGCGTGGGCATGAGAGGGTGGCTCATGATGGCTTCTGGTATCCGCCTGCTCTAGGGGAGCTAAAAATCAATACAGATGGGTCATCTAGGGGTAATCCTGGGCATGCTGGAGTTGGTGGTATTGGTAGAGACAGCTTGGGAGTGGTGGTGTTTTTCTTTTCTATGTATTGTGGTTTGCATACCAATAATCTTATGGAGGCTAGTGCTATCCTTATGGTGATTGAGCATGCGGTTGGCCTTGGGTGGCGGCGGATTGTTTGTGAGTCTGATTCTCAGGTGGTTATTGATATGTTGCATAAGCGACAGTTGGAGGATATGAATTGGAAGCTTGTTGTGGTTGTCAAGCAGATTATTTCTATGTGCTATTCTCTGGAGTCCATTGTTTTTCGCCATATTCCGCGAGAGTGGAATAGGGTGGCTGATGGATTGGCTAGATGGGCGTCAGAGAGGACTGATTCTTGGTATGTGGATGGTTGGGGCAATTTTCCTAATGACATGGCCCCTGTTCCTGAGGAGTGGGTTGCGGAGGATATGAGATGCTTCTTGGGTTTGAATTAATTCTTGTTTTGTTGGGCCCCTTGTGGCTTCTTTCTTCTGACTTTGTAATGTTGTTCTGATTCAATAAAGTTTTTACCCACTTTTATTAAAAAAAACTTTAAGTTGTTAAGTCTAGGTGTGGGGTACAAGGGGTCAAATAATAACTTTATAACTTAAGTCATAATATTACTTTTTTCAAACTCCAAGGATGGTGGATGACTCAATTGCCAAAAATGACAAACCTCAACAAATGAAATTGCCACCATTGCTAGAATTGGAAACCCTGCATTGACCGTTGTCAAGATGAATTACCAAAAATAGCACTTACTAAAAATAGCAAATTGCTAAAATAAGTGTGTCCAAACGCCAAATTAGCCCAAGTTGAGATGTAGCTGAACTTACTAAAAATAGTAAGTGCTAAAAATAGACATTACTTAAAATAGTAGTTATTGCCCACCAAGGATCTTAGAAAACCCAAAAAACTTAGAAAACACTTTGGCAATCCTCTGCAATTACCTCCTAAAAGTGCTGACAAGAATCCTTCAAGAATCTTGGAATTCCCTAAAACGCTTCCCAATAGCCTACGAGACTTCGGAAATAGGCTAACGGTCACTAAAAAGCTTACGGCTAAAAAGGGGACATTACATCTTCACCCTTTTTGTGTGAAGCCAAATGTTGTATTGCACAAAAACTAGGTCATTGAGGTGTTGTTGCGTCAATTTATTGTATTTCTTCGTGTGCATGGCTTCATACAACTAGAGGCACTACAAAGTTGAGACAAAATTTAGATAGCTAACTTTCGAAGATTTGGGATGTTTCCACCCTAGTCTTCTCACCAAGAACCTATAAATAAGATATTCAAGAGTTTGTAAGAAAATTATATTTTATTAATAATTGTAGTTTGTAACTTGTAAGATATAAGTAAAGTCTCTAATTTGTTTTTACTTGGTGTCTTGATGAATCTCCCTCAAATAGCTAGTGTCAAAGAAATGAGCTTTCCCCTAGTTTACTTGTAATTCTGCAATTCCAAAATAATGAGGTCCCTCACCTCAATCTTCTGTGTCATCCTCTCAAGGCATATTGAGAGGCCCTCCATAACCTTACCATTAGGATCTGTGAAGTTATTAGAGAAGAAAAACTTAGGGTTGAGGAGGTACCTTGTTGCAAGATTAGTTGGTGGAGTTGATTGTTCCACCTTCGATCAATGATCTCCTGTAATGACCAATTCCAAATATTTTTTTTGTTTTTTGTTTTGTTTGCTGATTGAGCTTTACTTGATGATGTTTTGTTTGTATGTTATTCAATGTCATTGATTGGTTCAACATACTTGGTGAATATAGAACATATATGCAGAAAATATCATAGAGAGAACTTGCTAGCGAAGATTACTTTCAAGAAACAATTCTCAGATTTCTTAACAGAAATTTTCTGAGTTTACAAATGTATTTCAGACTTCTTTTTACAAGTCAAAACAGACTCAAAAAACTTTATATCAGACCTGGAAATTTAGCATCAAACAGCTTCTAACTTGCAATAAACCAAACCACAATGACCAGCAATGAACCCCTTTCTTCTCCAATGCCAAGGCCCCCTGTTTCAGACTTAAAGGATGGTGAAATAAGACCATTACATCAACAGGTCTGCACTGTGCAAGTCACCTAGCAGCCGTTATGGGAATCCCATCAAACTTGCCTCCACCATTGATGAGAGCCTTCAACTCCAAGCCCCAAAAAAATGCCATTATCTCCTCTCTATCCAGCTACAGAAATTGACTTGCAGCTCTCAGTATAGAAGACCAGCACCAAGGTGACACCTAGATTAAAAGACGGCTGGCAGCTGGGGGCGACCTAGGAGATAAAATCCAAACCTTCACTAAAAAATGCTTTCTTACACTTGATGGAAATGCCTTGGGGAGGGCTAGCCATTGATGCAATATCCATTTTTATTCATTTGACCATTCAAGAGTTATGAACCAAAACCTCTGTTCAGGTCCAAAGTGCAATGCCCAGAAAAAAGATTAGAATCACACTAAAATCATCACTAAATCACACCCAATCTGAAAACTAAGCAATCTACACCAAAACACTGAAAACTACTCAAAAGAACTGAAAAATCTTCATCATTTTCGCCCAGTTGTGATTCCTGAAATGAAACCACCAATCACCAGCTT
Source organism: Sequoia sempervirens (assembly GCA_007258455.2). NCBI lineage: Eukaryota > Viridiplantae > Streptophyta > Pinopsida > Cupressales > Cupressaceae > Sequoia > Sequoia sempervirens. The sequence continues at coordinate 451,327,099 of VDFB02281492.1, read as the reverse complement.
GAGTAGGTCTCTCACTACTGAAACTAGCCTTAGAATCTGAGGGTTTTCGTCTTCAATCCCGTTCTTCAGACCTCTGGTAACAAATCAGCAACATCTCCTTTTGTCGTCAATCTGAACCATGGCAAATGAAGTCGTCAAAAAAGACTTTTAAAGGTCTCAACATGAGATTAGGGCGACCAAGGCTTGCCCTAAAACCAACACCACCTTTGGAGAATTAAATTTTTGATTTAAAATCAATCTCCACCAAAAACATTAGCTTTTCATTTTAATATTTAATTCACCTCCAAGCTTGGGCACCCAAGATAAAAGAAGCATTTTAAAATGTTATAATTGTTTAAAAACAATTTCAAGTGATTGCATTAGGCGTCCAAGGTCCTTTTTATATCTCCTTATGACCCTTCAATTAAAAAATATAAAGTTACTTAAATAAAGCTCACTTTTCGAAACATAAATCAAATATTTAAATGGTTTAACCATAGTAACTTTATGCCAATTGAAAATGTGCTGCTATGACAAGCCTGACGTGGTCCAGTATTCCCAAAATAGACTTACTGTAGAGAGTGAGCACCATACTGCCCCTACTAAAAATAGAAAGCCATGCCTGAAACACCGAAAAACCCCACACAAAGTGCTGGCACAAGATATTAAAACTCATCGGACAACCTCCACCCGTTGCCCGAACAAAACCTACATTGCTCATCCTGTCCAGTTACTAAATATAGCACTTACTAAAAATAGTAAGTGTGTAAAAACCAGACTGATATAAAAAAAGACATTGAAAATCGGGATATTATAGTGCGCCCTTCCCAAAGATTGTTTATCCTCAAGCAATGCCAGTAAAAACTTGCAACCAACAATCTGACCCATACTGAAACCAATAATGATCCTAGGGTCCCAAATAAATCTAGGAGGTTTGTAACACCATCTGCTCAAAACCTTGTCCTACGAGGTATTGACACATGAAGCCTCCTGTAAATCTCCTGTTAAAAGAGTTATCAAATACCGCATAGACCTGATCAACTCCTCAAAAGAAAGCCCCTCAAGAGAACCAAATTGATGTACCACAAGAGTAACCTCTAGAAAAATAACACTGGTTCTCTCATTCCAAATGGTTGCTGCACTAAAACTCAGTGTGATTCCCAGGTTCCAAGTGAGTCTCAAAAAGGAAACATCGTGCTGAAGCTGTGCCACACTAATCATAACTGTTTGACCAATGTTACCAAACTGTACCCTCCTATCTTGGACCATTAAAGAGTAAAAATCGTCAAGGCCCAAAATGAAAAATCTGAAAGAATTGAAGTTAATGTCATGGAATATATCCTGGCACGACAACTCAGAGAAGACTGCATCAATAAACTCATTACCAATCACAGTCTTGGTCTCCATGAAAATCACCCTACTCAACCCAAAGGAATTAACCTTGGCTTGACACAACATGATGCCCAAAATACGAAGCAAGCCAACCACTGCCATACCTCTAAAATCTACCACCCAGGGAAAGTCTATGTTGATGCAAGCCGAAATCATAACATCAACACTCAACCTCCAAGTGTCAAAAGAATGGTCCCAAACACACCAACACGCCCAAACCACAACAATCAAAACGACATCATCTGAAATAATGCATATCATCTCTGTGTAGTAATTGCAGTGGGCGTCACTCACCAAAATGGAAACAATAAATGGGTAGTCTGTGTCCGGAAAGATTCTTGTAACCGGCTACCCCAAGGTATGTCCAACCTCAAAATCAGTATGCTCATCAAAAGATATCACCATAACCAATGATAAAAGGTAAGGGCTGCGGTAATCAAATTGAAATCCAACCGAAGATATAGCAGAGATGTGTAAGGAAGTATCAACACTCAACAGAGTCATCCCCTGGAATCAAATCATCTTTGCCATCCAACCCCAACCCCAACCATGAACTACTCCATTGTTGAACTGAAGGAACTATCCAACTCATCTGCAGGTTTGAAATCAAAGTCATATGCAAGCTGGTTGGAAAATGGGCAGTGGTATTAATACTGGAAGTTGACCCACTACGCCAATCTCGAGGCAACACCTTATGTCTAGAAACTGCGCTTGGGTCCCAAGTCTTGTAATCAAATCCACTCGTGTCATTGAAATTGTTTGAGTCTCCGTTTTCCAACTTGAAAAGTGGATTGTTATGAGTCAAATCAGCGTCCCATTCAAATAAAGGATTATCAATTAACTGAAGACTATCCTCAACTCCCAATTCCAACCAATCCTCTTCCTGATCCAAACTTTTATTTTCTGATTTACTCGGACAATGTGCAAGGTCATACTCCTCCTGGATAAGATCAAACTCCATCATTACCTGTTCGATCTCCTTTGCCCTTTCTCTACCTTCCTTCTACTTAAACTGTTGAGTCTCATAGAGCTGTTTGTTCGCTTCAAGTAGTGCCTCTTGGACACTTTCCAAGGCAAGCTTTGTAGAGTTAAGCTCAATGGTGAGCTCACTAACCTCTCCCCTTAACTGCTTAGACAAAGATAAGGTTTCATTTGCAAACTTGGTAGCTAAATCTCGATCATGCATCATGTGTAATTAAGCTATTTTAACTTCCATAGAGTTCTTCAATATTTGTAAATTAGAAATTGAAATATTAAGCTCACTTTGTCCCATAGATGCAGTTTGAATTAAGTTTTGCACATGCATATGTTTGCTGTCCAAATTGGATAAAATGTGTACCTCATTTTCAACAGTGACCAAGAGATGTCTTTTCCAATTATGATCAAACGAAAATGATGAATTGCTATTATGTGGCATGCGAAAATCAGAACTATTATACCTGTTATCAAAGTCTCCATCGCTGTCCCAAATTGTATGTGCCTCTTCTTCAACGCTTACCCCATCTTCGTCACTAGGCCTTCAATCAAAATTAGCCCCAAGCATAAACATTTCAGATTTGTCTACAAGTTTATGCCTCTCAAATTCAATTTCCTCTAAGGCAACCTTTTTACATTCTTTATGCTCTAACATTGGGACAACAACTTGGTTAAAAAGGAATTCTTCCCAAACCGATTCTTCATCATACTTTGGTCCACAATCACCTGGATCCCACGGTCCTGTGAGCTGATATTTTCTTTTTGAAGGAGTATGCTCAATGTATTTCCATTGAGTGGCGACTTCCCAAATCACTTGAGATTCTCCCTTATCATCCCCAATAGTGGATTGTGAATTCAAGTCAACCAAACTACAAGGTCCCTACTCTAAATCAGCTACCTGCAAAGTGAAATCAGATTTCTTTCCAAGATTGAAAACATCACAATCGTTGCCCTCCTCTATGCATGGCTCTCAGGATGAAGTGAGGACATCATTGCAATCAAAAAGGAATTCATCCCATTGTGGATCCTTGTCATACTGAGGTGCCAACACACCCGGATCCCAAGTGTAAAAAGGCTGATCACTTTGTTTAGAGAGTAAATGTTTACGGTGCTCCTCTTGAGTAGTTGCCTTTCTGAACAAGACACTCTCCAACTCATAATCACTGAAATCATCGTAATCATCTCTCTCCATAGGCTTGATTTGGAAGTCCAACCCAAAGCCACCTATGTCACTGTTACCCACATGGGATAAAGAATCATCATTATTAGCTGATTCAAGAACATCATCTCTCTTGTTTTTCTCATGCCCATCATATAAAGGTTTCTCAACTTCATTGGATAGCTCTAAGGGAGTATACAAGGTAGCTGTTTTGTCAATTCCTTCATGCACAACCTCATCTATAGCAGTTGCTTGCATGACCAAAGAGTCAACCTGAGGCTCCGTCACACATTCTTCAAGCTTCAAAGCAACCACTTCATCTGATTTTTCTGTTGTGAACTTCTCTTCATCCACCTGCTCTTCATTGAACTTATGAGGTCTCAACTTTGCCACCTCCCTAGAATGAAGTTCTAGTTCCTTCTTGTCAAACCTCTCTATGAGTCTCTCAGTAAACTCAGTATAAGAAGTAATCTGAGCATGTCCCATTGTGATCTTCCCATGGTGCCACCACATGTGTGCAACTCCATCAAGGTGCATAGTAGCATATTTTATGGCTTCTTCCTCAGACATGGGGTTTAAATTGAAGTATGAGTCCACCCTTTGAACCCATGCTCTCGTTGAAATCTCACCGGACCTGTCAAAGTAAGGAATGTTGAGTTTTCCAACTTCCCTTCGAAAGTTTTTTTGATCTCTATTGTCCTTGTTGGGTGAATGCCTCATCCTGAGATCTATATAATCCCGAAGTGGTAAGTCATACTGGAAACCAGGCCCTGCAGCTGACCAATCCCTTTTAAATTGTTCCTGCTGTCCAACTAAATTGAGTTCAATTGATGCTTCTACTCTCGATGGAATTTTTGGCATAAGGGGTTTCGCCATTGCTGCACCATTCTGCTGATTGGCTGCCCTTCGTTGTCCCACATCATTGTTTTGCCCAAAACAATCCAATCTTTGTACCAACTGTGCAAGTTGTTGATTGGTCTCTTGAGCACATTGGGCTGCTCTTTCTTGACCTCTAACCACAACATCCAAGAGTTGCATCAAACAATCTTGCTTACCAATATTTCTTTCTGCTTCTTCTCTTCTTCCACCCATGTTTTCTTGGTACCTTTTGTCTCGGTTGCTAATGTACATAGATTATCACACCCACTGGTTGGCAGGACTGATTTGGCTCTGATACCACTGTAATGACCAATCCCAAATATATATATATTTTTTGTTTTGTTGCTGATTGAGCTTTGCTTGATGATGTTTTGTTTGTATGTTTTTCAATGTCATTGATTGGTTCAACATACTTGGTGAATAGAGAACATATATGCAAAAAATATCATAGAGAGAACTTGCTAGCAAAGATTACTTTCAAGAAACAATTCTCAGATTTCTTAACAGAAATTTTCTGAGTTTACAAATGCATTTCAGACTTCTTTTTACAAGTAAAAACAGACTCAGAAAACTCTATATCAGACCTGGAAATTTAGCATCAAACAGCTTCTAACTTGCAATAAACCAAACCGCAATGACCAGCAACGAACCTCTTTCTTCTCCAACGCCAAGGTCCCCTGTTTCAGACTTCAAGGATGGTGAAATAAGACCATTACATCAACAGGTTTGCACTGTGCAAGTCACCTAGCAGCCGTTATGGGAATCCCATCAAACTCACCTCCACCATTGATGAGAGCCTTCAACTCCAAGCCCCCAAAAAATGCCATTATCTCCTCTCTATCCAGCTACAGAAATTGACTTGCAGCTCTCAGTATAGACGGCCAGCACCAAGGTGACACCTAGATTAAAGGACGGCTGGCAGCTGGGGGTGACCTAGAAGATAAAATCCAAACCTTCACTAAAAAATGCTTTCTTACACTTGATGGAAATGCCCTGGGGAGGGCTAGCCATTGATGCAATATCCATTTGGATTCATTTGACCATTCAAGAGTTATGAACCAAAACCTCTGTTCAGGTCCAAAGTGCAATGCCCAGAAAAAAGATTAGAATCACACCAAAATCATCACTAAATCACACCCAATCTGAAAACTAAGCAATCCACACCAAAACACTGAAAACTACTCAAAAGAACTGGAAAATCTTCATCATTTTCGCCCAGTTGTGATTCTTGAAATGAAACCGCCAATCACCAGCTTGAGCAGGTTTCTCACTGCCGAAACTAGCCTTAGAATCTGAGGGTTTTCGTCCTCAATCCTGTTCTTCAGACCTCTGGTAACAAATCAACAACATCTCCTTTTTTCGTCAATCTCAACCATGGCAAATGAAGTCTTCAAAAAAGACTTTTAAAGGTCTCAACATGAGATTAGGGTGACCAAGGCTTGCCCTAAAACCAACGCCACCTTTGGAGAATTAAATTTTTGATTTAAAATCAATCTCCACGAAAAACATTAGCTTTTCATTTTAATATTTAATTCACCTCCAAGCTTGGGCGCCCAAGATAAAAGAAGCATTTTAAAATGTTATAATTGTTTAAAAACACCTTCAAGTGATTGCATTAGGTGTCCAAGGTCCTTTTTATGTCCCCTTATGACTCTCAATTAAAAAATATAATTGTACTTTAATAAAGCTCACTTTTCAAAACATAAATCAAATATTTAAATTGTTTTAACCATAGTAACTTTATGCCAACTGAAAATGTGCTGCTGTGACAAGCCTGACCTGGTCTAGTATTCCCAAGATAGACTTACTATCTTTAGTAAGTACTAAAGTTAGCAAGTGACATCCCAAAGGCTCGAACTGGAGAAAAACTGATATTGCACCAAAACTCACTGTAGGTAGTGAGCACGATACTGCCCTTGCTAAAAATAGAAAGCCACGCCTGAAACACTGAAAAACCCCACAAAAAGTGTTGGTATCAGACATTAAAGCTCATCGGACAACCTCCACTTGTTGCCCGAATAGGAAAACCTACACTGCTCAGCCTGTTGGACCAGTTACTAAATATAGCACTTAATAAAAATAGTAAGTGTGTCAAAACCAGATTGATCCAAAAAAGGACATCGAAAATGGGGACATGACATCTCCCAAATGGGATCAAATCTATTTCTATCCCCTCTATAATAGTTTTGAATGGCCACTTTGACCCTATCCATGGCCTCATAACTATACCCCATTGGGTTTTGATCCCCATCCACCAAGTGCAAAACTCTCACCAAAGGCTTTGACACCTATAAGTACAAACAAATTAAAGTTACAAAGTATACAATAAAAGTAAATACTATTAAAGTATAAAGCTAAAGGATTCAATTTAAATTTAAATTGAAGTTTGAGGTTATCTTAACATCTCTACAACTCTCTTCACATAGACATTATCAAAAATTGTCTTTGCGGTCCTCTCTACATTGACATTCATTGAAAATGGTGAGTCTAGACATGCTTGAATCAAAAACATCTGCTTCAACAATATCAGTAAACTAGTCATGATTTGCAACAGTAGGAAGTTAGCTGCAAACCTTGTGGCACTTGGTTGCACAAGCTCTTTCCCCTTGGTCTGATCTCTCATTAAAGCTAACAACTTGTTGGTAAATAGATTTGTCACTGCGATTATGTCTCCAAGAATGAACTTCTTTGTCTGAAGAGCAATGACAATTGTACCAACAGTTGGAGTGATTGCTATGGGACAGCGATCTTGCTCTGCGTTTGGGACGGGCAACTCCCTTGTATGATTAATTTTGGGGTTTTCATGGTATTTTAATCAAAAATACCAAAGGTAAAAAGAGAATGAAAATAACTCACACAAACCCTAGCTGTAAACACACGAATATCAACTGGGATTTCACAATCTTGTGACAAACTAACTGGAACACATTACAAAACTAGAAACTATGTGCCCAAATTTATATAATGGATTTTATAATAACGTATATGATACTGTAACAATAGTGGATGAATAGCATATAAATCTCAACATACAAAGAGATGGGAATGAACAACATTTGAATCAAGATACCAAGATTATGGCTGTATTTCTTTACGCATATTACACAGTTTATGAATGCTACAATAGATGACTAATAATTTCCACCATGACACAAAGGGATTACTCATTTAACATATGAAAAACCAGTAATGATAACACAGAAAACAACAAAAACATAAGAATCAACTGTTTTCTGTATTATTTCCTTAAAGCTAAACAACTTCGGAAACTCCCTTGTACAAAGTGTGAATCTAGAAGCCCTCTTTTTTTTACTCTCAGTTCTACTCTAAACAAGAAGAAGAACTAAAAGAAATAAAAATTGAAACCCTATTACATTTGAAAACATGGCCTTTATAGCCTCCCAGCCCATAACTAACTTGTAACTACCTCTTTTTAAGACTTTATGAAATATTTGATAAATTATTACAAAGTCTTATTGATGAGCATGCATTCAATTCATTAAAATAAATTATTCTAAAAACATTAATAAATCTGAATTTATAATAAGATGCTGAGTCTTTTTTGAAATTTGACGAGCATATGCCTATCAAGGTATTCTGTTGAACACTTTATTCTCACTAACTGTAAACATTCACCTGCAAGTGTATTGTGTCAAGCACATTCATTTGTTTCCCTCTCTTCACTTAGAAAAATTGCAGATTCAGAAGTTTGTTCAAGACTTGCTCACATTGTTTTCAAAACAGCTCTTTTGTCTCATATGCAATTGCCAGCTTCTCACTGTGGTGGCATCCTTCTGATTACATCATCTTTAGATTGTGGCTTAGTTGATTTGCCCTCTGTAGATCCATTAGAAATGTCTTATTGAATACAAACTACACCACATACTTATTTGATCAATTCCCAAAAGGAGTAACTAGATTTGGACTACTCTTAACTCTTGACCTATGTTTCCCAAAGGTTTTTCATCTGAAAAATAAATCCAACTTGTCGTGTGCAGTTGACTTGATGAATTGTTTAACTGGAGTAGTTTGTATATCATCATCATTACTTTCATGCTCATTTTATAGCAACATGTTCCTCAATTCCCAAAAGGAGTAACTAGACTTGGACTACTCTTAACTCTTGACCTATGTTTCCCAAAGGTTTTTCATCTGAAAAATAAATCCAACTTGTCGTGTGCAGTTGACTTGATGAATTGTTTAACTGGAGTAGTTTGTATATCATCATCATTACTTTCATGCTCATTTTATAGCAACATGTTCCTCTGTTTCATCTACCAACTGAATATAATGACACATTTGAGTCCACATTTGTTGACTTTTCCATGATCAAAAAGAAGAAGTGACAGTGACAGAAAGAGGAGATTGTATTGAAGCATGCATTAATGAATAAGAAATTTTTTCACCAGACTGAAAGTGGAGAATGTGAAGAAGAGCCACTGAAAGTTCTCCCAGCAGGCATGAAGCCCCAACTTAAAAAAATGACGAAGAAAGAATGCTGCAAGAAATTTCACATGATGTTTTCATTCCAGATTGGTTTCTTGGGGCTTCAGATGATGACTTTATTTGTGGGGAAGATGTTCTTATTCATCCATCACTGATTATTGAAGAGGAAAGCCCTGTTGATATGCTTGTGGTAGGGACAATAGTTTTTGCCTTTCCCAGATAAAGGAGTCAATACTCTTAGTGAATTCATGTGGTAAAGAATACCTATTACTTGGTGATGAGCAAGCAATAGGGAGGCGTTTGCATGGGCAGAAGATGAGGACTAACTCTTTCTCTGAAAAGAAAAAAAGATTGACTTGTCTTCTACACTGCCTTTTGTGTCTTAAATTTCATTGTAGAAGTGGTAAATAGCTGTAAGTCTTGATGAAGTTGAAAAAAGATCCCTGAAACAAATCTGATGTGAAGGAGCTCATCCGCTACCTATTTACCTTTAGATTAATAGAGAGGTTATGGACTTGCTCAATATACTGCTGGACCGATTGGTCAAATGTTGAACAAAGATGGAGCCTTCATGCCATCAGCTCCTTTTCTTAATAGAGGAGGTAAAATTGCACTTTTATATAGCTGCTTTGAAATCTGCCCAATTGTCAATTTCTGATTTGTCAATAGCCCTTAGAAGCCAGACATGATATTGCGACTAAGTGATTGCTTGATTGTTCATATGGACCTCCATTATCATTTTTTTTTGTGGTTCTGTGAGATTGTATCATGTCTTTAAATACATCTATAGACTATGAACCCAAGCATCTGACTACTTATTGTCAGTTGCGCGACCAATATGTGAGTTATATCTTGCTGTCCATTTTTAAAACAGGTTGGGTAGTTGGGCTGGTCAAGCGAATGGAACTGGTGGTTCTTATGAGCCATGAGTTATTAGAACACATTTCTTATTGACTGCTTAAGTTGGAGTTGAAATGAACTTTGTTGTTGGTCATGGAGCTATTTGATGACCAACTGGACCAAGTTGGGGTTCTGGTTGAAACTCGAAGGACTTCTTGTACTGTTCATCAAAATAAAAGCAAAAGAATACAAGGAAAAATGACAAAAGAAATAATACTATCACCATTAGAGACAACTATCTATTTGTGGCAATGCAATATCCATGAGGAAGGGTTTAAAGAAGCTTCAGATTGCTTGACCAGTAGTTGGGAAGTAGTATTGGAAGAAACTGACAGAAAAAAAGGGTTCAAATCTACAAGACGTGAAGCCCAGTATGATTTGGGAAATAATAGGCTGATGTTGTAGCAATAACAAAGCCATGAGCAGGAACCTTAGTCCAGGAAGACCCCATGAAGGTTTGAATAGCAAACTAGATCTGCACAAGATCAAATCTGACACAAAAATTGAACTGTTGTTGGGTTGTGCTTTACTGCTTTAATGCTACTGTCATAGACTATTTTCAAATGGGACAAACAGAGCATATTTCTATTTTTGAGTTAATATTTTAAATTGATATATAAGCTAAAAATTTTACAATGACATTTAATGCTTCCAACTCTCACCTACCAACTTTTTGCTCTCCACCTAGTTTTTAAAATTTAATTTGATTTTATCTACCCCTTTCAGATGCTTTTCTATTTTTAATTTATTTGTATCTACTATTTGAATTGTTCCACTAGACGCTTGTGCATATAGATCTGACTAGTAGATGACTTAAGTAAATTTAAGTTAAATTACTAACTATATTGGATGTCTTTATCAAAGCTACTTCATAATCTATCCATACATATGACGTGGGTACAGGTAGGAGTGCGGTATTTAGATAGATAAATTTATCTTTGACTGTAAAATTTGTATCAACTAATCTCTTCATAGTTCTATTTTTCTCATAGTTATGAGGTTCAAAATGTTTGATTTGTTTGGGGTGTCAAAAGAATTCTGGACCCCAGAATTTTCAAAATAAAAAAAGGTAAAATCTTTATAGGAATTGAAAAGTCTGGAACAAATTGGACAAATCCAGCCTGTCCGAAAAATCTTGATCCATCCATTTAGATTTGTAACTATGATTTCTTCATACTAAGTAATCTTTAATAAATTACTTTTTTTCCTCCCTTCTTTGTCACTTTATTACTGTTTCCTTTTGCTTCTTTGGCTAATAGATTCTACTAATATATTTAATCCACAATGCTCTTTCATGTTTTCGAATTTGTTTAACTTTCTATCAAGTTATCAGGACAGTGTGTGCACAATATTTTGCATTGAAGATTTGGAATTTTTGAACAACTTTTTTGGTCAGTGGTCTTGAAGAAGAAGCTTAGAATTATGGATTTAAACTTTCCCCTTGGCATTAAAGGAGTTTTGTGTAGTCTTAGTTTAGTTCACATCAATTATGAATCTTTTCCAAGCTGGGTCAAGCAATTGCTCCTTATGTTGTGAACTAATTAGGTTCAAAATTTTCTTTGCTTCAAAGAATCATAGTGAATATTGTAAGAACATTTAAAGGTAAAGACTTTTACTTCAAATTAGAATCTGCGTTTCATGTCTGTTTATACAAGCACAAGGAAGTACATGTTTCACTTTCACTTTGAGAATTATTTTCTCCTTTTTTGAGATTTCATCATTAAGAAGGAAATGGAGAACTCATTGTTACTTTATCTATTCTTGCCCTTGGACCTTAAGGCCAGTGGATGATGAGTTTTGGGAGAACAGTGATCAACAGTGGACAGCTGAGCAAGAGAGGAAGAATATTCTACTTTGCATTGATCCTCAGGTAAGATTGGAAACTGATAGTTCCCTTACCATGTTTATTGAATACATATGTACATCACCCCTCTAATATTCTCATTGAATGCCAAAATTATTAGTTGTTAAATACATGCTATAGAAAATACTAATGATTATGGTTGTTATGTATACAGTATAAGGATCACAATAGTTTTCACTTTTCTGTTTTTTCTTTTCAAATTTTTAGCTCATATTAAAATTTTCATGGTGTGCTTGTTATTTGTTGACTTTGTAGTCTTCTTTTAAAGTCCTTTTTTTAATTTTTTTTTTAAGAAAAGTACAATAATTAGATAAAAGGGGAGTCTGTCTTTTACAACTTACCATAGACCATAATGGTTGTATAGAGTAGAGGGATGGAAAACGTCTAAGAGTAAAAAAACTGGGAGTGCCCTTGTATTACATAGAAAAACAGAAGAACAGAGTATGAATAACATAAGAAATAAGACAGCAACAAAGCATAAACTTTAATTGATGCTTTTATACTAAATTCAGCATAGGACATAAAATGCAGAACATAAGAAGTCTAGTTTTGCATTTCGTTCATCATTGTTCTATGGTTAACTCACAAGACCCTTGAAGACTCCTTCCTCATTACTGATAATACTATCTTCTCTATGAATGGTTCTCTAGACTGAGTTGGAAGGCTTGAATAAGTGGTAAAAACCTCCTTTTTGGTTGGAATGCTGGTCCATGGAAGTGCTAGCCATAGCATGTCCTTTTGCAGTTTGTTGCATGGCCTCGTGAAAAGAAATAATACCAATAAACCTTCATATGAAAAACAATGCTAACATAATCTTAAATGCAATACAAGGAAAATAGTGGCACACTCACAATAGAGCAAGATTATTTATTCTTGGAACCCTTTTGGGGAAAAGACTTGTAAAAACAACACTTGCTTTCTGTATTAACTCAATTGTTCACAATAAAACAAGACATTTGTCACTTGTGCTTAATCCTAATCCATATGTGAGTATTTTTGAGTACATCACTTGAAACTGCTAAGTAGTATTACAATCATAGTATTGAGACTCAAACTCGGCTAGGGTGACTTGACTTGGGACTCGGCGCCCAGACTGGGCGCAGACTCGACAAAATGAAAAAACCCTAGAAATCTAGAGATTTTTAAGGATTTAAAATTTGTTTCAAGTACCCTTTATTGAATAAACCTTAAAGACACAAACATCATTAAATAAAAGCAAATTTGATCACATACACAAGTATACATCGATCACATAAGTATAAAGTACACAAATTGTAGCTGAGCTATTGAAGGAAATAGCACACTTAGATATATAAATATAGTCAAATGCATACAAAACTCATGGAATATGAAATCCATGACATGAAATGTTCCAAACAAATATGAAATATCAAAACAATAACTACAAGTCTATGGCTCAAAGGAGTCTACATCCTTCCTACAAAGGCATCTAAGGTGGGTCCTAGATGATGTAGCAACTGTAGCCATAGTCTTTGCTTGTGATTCCATGCCACCCTTACCAACATTAGTTGTGGATGTGTTTGCTCGTGCTTTAGCCTCCTCCTTTGCCATGGCTATAGCCTCAGCCTCTCTATCTGCCTGGTCAACCCAATCAAGGTCCTCGTCACTAACACAAGTATATATCGATCATATAAGTATGAACACAAATTGTAGCTGAGCTGCTCAAGGAAATAGCGCCCTTAGATATATAGTCAAAGACTCAAATGTATCCAAAACTCATCGAATATGAAATCCATGACATCAAATGTTCCAGAATCCAAACAAATATGAAATATCAAAAGATTCAAAACAATAGCTAGAAGTCTATGGCTCAAAGGAGCTTGCATCCTTCCTACGAATGTGTCTAAGATAGGTCCTGGATGATGCAATAGCCATAATCTCAAGTATCAGAGCAATTGCCCTAATGGGGTTGAGGGGCAGTGCCCTTTGTGGGGGTCTAGGTGCAATGCCTCTAGTGGGGTCAAGGGGTAGCGCCCCTAGCGGGGGTAGGCACCACTATGGGGAGCTTGGGGTTGGTGCCCCTGGGGCCACTCCTAGTGGGGTCATATAAGCAACGCCCCATTGCGGGGTTTGGGGTAGCACTCCTAGTGGGTTCAAGGGGCAATGCTCCCTGGTGGGGGTTTAGGGGGCGCTCTGGGTCAAGGCGCTTCCTGCGGGTTTGGGGGCAAGACTCCCAGTGGGCCAGAGTAAGCAACGCCTATGGGGGTCTAGGGGCAGCACCCCTAGCGGGGTCAAGGGGTAGCACCCCTCGCGGGGGTCTGGGGGTAGCGCCCCTAGTGGGGTCAAGGGGCAATGCCCCTTGCAGGGGTTTGGGGGCAGTGCCCCCAGCGGGGTCAAGGGGCAACGCCTCTTGCGGGGGTCTCAAGGCAGTGCGGGGTCTCGGGGTAGAGCCCCTGCCACAAGCCCAAATTAAGACCTCCAAAACCATACAAACCTTCATGGCGTACATCATTTTGCATTCGCAGTAAGGAAAAAAAAAACAAGTTTTAACTTTAAATTTCATGTAATCTTTTGCACTTTTCAAACCTTGCCTATCTAGTCTTGCTGACGAGACTCGCCTGGACTCAGCGAGTCTAGCCAAGACTCAGTAGGACTCGGCCGAGTCCGAGCCCCCAGGACTTGGCCGTGCAGCTCCTTCAAAGAATGTAATATCGGCTCCAATATGAGACAACAAATTCAACTGTTGTAAGCTTCTCTGTAATCTTCAACGCACTAAAGTTCCCGTCATCTTCATAGGCTCCTCACACAGCATAGGCTCTTATAAGTCTGATATACTTTCCAATATGCCTGTGTTGGAATACAAGGTTGCACAATGACTTCTATAAGTCTGGTATACTTTCCTGATTATTTGTAGGTTTGACACAAGAGTTTGATATTCTTCATCAAGCACTTCATCACACGTCTCCATGCCTTTGATAATAATCTTTATATCATATCTTTGACATTAATGATGATATGAACAAAATGAATGAAGCTTGAGTGATCCATGTTCTTTGTATCTTGTTTGGGCATATTTGTACGATTTGTGGTGTTTAACAACAAAGACAATTTGACATCAATGACAACATTTCCAACAGTATCATGTAAGAATATCTTAAAATCTAAGACACATTTAATGATCATGTGACATGAAAAATCAAAAGATTATCAAAATTTTATAGTCTACCTGGTTGGAAGGTCTTTTGACCTTCCACGACAACCCTAGAAGAGAGAAAACCCCTTCCCTGCTTGTACAATTGCAACTTTGACATAGCTTCATGCAATTGTTCTTGGTTTGGAAACATTTTGTCCATGCACTTTAACAATCCTTGTGTGATCTCAACATCAATTTGTCTGAATGAAGAGTTGTAGAACAATGATGGATTGAGAAAGTATCGTGTAGCATGGAGAGGAGAGTGCATTTGTCCATCCCATCTCCTATCTATTATGTCCCACAATGGCATATACCTATCCCTGTCATTTTCCAGCCTACCCCTCATCACCTCCTTGGCCCTATCCATGGCCTCATACAAGTATCCCATGGGGGATTTATCCCCATCCACTAGCCTCAAGACTTTTACTAGAGGCTCCAAAAATCATAGTTGGAAAACTCGGACTCGCCGCGGACTCGGCAGCCCAAAATATGACTCGGACTCGGGGACTCGGCACGGACTCGGGAAAAGACTCGGCAAGGACTCGGCAAAAAAAAAAACCGTAGTTTTACAAAAAAACAAGAACAAATTAATGCATTTAGAGAACATAAGAGCATAATTTGATTATCAAACACTTATAATTCAAAGATTACACATGTCATATGATCATCAAACACTCAATAATTGAAATTTCATCATTCATATTCATCAAATACTCATAGTTTCAATGTAGAACAGCATCATAAATTTATAAATGTTTACATATAATCATGTCAAAAAGAGGAAAACATTAACAACCACATATAATCTACATCTTCCTTTTTCCCCTCCCAATGGTACTCAATTTTGGAGGCCTAGAACTAGAAGGTGCCCGTGCTATAGTATCCAAACGAGGACTAGGAGATCGAGAAGGGGAAACATGATATTCGAATGTGTCTTCATCGTCCTCCATGGCATCCAATCTTGTTGCTTCTTCTCCTGCTGCTCTCTCTAATTCAGCAAGATCCTCATCAGTAAGGAAGACATCAGCCTCATCATTTTGTTCATCAATAGTCCATTCACCATATGGATCAATGTCATCCAAGTCGATGGACTCATGTGAAACACCCTCCACCTTTCTAGTTCGAAGGCGAAGGTTGTATCGAACAAAAACTAAATCATTTAGGCGCTGCTGAGTCAACCTATTCCTCTTCTTTGTGTGAATGTTCTCAAACAAACTCCAATTCCGTTCACACCCAGAAGCACTGCATGGCTGTGACAAGACACGTATGGCTAGCTTTTGAAGATTTGGTGTGCTAGCACCATAGTTCTCCCACCATAGATCTACAAAAACATGTTTAAAAAATATAAGTATTAAGAAATAAGAATAAAGTAAAGTTTAAAACTTTAAACAATCTATATGTAAGAATCAAGTTTCTAATTTCATTTTTTACCTGGTTGTTGTTTTCCTCTCCTTTCAATTGCTTGTTGGGAGGAAAAGAGTCTCCCCTCTGCACCTTTGTAGACCTTGAATAGATAAAAGAAAAAGTAAATCAAATATAGAAAATTCATAGATAGTCAAGGCTCAACATTGCAAATTCATAAATAAGATGTAACAAATCTCACCTCCAACTCATCAAGCACTTTATCTCTCAGCTCAGGATCAGGCACCATCCTATCAATGCATATGACAAGACCTTCCATGACCTCCTCATCCGCCTTAAATGTGTCCGAGAAGTAGAACTTCGGATTCAAGAAGTAGGCAAAGGCATGGATCGGCTGGTGGAGTTGGTGTGTCCATCTCCGATCAATGATGCGCCATATGATTTCATATTTCTTTTTGTTTCCGCCATAGTAACGTGATATGGCCTCTTTGGCCCTATCCATGGCCTCATAGATGAACCCCATTGGCATGCCATCTCCATCCACCATACGAAGAACCCTCACCAAAGGTTCTGTCACCTAAAAAAATGAAAACAAATGTTAAATCATAACAAAATTAACCCCTCAAAAAAAAAAACAGCAAATAGATTATCATGTATAATTTATTTTTGTGTGATTGCTACTTACCCCCATCAACTCCTCTCCATTTTTGATGAATGTCTCATCAAAAACTATGGCAACAATCCTCTCCCCTTCAGGTCTATTGGAAAATGAGGACTCCTTCCAAGCATCAGACACGAACATTTGTTTGAGATGATTAATGGCACCAAGAATGCTTTGCAATGTGAGGAAGTGGCTAGCAAATCGTGTCACTCCAGGTCGCACAAGGTCCTTGCCATTTGTAAATTTCCTCATCAAAGAAAGCACCCAAGTATGGTTGTAGATAAATTTTGTAACACTTTTTGCATCTTCAACCACACTTTTGACCCATGAAATCTTCCCAATGTCCTCTAGCAATAGATCTAAACAATGTGCAGCACATGGAGACCATGCAATTGTGGGATACCTCTCCATAAGTAGTCTACCTGCAGCTACATATGCAGCTGCGTTGTCCGTGATGATTTGGACAACATTATCAACTCCAACCTCCTGGACCACCCCATCTAATAGATTGCATAAAGTCTCAGCATTTTTAACTTCATGGGAGGCATCTATTGATTTTAGAAACACCAATCCACCATTAGAGGCCACTAAAAAGTTAAGGAGAGTTCTATTTCGTCCATCTGTCCACCCATCAGATAAAATGCTGCAACCTTTTCTTCGCCAAAATTTTTTTTGCTCATCAACCACAAACTGTGTATTCTTTACGGCTTCCTCTAGCAATGGCCCACTCAAATCTTTAGATGATGGAGTCTTAAACCCCTTTCCTGCAACTGTAAGGGCATTCACCAAACCTTCCCAATATGGGCTGTTTGCAACATTGAAAGGTAGATTATTGTAATACCAAAAGTTTGCAGCAGCCATCCTAGCTTCTTGATGCTTTTCTTTATTCCAACCTGTACCTTCAAGTGAAGGTTGTGCTCCTGGAACATTACGTGGAACAAAATAATTTGGTCCTGATGAAGGACCCTGACTAGCAGTAGAAAAAGAACCATCAGGACTCTCCCCAAAAGATGAATGTGGAGCACGGAAGCTTGGACTTGCAACACCATGGGGCTTAGAGGGTGCAGATTGGGATTGAGATCCACTCATCGCTGATGTTAGGGCATCTTTTGTTTTTTGTCTTTCCTCTTTCTTAAGCTCATATTCAGCAAGAAGGGCCTTCATCTCTCTAATGATCTCAGGAGTGGTATTCTTGCATCCCTCCACATTTTGACCAGGGATTCTAGCAAGGTGGTATTTTAATCTGTTTATTCCTCCTGTCATCCATTTGTTGCATTCATGACATGTCAATTCACCTTTTTTATTTCCTGGAATTGCATACTTCCATGCAGGGTCTTTTTTTACTCCCTTTGGATTTGAAGACGACATTGCTGTTTCAAGTTCAAAATGAAAAGAAAAATCAGCTAGGGTTTGCAAAAAAACAGCAAATAAATGTGATTCAAAATTTCAAAGTTTCAAACATTTGCAAAAGAAAAAAGATGCAAAACCAAGCTAGAAAGTAGAAAGAATAAGAATTAGGCTATTAAGGAAAAGAGAAAAAAATTTGGCAGCATTTCCCCTTATTTTTCTTGATTTTTTAAATTTTGAATGCAAAAAAATTGAAGAAAACAAACAAAAAGCAGTGTTAGATCACTTACCTTGCTCGATTTTGGCCTTTTTGGTTCGTTCTCCCTTCTTCTATCAATCCCACAGCAACTTGCAGACCTGGTTTTCAAGAGTGACAGTCAAAAAATGAAAGAAAAAAGCAAAAAAATCATGGGTTTTAACCCGTTTTTGACTCACAGGAGAGTCTGGCGGGACTCCTCCCTCTGACTGGCCGGTCGGTCGACTCCTCCCCAGGGCTCCGGACTCGACTCCGCCTCGTAGGGACTCAGAGACCGCGAGAGTCGGCCGAGTCCGCAAACTATGCCAAAAATGATACAACTTGTTCAGCCGCATTCCAAAAACTAGTAGAATACATGTAATCTGTGACTGCTATGCCATCTGTTTGATTCCCAAAGCCAGACTCCATCCACTCTCTTGAAACAAATATTCGTTTCAAATTCATTTTTTGTTGACAAAGAGTCTGTAGTGCAAGAAAATGTGTTGCGAATCTTGTCACCCTTGGACGAACTAGGTCCTTGCCCTCTGTGAAAGACCGCATCATACTCAAAACCCTGGTGTGATTATAAATATATTTGGTAACAGAGCGAGCCTTGTGCAGTATCTCCTTAACCCATTCAATTTTCCCAATGTCCTCTAGGGTTAGATCAATGCAATGTGCTACACATGGGGTAAAAAACATGGAGGGGTATTTTTCTATCAGAAGTCTCCTAGCAGCAACACAAGCAGCAACATTGTCTGCAATAAATTGAACTACATTTTCTGGCCCCACTTCCATGACTATCGAGTCATACATATCAAACAATGCAGCTGCAGATTTCATTGTATTTGATGCATCTACAGATCTCAAAAAAACAGTGCTAAGATCAGAAGAGACAAGGAAGTTGACGAGGGTTCGGTTCCTTCTATCTGTCCATCCATTTGACATAATGGTGCACCCACTATTAGTCCACTCTGATCGATGCTCTTTAAGAACATCTTTGACATCGTTTACTGCCTCATTGAGCATACTAGTCCTCAATGTATGATAAGATGGAGCTCGAAACCCAGGACCTACAGCTGCAAGAGCATCAACCATAGCCTGCCAATATGGAGATCTGGCAGCATGGAATGGCAAGCTCGAGGAGTACCAAAAATTTGCAATGGCCTTCTTCGCTTGATCGTGGGCATTCTTCCTCCATCCTGTACTCTCCAAAGTGGTCTGTGATCCTGGTGTAGTATGAGGTTGGAAGAAAACATCGATGTTTCCTCCACCTGTGTTTGGGCCATGTGTTGTAGAAGAAGGTGTTGATCCGGATTCCCTACAACCCCCGTGCCCACCATCCTCCTCATCCAAGTTATTCCTCTTCACACTTGCAGAATTATAACCTATTTCAACTCCAATTCTTGCTTTTTTGGCCTTATTTTCAGCGATACCATGAAGAGTTGTTTTGCCTGATATGTGACATCTGCAGGGCAATCTCCGCAAATGGTGGTGTTATTACCTGGTTCTTTTGACAAATGCCATTTGAACCGATAAATTCCACCACCGACTTCATCCTGGCACCAATTACATTTAACCTTTGCACTACCATCAATTGGTGTGCAATGTGTCCACACAAAGTCTTTCTGACGTGGCATTGTGATCACTAATCAAGAATGAAATCTACAAAAGCATTTTATTTCACTCTAAGATAAAATTGAAATTTGATAAAATTTAAAATAACCAGCTAATTTCTTATGAACTATTGATTATATTTAGTTTTACTATTTAGCAATTTACTGTATTTTTTAATACACTAAATATTTTTAAAATGATATAATAATAAGAACTAATTAAAATTAATTAATGATATTTGTAAAATAATTAATTAGAAAATAGCAATATAGTAATTTGAAAATACAGTAAATATTTTTAAAATAATATAACAATCATGATTATTATAAAATAATAATTGTATTTTAAAATTATATTTTATACAGTAATTTTAAAATAAAAAATAAAGCAATATTATTTAAATACTAAATAATAATAAAAATAAATAAATAAACTTATTTAAAAATAATACAGTATTTTTTAGTATTTTACTATATAATATTATTAATATTATTTTTTGAATTTTCAAATTCAATATTATACTAAATAAAATTATACTGTATATAAAAAATTATACTAAATAAAAAAAAATATAGTATTTTTTACTAAATAATACTTATTTCAAAATACTAATAGAGTATTTTTTATTTAATATAATACTGATTTTGAAAAAACAATACTAAATTAAATTATTTATTCAAAGTTCTAAATAGAAAAAAATTATAATACTAAATTTTTAACCGTAAAAATGCATACTGTATAGTATTTAGGGAAAAAATCGAGTCTACCACCCGTGTGAACTTTGAAGGAAGAAATGCCAAAGAAATGCCGATGCAGGAAGAAATGGCGTCGATGGAAGAAACGCTAAAGTCTGCCTCTTAGATTCTTGTCTAATGATGTCCGCCTCTGAAATTCAATGGAAGAAATGTTGAAGTCCGCCTCAAATTCTCTGTTCCAGTCTGATGATGTCCGTCACGTTTTCATTGCAACATATAGAATTTTCATGCAAATTTTAGGGTTTTTTTTTCTGTGGGAATTTAATGGTAGGTAGGTGAGAAGTTTAATCGCATTTTTTTCGAGATTTAAACGCGATTAAAACGTTGAAATAGTTGTTGACTATTGTCAACGATTTTTTGAAAAAGACGGGGAAAAAAACATGCTGGGTGCAGATTTATTCAAAATCGTGATTAATCGCGATTTTTTCCAGATTTATGCTTCTATGATCCCACCTATGTTTCTACTCATAGAATTTCATAGTTCAAGTGATTTACATAGTCGCAAGGGCGAACCCCAAACTCAACATTCCTTTCCAATTCTTAGGAAAGAGTCCTCAATTGTTGACTAGTCTGATGTTTATAGGTTTTTCTTCCCCTATATATCCCATTCAAGACCAAATGTACAACTTAACCAAATAAGTTATTTTCAACTTATAGGTTTTAAAGAGTAGTCAAGTACATAACCTACTCAATAGGTTAGAACTTAACCTAGAGTCTCTCTCTTTATTCGAATGAACTTTTTGTCCCTATTTAGGTTATTACAAACCTAGGGTTTCATTTAAGAGAAGGTAGTGATCAAGTGATTAATCAAGTAAAAACAATTGACGTATTTGCATAGCGTCACATCCTGTTTTATCTTTCATACCATCTCTATGGTTTAATAACTAACCTTTTCATCCTTAGGTCTCTTAGCATAGTAAGCTACAGTGTCAAGTTGCTTTATGACATGGATATATTTCATAATATGTAGTATTACTACTTATGTATAGAAATAACATCGTTATCTATCTCCCCATATAAGATATATAGGAGTGTAGAGACACTTTCTTCCAATCATGAGTATCTTAGATCTTCCATTGCCAACCTTACAGGCAATTGATTTTCTTTTCCATGATCGAATTATCCGTCTATCCTTTTCTAAGGAAGCAATGACAATATCATTTGATTCTTCCAATCAAATAAATATAAGGTATGGGATGATAATAGGTCATAATCCTTGACCTTTCCAATTATCTTTCTCGAGAAATCCCAATACCTTTTTCCTTGTGGTCATTAAATGTATGACTTAATTGTCATCATGACTTGCGAAGAAGTCATTAGTTCTTTCAAATTGAAAACATACCTACATTTTTAGTTGGGTGGGGTACTTTTCTCGAGTCAATCCACTCTCTTTCTTCCACCCTTAGTGTTTTCACAACATTTGATCTACTCAAAGTTGAACTCCTAGCAAACACTTGCTTCCTTGAAAGAATTTGTCATTCCTTGTTGTTGACTTTCCATTGCTTTTTCTTGCCTTAATGACATACTTTGAATATACTTTTCCCAAAGTTAGATTCTTCATTGCTTTCTATCTCATAGATTCAACATTTTGGATCATCTAGTAGGAGATCTAATGAATAATCAGCAACTTCAGGAGTTTAAGAAGCACACTAATATTCCCCTTTCTTTCCAATATCCTTTTTGGTGGAGGAATATCCATGTTCACAAGCCTCTTTTTTGTTGATGTATTTTCCATCTTAGAACATTGTGTTTTCCTTGCAACTTCTATCGTTCTAACATATAATGCTTATTGTATTCCATTTCCTTTTGGAACCACTAAACAAATGTTGACTTTCACAAACATGTTGGTGAGTTCAGCTTATACTTCAACCAATCTATGTACTAACCAAACCTTTGTTAGGCTAACTTGATTTGCCTTTATAGGTTTCTTTCTCATAATCACTTTTTTTCAAATGCCTTAGTTCCAATGCTTGGAATCCCATTCTTTTATCCTCTAGAGATACCAGGGTTGTTTGGTCTCTTTTTCACGTCTCAATCAAAAGTCCCAATAATCTCATTGATTTCGGTTGGTGGAATTTTGCCTACGTCATTGATTACTTTGTTTCTGACCATCCCGGTCCTTTCTCTTTTCCTCTGTACCAACTCTTTTCTTGCAAGATCCTATCTTTACACAAGAATTAGGTTTATGTCAAGAGTTCTCCAACGCGCATGGATACCTCCTTTGTTGACTTCCTTCTTC
The DNA here is from genome assembly GCA_007258455.2 of Sequoia sempervirens. NCBI lineage: Eukaryota > Viridiplantae > Streptophyta > Pinopsida > Cupressales > Cupressaceae > Sequoia > Sequoia sempervirens. The sequence goes on along the minus strand of VDFB02281492.1, from coordinate 451,304,135 downwards.
GATCTAATTTATGCCAACATTGCATACACATAGATTCGTAGTGTTTTCACCAAATCCAAAAGTTCCCGACTCTTTACAATTATAGTTTATTACTATAAAAAGGTTATTTCTTTTCTTCTCATTTCCTAGAGTCATATATCTATTCCGTAGGATAAGGTATATACTGGTTATTCTTCTTCACCTTCCTACATTCCACAATCCCAGGTAATATCATAAGTTGTTGGTCTAGGAGTTCTTGACTCCAGGGACGACTCTTAACTAGTCCCAACTTTAAACAAGTTACTAGGGATCACATCTTCCTTTTCACTTAAGTTCTTTTCTCTTGCCATTGTGGTACAAGAACTTTTCAACCCTTATCTTTTGATAAGGTTTACGCATTGTTGTATAATGAGCTCATAGGTTTCAATGGAGAACCTAGTAGCTTTGATACCACATGTAACATGCCAACCCTTCGGTAAAATAAAAAATTCCTAAATTTACACCATACGAGTAAATAAACATGTTAACATGACATTGCAATAAAATTTTTCTTTTCTTTTCATTATAATAACTTCACAAGTACATGAAACAAGAATACATACCTTTACAAACATAGCTCCAATGAGCTTTAGAACAAATAGCTGTAAGACAGTCTAGGAATCCGTCCTTTCAAATCTTGGTACTTTAGTAGCTTGTTGTGGAGGAGAAGCATCACTCGGGCGCTTTTCCGCCAACCACAGACTTATAATGCGGTCCCCTGTACATCTATCATTCGATAGATGGCCCTCCCTTTGACGAAGAGATTGGTAGAGTAACCGAACTGTTAACCAATTGAGCATAGTGCTGTGTCCTACATAACTAGATCCTGTGCAATCCGACAACTCTCGACTAGCATGTAATAAGGGATCATGGTGAACTGACAATGTAGTCTCAAGAGTCACACAACCTAGAGAGGAGTCACACAAACTAGTATGGAGTCTTGTACATTCACACTACTTTGATCAAAAAGTTCTCATTTAGTATTTCGAATGAAGGTCATTTGTCACATACACTATTCAGGGTCGATTTGACTTAGGGCTATCTTAAGCTACGCATAGGTATATCCTTCAATGGATAGTCCGTCATCCCAGATAACCTATCACCATATAATCTACTTGGGATTAACTACTTTCTGGTAAGTACACAAGCTAGGTATTCCTTCTATGGATATTCCATTATCCTAGATAACGTACCTACTTGGATAACTCGACTTATGTGTAAGTATATCAATCCCTCTCTTATATTGGATGCCCTCTCCTAGGAGTAACACTAGCTTTCCTAGTTAAATAAATAACTTAGCTAAGTGTATCATATGTGTTGTATACGATCAATCAAACCTAGTATATAATACTAATGACAAACATCCTTCTACTACGGAGTAAATACAAACATATTGCATCCCATGTTCAAACATATTTAGAATAATTAAATACCTATGTTGTACTACCAGTGGCATAATTAAATACCTACGTCAAGTAGTTTCTCCTATCATGGAGTATTTAAAAACACATTATAAAAATGGCTCTAAGGCGTCAATTCCCTTTTCCAAAAGCAACTAGGCCTAGCAAATAGTATCCATGCAAACATCATTCTCCTATTATGGAGATCATTACAAACATGTAAAACATAGCTAGAATTGCTTCATTTTCCTTTTTCCAAAAGACAACATTTATGCACAAACAGAAATACTTTTCAAACAGTATAGAAATCTTTGAAAAAGAATAGTAGAAGAATATCCCATGCCCGTGAATGCTTTTCCCAAATTGAAGAAAGAGCTGCCTTTACTTCTAGCTCAATCCAGTTTCTAGTTTCTCGAAACAATGATAATTTTCTCATAAGCTTTTCCCTTTTCCACTCTCAGAAAATAGTAGTAGAACCAACGTATTCCTTGGGTAGAATACGTTTCTCTCAAAATGTAAACTACTCTCAGAAATGTGAATGTTGATGAATACTCAGAATTGTGAAGATTGACTGTATCAATTGTCACTCAAAGATCTAATGAATGACTGTTGATAATGTCACTCAGAAAATATACGCATATGGCAAACAACATAGACTGGTAATCACAAACTGTGAGTGAAATGAAATGATAAAGTAATATGAATAAGTGAATAAGATTGCATATGAAGAATGAAAAAAAATGAATAATTATCACTGAATCCCTAAATGAATAACAATGAAGGTTGGGGCGGCTATTTATAGAGCCTCAACCTCCAACGTTTTCCTCACATTTTGGCATGTGGTTTGCCACCACTGCAATAAGAAATAATCAAACCAATAGGTGGCGCGATTTCTCTTCCCTACTCAGTTTTCCACAAGGTGAGTTGGCCTTCATTTTGTGCTAGCATTGGTAAGACACATTCAAAGGCACATGGTGAAATTGTGCAATTCGACACCTATAGGAACAGTTTTTAGATGTGGCGCTAGTGTTTAGAAATGGCGGATTTAGAGGATATCGGAGAAATGGTCATTGTTAAAATGTATACACATTGCCTCTTTTCCAAGCTGCGTTGGATTTGATCATTGCCAAGGACTTTGTCAAAAACGCATTTACTTTTGCATTGGATTTCCAAGTGCGCAACTTCTCAAGCGCTGTTTTCAAATTCCGTTTCAAATGTTCAATAAAGATTTCAGTAAATATTTCAATTTCCATAGTTGAATAATAAATATTCAGTCGAATGGGAAATAATTTGATTTCCAAAGTTATATGATTTAATATTTAATCAATTAGGAAATAATTCAATTTCCAAAGATGAGAGATTAATATTAAATCATGTATATTTTATTATATATATATATATATGTTTATAGTTTCTTATATTAAACATATATATATATACCTTAGTGTATGTATTAATATAACTATGTATTATATATATATATATATTTAATATATATTTACATATGTATTTATCCAATATATATACATATAAATATGGAAGGCACTATTAATAATAATATTATTAATATCCACATAATACAAGATGTGTGCATATATATATATATACTTGTATATACCTCTATGTACACGTATGTGTAGGTATACCATATCGATGCATTCGTATGAGCATATCCATCCGCCAACATACACTTGTATTGATATGTATATACATATGGATATGTGCATATACTATATACATGTATATATGTCCACTTCCTATTCACTTACATCCATTCACGTTACCATCATAATGATCGTAATATCACAATATAGGTACATAGATAAACGTCACTCATAAAAGCATACTTGAAGTAGACAAGACTCCTAATGCAAACATACAAGCTACGGATAACTTACCTATAATCCACATAGATTGACTTAGTTCACTCAATCTAAGGTGACATGTTTGTATGCTCATATAGTTTGCTTTACTGGTTACCTGACCAAGCTCCTCTTTCGAGTGATACTTCCCCTCCCCTTGTAGCAATGGTTCATATACCTGCATTTTTGACACACACTTTCGGAATTCACATGTTCATAACATAAATAGTATACATAAACATTTGAAAAGTTAGAATATTCACAATTCATTAACTATCTATTCTCCTTTATGCAGTATTTCATCATGAATAACATCAACTGAGATAACATTAAATGAAAACAACATCAAGTGAGATAACATTCATATTGAAAACAAGTTACAAGCATCATTAATTCATCTCTAGAATTCATATTACATTCACAAATTTACTCTATCTAGTAATAGTAAATAGTAACTTCACAATTCGGAGTGTAACATTATCGATATCATTTATTTGATACCAAATAAAGAGAAATAATACTTTGATTACAAAAAGGTTATTTCTTTGATAATAAATAAAGAGAAGTAATACTTTGATAACAACATGGTCACCAACCTTTTTGAAATATACATAGAGATCAACTTTGCTTTTTACAAATCCAAGTTCAAACACATAACTATCAAACTTTTGACACCACATCCTGTATGACTATTGTAGGCCATAAAGAAACTTCGATCAGTTACTCCTTTCTTTTAATTGTACACTATTTAGAATATTACATCTAAATTTCTTTTCCAAAATCATCATGTAGTAAAGTTATCTTCACATCCATTTGTTGTACTTGTCAAGATTAAAAGCAATACCATCCAAATAAATAATGGAATCTAACTAATCAATAGGAGAGAAAATATCACTAAAATCAATTTACTCTACTTGGCAGCACCCCTTTGCCACGAAAAAAGCTTTATACTTTTCTAATTTACCTTTTGCATTAAACTTCTTGAACACCCATTTTCTATCAATGGGTTTTCTTCTAGTAGGCAACTTGGCCAAACTCCATGCAATATTCATCCATGGCCTTCTTCTAGAATTTGTTGCCCTTTGAGTTAATGCCACCCCAATGGTTCTAGGATCACCATCATTCAGATAAAACAAAAGCAGAACAAAAATCAGGTGGACCATTCTAGTTTGCTTCTTTCCTGATTTGATCTCCTTAGGATTAGGGTATGAGATTCTTCCTTTTTTTTGGTTCACCTTCTTTTGTTTATTCATATTTTTGGGCTCTTCCTCTCTTGGTTCTTGTTTAAGAAGTTTTTTGCCCTCTCTAAAGATTATAATATGATTGTAAACAATTTTTTTTGTTTGTGGGTTCCAAACTTTGTATCCTTTAGATCATTACAATACCCAATAAAATTACGCTTCTTGGCTTTAAAATCCAACTTAGTGCTCTTCTCCTTTGGAACATGCACATAAGCACAAGTACAACCACCAAAAAATCAAGGTTTCTTACTATTCCATCCATCTTGTGGAGTTTTATCAAAAAGAACTGATTTAGGTGATCGACTGATTAGATAACATGCAGCCTTTAGTGCTTCTGCTGAAGTTTTTTGATTTAAACTTGCACCATTGAGTATTCTTGACAATTTTTCCATCAATGTTGTATTCCTCTTTTGCAACTCCATTTTGTTGTGGTGCATATAGAGCTGTCTTTTGCCTTTCTATTCCACACTGCTTACAATCACTGCAAATCCATTTGAGCATGACTCTTCACCTTTATAATTTTATTTGTCCTCAACACCTTTATTTTGTTCTCTATTTGGATTGCTACAAGAGTCTTGAATTTGGTGAAAACCTCAAATTTTTGTATGAAGAAATATACCCATGTTTTCTTTGAGAAGTCATCTATTAAAGAATCATAAAACATATTTTCCTAGTGATGGAACATGAATAGGCCCAAACACATTGCTAAGTATTAGCTACAAAATTCCATATGCATTTGTAGCATTAGTGGGGAACTTTACCCGATTTTGTTTAGCATATACACGATGTTGACAAAAAATCAATATGTAAAGAACAATTAGAAATTCCTTTAGCCATGCCTTTAGTGTGCAAAATGTGAAAGCATTTTTGTCCAATATGTTCCATTCTCTCATGCCAGAGCATTGTCTTCTCTATAGGCAACACGTGTTCCAACTTTGAGAACAATAGAGCTATTACATCCATCACTCACAATGCTTGTCTCAAAATTAAATTGTGTTAAAGTGTAGACTCCTCTTGGCAATACCATTGCTCCTCGAACGATATTGCAACTTTCTTTGTTAAGTATTACTTGTGCACTTGCATCCTTCATTTTTCTTATAGATATCACGATTCTAGCCAACCTGAAACATGTAGAACCCCATGTTTTAACCCTTCTATCTTGAAACATAACCTTGAAGCTTCCAATACCTTTAGAATTTATATAAAGAGTTGTCTCCTAAGAAGACATTTACCTTCATTATAACTTTCATTTTGGCAAAAGCACTCCTTGTGAGTATTCATATGAAAAGAAGCACTTGATTCAATTAAACATGCATCATTGCATGAATGTGTACTTAAAGATGTTGAGTACATATCCTTTTTTTCAGTGGAGGTCTTTGTTTTTGTGGAGGGGCATCATTAGGTTCCTCACCTTTGTCAACTTCTTAAAATCTCTTGTGTTTCTTGAAATGCCCAGTAGAAGATGTAGACCACTGAACTGCTACATTAGGCTGACCAAATCCCTGTGGACCACTAGTCTCACCAGGATTACCCGTGTGTTGTGGTGGGGTAAACTGCCTCATTGTGCCCAGAAGCTGAGACATCATGTCCATCATGTTATCAAATTGCCTCATGGTAGGACTAACTAAATCTGCATTTCTCTTTTCTGTTTCAGCCATGGCACCTGTATTATTCTCACTGTCATTGTCACCATCAATGTTGTGAATTCCCAGAATGCCTGAAACTGTTTCACCTTTTGATATTGGCGCTGGTTCCCACTATGCTGCACTTCTGGTGTACTAAATGTTATTTTTACCCATAAAATAATATTACCAGCTTAGGATGGCAGGAAGACTGTGCTCTGATACCACTGAAATATCCTACCCCAATCTGAGATATTTGCTAACTGAAACTGCTGCTGTATGAAACTTTTTTGGTTTTGTGTTTTTTTGATTTTTTATGATTTTTGAGATGTTTGCCAGGAAAGCAAAATAAATGCAACTAAATATATATACAATTGCAGAATGGAAGATTATTGGAAATAAATAATGTAATATATCAATCAGATTTATTATTAACTTTGCATATGCAATCTGATCATACACAAAAGCCAAAAGCACAAGTCGTTGTAAATCTGAAACAATTATATCAGCAAACTGGATGCTTGAAAAATCTGGTCGCCATCCTTCTAACCCTTAAATTCTCGCCATGAAATTGAAGCCAAACAATACCCTTGCCTTGGACGCCAATAATGGTGCAATTTTTGGTCTCAATCCCTAGGCGTTCTCCTTTGTGAATTCCCACGCCTAAGCTGGAGGTGTATGGCCTCCTAGAAGCTGTATGACCTGGTCTGAAAGTAGTACGGCCTGCTTAAATGATGATGCAACAGCAATGAAATGTTAATCAGCAATGATAACCCCCAATGTAATTCTGATCTGCACAATATCTCCTAATAATTCTTGAAATGTTGTTTTCCACTAAGTACAATTGTGACCTTTGAGTGAAGCCATCTGAAGATGCAAATTTTGGGTGGTATTTCACACCTGTAGAATGCACAATTTGAGAGAGCTACGTTCTCCAAGATTAATTTGTAGCTGAAAACCCTTGTTTTCTTCCCACAACCAAAACTCTTCAATTTGCAAAGTGTTGAATGAATTGATGAAATGCTTTTTGAGTGCTTTTTATACCTTCTCCAAATGGCATGATTTCCCAAGCACTTTAAATCCATTTAATATATTAAATTATATTTGCTTTTGTTGCCTTGAGTTATTACTTTATGTGGGCACCCCTTTAATGACTTTAATATATTTGATTTTATGATATTAAATAAGCCATATATTATAAATCAATAAAGTCATTAATATATCCACTTTTATAATTTAATTATTATAAAAGTAATCACTTTAATAATAATTATTATCTTTGTTAATTCCATTAAAACTCAACATTAATTCATTTTGACAACACCATAGGCTAACCCACTGCTCAAATTTCTCATCTGGATGCTTTACTATAAATAGTAAGGTTGGCCCCCAATCGTTCAATTGACTTACTAAAAATAGTAAGTGTGAATAAACAGAACCTGAAACCCTTGAAGAAGATCACCTCTAAATATGCCCAAGAGCTGGAGAAGAAAACACTATAAACTACCATTTGAGAACCAGATAACTCCCACATAAGGCCCTCTAAACACCAACATTAGCCTACGAGGACCAAATGATAGGCTAATCCGTCAAATACTGAAGCTGGCTAAAAAGGGGACATTACATTTTCCTTTAAGGTCATCCTTCCTCTATTAAGACAGTTGGGTAGCCAAATCAGCCCATTTCATTTCATTTTTTGTTGAAGAGCCACAAGAACCAGCCTTGTGATTGGGTTATAGGGATCCCATTTATCAGACCAGAGTTCAATTTAACTTTTTTTCCCATTTCCCTACTACCAGGTTGTTCTTTTGTAAAGAAGAGCCGTTCCCTTCTGTATGTGTTTTCGACTCGGCATCAAGGCCTTCATTTGCTGTTATGCGTTACTTTTTTTTATGATTTCAATCTTCCAACCCAGGGGGAAACACCACTAGAGACTTCCTTGCTGTTCTCCTACAACCCGGATGCTTCCATACACCTGCAAATAACACATGATGCTACTACCATCTCAAGGCTCCAATTTATAGAACTTGTGGGAGGCAAAACCATTGTGGTAAACTGAAACAAGAGGTGCTGAAACCACTTGCAAAAACCCATGCCCCTTCCTTGAAAAACCAAGAGTCACGATAATAAATTAATTAAATGTGCAAAAGGCTTCAACATGGGTGCCCCACCCATAGCCCCTTCAACTTCTAGCATTCAAGATGCTCTAGTGACCATTCAACTTCCATGTGGCACACCAATGGACACCTATTTCCCTCCAAACTTGGCTCCCCACTCAAGACTCTTTGTGTTCCCAATGTGCATGCCTAGGAGAGAGTATTTTGTCCTCTAGTGATGTGTAACCTCTACCAACATTAATTTCCCTCTTAAAAATGCAATTACTATATGCCAAAATTAAATACATTTCTCACATGTCCCCTAGGACACTTTCCAAGAAACATGGAGATAAATAAATGACATAGGTTTGCAAGGTAAATGTCACCTAACCTAACAGAGAAATGTTTCACTCGTAAGGTTATAGAGGTAAGGAATTAGAGGATCCTATGCTTGAGGTTTTTTTTGGAGGCAAGAATGGGGCCAATTTGTCCATTGATAAAAATACTGAAAGTAGCTGAGGATATACAGCAATTCATCCATTTATTACTTCTTTGTTGAATTGCATCCATTTTAAAGTTTTTATAAGGAATCTGCAGTTACACATACCAAAAACTTTGGTTCTTAGTTTAGTTATCTTTATATTTCAAGTTTTATGTGTGGTTTTAACTTTTAAAAGGGTTTTCTGCTGCTAGTTTCTTGGCAAAAGAAGTGTGTTTTTTTTTCTTCTAGATTTAAACAACATATATGACCATTGTTCTTTTCTGACATTTTGAATGACTCAATACTAGTCCAGCCACACCAAAAGACCTTTTACATGTGGGATTTCACCTCCAGAGACTTAATTTGTTTTCTTATTATTGTGATAATGAAGTCTGTCTTCTGATTTTGTGTTTTTCATATTAGCTTCTGAGCAGGGGCTATAACCCTCTCGAACTTATCTTGAGCTGTGTTTGTAGTTCAGTTGTTTCACCTCATGGAATCATCATTTATATACATTAGGACACCTGAAATTTGAAAATACTTTATTTGTTGAATTGCATTATACAATTTTATTCTTGTTGCAGGAGGCTGCCTTAAATGCTGCTTCAGAGAGAGTTACAGGAACACAAACATCTAGTAGTTGTTTTGTTACCATCCTGACAAACATGATTTTACAATGTTCCAGATTAGTGTTGCATAACACTTCCATTGAAGTGCACATACCCGAAAAAAATTTGTGTGACATTCAAGCTGAATCGTTAACAGGCAATACTTTCTATAGGTGCTGTATCAGGGCAAAAACCATTTCTCTGGAGGATGGCTTCTTTGGGCATAACAAGTTACCAGGAGGTTTTCTAGTTGCAGCTATAATCTCAGCCTTTTACTCATACAGAGGGTCTGAAGGCTGTAAAATGTGTGGTATCAAAGATTTAGGTCTTGAATTGAGGAGGCTAGATTCTTGCTCCTCTCATCCTGATGCAGTTAATGAGAAATATGTTATCTTTTTCAAAGAGTTAATGGTTTCCGTGAAGCTGAAGCATCTTCAACTAACTGATTTGGAGTTTGGAATTCTTGAATTAAGATTTGGCTTATATCCTAGAGACATGAACCTGCTTATGAAAATATTAGAGCACATCAGTTATAGTGCTGCAAAATCTGCAGTTTCTGCATACCATAGACAGCATGAAGAAAAATTTAAACATGGGATGAGTAGTGCAAATCGATGGCAAAGGGCCTTGGAAAATGTAACCAGGCTTTCCCCAAGACATCGGTTGCAAAAGCTTGTGGAAATTGTTATCCTACGATTGCGCTATGCCAAAGCTTATGAATCCTGGCTTCTGGAAGTTGGAAGGGGGCTTAAGAGATATGTGGGATTCAAGTTGAAAAAGGTCAAAAGTAAACAATTTGCTGGCTGTATTGAAGGGCTTTGGAAAGAGGTCTGTGAAAAAGAAAATGAGTTGCCTGTAGAAGCAGTTGTACAAGTGAGACGAGTGGTTCGACACAGGGTTTTGGCACAATTGAAAAAAGATGATTCAGAGGAGTTAGACACTGATTCAAGGAGACAAAAACATTTTTTTTATTTGTCATTAGTTGTCCCCTTTTCTTTTCTGTTGCAATGCTTGTGGAAACTCATAGGGAACATCTATGCATTCATGTTTTGTTGTTGCAGTACTTTGCTAAATTCAGTTTATTTTTTCTGTCCATTTCTTAACAAGGGGTCCTCTTGTCAACCTTTGGGTGAGAGTCCTAAGGCAGAGAAACAAACTCACAATTTCTATGATACAAAGCACAGTTGGTATCTATTCAATGTGTCAAAATTATGCTACAGAGTAAACATATGCAAAGCCTTTATCAGTGCCACATGCAATGAGGTTAATGAAATGTTTCTAGAAGAAAAAACAGAGAAAGATGTGGCAATTTCCAGCATTGCTGGGACATCTATTCTTCTTGTACTAGAAAACCTATGTTTGGTGTATTCCTCAAATGCCTATGTCATGGAGTTCTCTATTGTTTGTGAAGACATGAATGGACAGATATTTTCATCAGCTTCTAGTGAACGAGTCATAAACTTAGGAAGATCAACTAAGAGCAGACAGAGTGCTAATCAATATATTGATGATAATATCAAAAAGATATTTTTAAGTAGTAGTTCAGCTCCTCAGGTTCATTGTTTCAATAAATCCAGGAACTCTGTATTAAAAGATCATCAAGAACAGATGTGGTCAGATTGGGAGAATTTTTTTTTTAAACCTAGCGTTCATGTAGGTGTTGCTTCATCAACACTTACTAGGAAGCCTTTCCTTTTAAGTGAAGTTCAAAGCTTTGTTATTGATCCATCGCCAGCAAATTCAAGCTTGGGGCTTCTCCAATGTAATCTCGCATTGGGACAGTTATTCTTTGACCTGGACTGTTCATCTTTGACATATATGATTCTTCTCCTTCTGCAGTTACTAGATGCTTTTCAGTGGACCTCATCTCATGGAAACAAGAAACCCTCCCATTTTTCAATTGGCAGAGATGGAAGGTGGGAAGAGCTCTGTGATTTATATACAGATAAGATGAAGCAAGCTATGCTGTCAATCATTCCCGAGAAAACCATCCACTTTACAGCAGCAATTGCAGGCCCTAAGGTCCAATTTTCCCCTTTTTCTGAAGAATATATAAAATTTGAGAAACCGATTGGCTTTACTGAGAGCCATGCTGAGTTCTCATTTGTCATTGATCTGGGAAATTTGGAGGTTGCCATTTGGCCAGCAGCACAAGTAAGAGCATTGGCATCATTAGAAGAACAAGATACACACACCGCAAGTAAGCTTGAATATATTTGGTTGAAGAAGCTCCCTCTACTAGATGATTTCAGGGATTTTGGAAGTGATTTTCGCATGGGGCACAAACAAATTGGAAGCAATATTTACCTAAAGCTAGAGAATGCTGCTGTGTTTCTTGAAAATAAGTATGGAGAAAAACAACTTCCATTGGCGAAACCTTTGACTGTCACCGTGGAATCCTCGGTCTGCAGGTGATACTGGATCCTTATCTTGTCATGTTATAAATGTCAATTTTAGCTTTTTTTGCATATACCCTTCAATTATAAAATATACATTTATCTGAGAACATGGAAATGAACTTAATATAAGGAAACCGAGCTTGTACTTTGTCAGTCTAGGGCAGCTTTGATGCAGAATGGAACTTAACATTGAAGAATCAGAATTGTTTTGGGAAACACTAAAGCTTTACTGACTAATTAATATGCATATTTAGAAGCATATTATGGAAATGCCTGTTTCATTTATGGTGGGAGACTAACTGTTTTCTGTTTTTGTTCTCTATTTTCTCCTTTCTAGTTGAGTTCATTCTCCAATAATCACAAGAGATATAATCATAATCTGTCAGAAACATGGAAAATGAGTCTTACCAATTATTTTAACTTATAACTTATTGCAAGCTAGTCATGACTGACAACTGTGTTAGGGCTATTCGACATTGCTCATCAGTTAGAGATACTTAAGTAATTACAAATGGACCTGTTCTGGTTGCTGAATGTGTTATTGTAGGCTTAAACAAAACAAGTTGTGATCCTAAAAGCTAAGTCACCTGGTTTGAGCTCTGCAGGGATATAAACTTCACATGCATGTTATATTCTATGAACCAAGCATTCACATTATAGTATAGAAACATCACATTATGTAGACAACAAGGAACAAGATAAGAAGTATTTTTCATTTATCCATGACGTACAATGCATCTCTGGTCTACAATGAACAGCACATAATCATGCCTATTACAGAACCAGACATTCTTTCTATTTTTATACTGGTCAATATATTTTATAGTATATGTTGTAATTTATAATCAATTATCAGGAATTAATTGCTTTAATATCAAGACAATCTTAATGATCCATTTTCCTGATTAGCAGTTCACAAGATCCCATCTCTCATGGGTATAAATGCTCCACTTGGAACTCATTTCATATAGTTGATGCTCATTCCCAGCATGAGGACTCCCCTGGAGATCACTCATCCTTTTAGTACTTTGGTCCAAGCATTCTTCAATGTGTAGTTGCCCATGTAATCAGGCCTGCTTAGCTTGCTACCCCTTTTGCAAAACCTTAAGCAAATATTATGCCTTATGGACAATTCAGCAAGTATAGGTTGTAGTTTGATATCAAATGTTTTTCTGGAGTTAACAATGAAGATTGCATTTTTCAGATGTAAGAATTTAACTTTTATTTTCCAGGGATGATATCGACTCTCTTTTATTTCTGGATAAGGCTCTGCTGGCAAATTTGGGCTGTACAAGTTCAGCAGTTGCTCTCATCTGTTCTGCAGATGAACTATTATTAGTTATCCAGGTATGCTTAAATTTTTGTTTCACAAATGCCTAAATATGTTACTTGCTCTTAATATGAAAATCATGATTTTTAATGTTAAATCAATGGGAAAATATCTAAGGAAAGGAGAAAATAGCATATACTAAGGAATGGTTGGGCTGAGTGTTAAATGCTCTATGATGAGTATGTGAATAAAGTGAGATGATATTCATTATGCAGGTTGCAAACTGTCGCAGTTTAGAACTCCAATTTGGGCTATAATTGATCTGAAATAATTTATTTTTGAGCATGATTCCTGATTAAAATAAATCTCAATCTTTTTTATGGTTAGCTTTATGTTCTCCTTGTTTGTCCATAGTAATTAGAGGTTAGAATTTACATCTAAACTGAAAATAAATAAACATCTTGCGTAGGGTTTGCATGTTGGATATGCAATGGATTTGATTGGACAAGAATACAAGCTTCTGAAGTTCAATTTTTATCTGGCTGGGTTATAATCTGCTTTGAGCTTTTAATTTTGAAACTCAAGGCTCAATATCATGAATGTGATGGCCTTTTTGCATTATAGAGTAAATACTGTAAATTTTTTTGTAGAAGTTACAAGTTTTGTGTAAAATTCCTGTAGCATTCTACTTGTATACCTCTTTACTCTTTTATATAAAAAATATGTAATTTTAGTCATATCATTGGTGTGGATCTTACAAACTCAAAAAAATATTTCTAGTGTTCAGAGCATGCGAGCCTTCTGATTAAAAATTAAATCAGTGAGTGGACTGAAATCCCAAATTATGCAGTGAGTTTTCAATTGGATTATAATGACTATCAGCTGTCTCATATATTTGCATTTTTTTCTAAAACTGGAAGCCATTCATTCTTGGGATCTAGGGTGATCCACGCTAAAATTTCTTTTCTTAGTTCCATTTTTAGCATGTTTGACTTTCATGCATCATACTGGTGGCAATGCAGAAACCCCGGCTAGAAATAGTAATTATGATTTAAGGACTTACTCAAAGATCAAGATGAAGAGTCTCCAATTGTTGAAAATTGAAAAACTGGGCACCTAACATTGCTTTCAACTCATTATTAATACATAAAAAAACATAAAGAAAATACAAGAAATGTGGAAGCCATTGTGATTCGAATATCTGAAGATGATTAGGGACATCTTAGTTACAACTGATTAAGCATAATCCTATAGAAGAAATTTCAATTAGTGTGGAAGGAAGGAAGAAAGTTAATGTCTACAAATGGCTGAAATAGGCCAATAGGATGCAAGTGTAAATATAGTAACAATAGCAATATAGAGCCAAAAACTAGGTTTTAATGTCCCCTTCTTAAGCATAATCAATTTAATAACAATTAGCCTATTTTCTGAGTTTTCCTGTAGGCTAATTGCCAATTGGTGGGCAAGGGAGAACTCCAACTTTCTTGGAGAGCATCGGATTGATCAAGCAATAGTTTTGTTCATGGCGGTGAGTCAAGTGATCTTGCTAAGCCTTACGATGCTATTGGAATGCGATTTCGTCCTTTTGGGAGCTCTCCACACTTATTGGAGAAGCATGCTATTTTTAGATTGACACCAAGTTGCTTTAGTTCATCATCCTAAGTCCTTAGTAACATTATGGCATGGTTAGTAGTTCATGTTTATTTCATTTTGATGCTTTTCATAACTTGGGTGAATAATTAAATTATTAAATAGTTATAACTTAAGTTGTCCTAAGGAGGAAAAATCAAAAAGGCAACTAAGGTATAATTATTTAATAAAAAGTGTTTTAAGTTGTGCCTTAGGGGGATGCCTAGGCACAAGGGGGGCTTTGCTCACATAAATGATTATTATTTATTTTGAAAAAGAACCTTTGGAAGAAAAGAGGAAAGTATTATTTTATTTCCTCCAGAATGTTATAAAAGGAGGTTGTGAGCTTATTGTTGAGGTTAGACATATTATGATATTTGCTTCTACATTTGAGAGAACTTGTGTTTTCATCTTTTATTTTCTTGAGGATGGAAACCCTTTTGCAAATACTGGTTTCGGGGACGAAAAACTCCCTAGCTGGTCTTGGTGGTTTCATACAGGGGCCATAGCTGCGCCTGCAAGTGAAGTTTCAGTTTGTTGCTTCAAGAATGGAGGTATTTGATGTTTTTTGACAAGTTATTTTTGGTTTGGTAATGCTGTTTGTATGAGCATTCAGTTTGGAAGAATTTGGAGTGTAGAAGGAGGCTGTACTAGTTCCTTAATGCAGGTTGTACCCTTCAGTGTTTTGGCAAGGGATTGTGGTAGATAATAATGACTGTTTGTGCCTGATTTACAGCCATTTTAAAGGTCGTACTACTGTTCTATGATGACTGAACCATTGAAAGTGCAAAGTAAACATCATTCTGAGGAGGCTGTACCATGTTGGATGAGGCATGGGAAGGTAGAGGATGAAACACCTCTCTTTGTGGGTGCTCATTTACCTTTATATGGAGGCGCCTAGGGTTTGTCATATGATGCCATGTGTTTATTGGGTGAACTTTTCTGGTTATTGGTGAGTTTATTGGCATTTGCATATGCTGTTCTTGTTTTATTAGCAACTCAGTGCTGTTACAGACCTGTTAATGTCTGTTTTTCATTATCAGTTTGATAAATTATCTTGTTAGTGTGTTTGGGTGTGTGTAGAAGAATTTTGGAGTGCATTTTCAGTAGTTTACAGTTGGGTGGTATTGGTATGCTTCTAGGCAGTGTTTCAATGTGTGGGTATGTGTGTTTTAGATCTATTTGAGCAGTGTTATCAGCAGAACAACGTGATATCAGACCTGCAATCAGCTTCTTACATCATCTTTTTGAGGTATTCTCAGTTGGAAATGAATTATTTGTTGTGGAAATGATATCCCAAGTTCTTGAGCTATTCCATGCATTTGTAGCAGTGCTTAAATATGATCAAAACAATAAATTAGTGGGTGCAGTAGTTAATGCTATTCTGTAATGCATTTGATGTCTTGTAATGCCTTGGATGGTAGTACTGCTAGTGGTTCCATATTGCATTTTGATGTAATTGCACACTTCACTGAATAAGTGTAGATGAGGACGGCTTGCTGCCTTGTGTGCCTATCTTGTTGTAATTACACATTTCATTAAATAAGCGAGAAGTGATTGTGCTTGTTGTAATTGCACACTCCGTTGAATAAGCAAGAAGTGGTGATGCCTATTTACTTGTTGTAATTGTACACTCTGCTGAATAAGCATATAAGTGTTTCCTTTCAATGTCTTGCATCAAGCACACTCCATTGAAGAAGTGAAGATTTGGCTAGTTTTTCTGCCTGGTGTCTTCCCTTTCAGTTTCATGCATCAAGCACACTCCATTGAAAAAGTGTAGACCTGGTTGACTTTGCCACCTTGTGTGCTTTAGTGACTAGATCACTTCATGTGCTACTTTAGATAATTGGGTATGGTCATATAACTGTATGCTCTCACCTTGCCCATCTTGGGAATCAGGTGATCAAAAAGTGTTATGGGCATTGCATTGTAGCTTTGATTTAGTTGAAAATTTCAAATTTTTTTGGGGTGGTTATTACATACTTCAATGTCTAGAAGAAACAAAGTAGTAAGAGATAAAAATTGGA
Source organism: Sequoia sempervirens (assembly GCA_007258455.2). Lineage (NCBI taxonomy): Eukaryota > Viridiplantae > Streptophyta > Pinopsida > Cupressales > Cupressaceae > Sequoia > Sequoia sempervirens. Next base: position 451,287,482 of record VDFB02281492.1, on the reverse strand, counting down.
AACACAACAAAACATTCTAACATTTGGACCATAGAAATAGAAATTGTGATTATGTCACAATTAATCGCAAAAAATCACAAATTGCTAGGTTTTTTAATTTTCCCTCCCCCAAAACACCCATTTTTAAAATAAATATTAGTCAACATTATTTTACTGTTTTTTTTTTTGTATAAATGCATAAAAATCACAATAAAATCGCCATTGTCGTGTGTAATCATGGTTTTAACAATTTTTAACCTTTTTTTACTTTTGACTTTGACTTGAAATTTTTTTGTTCGCTTAGGGTTTTAAAAACCAGCTGTAGTGATTAGGGAAAAGAATCCATTTGATCCCAAAGAACAAATGATTTTCTTGGTTGGGGTTGTTTGCATATAGATACAATTGAAACTTGAAGTCACCGGGTTGAGGTTGATCAATTGTCTACACCCTTTGGAAGGAAATGCAGTGCACTATTTTAGGTCTGTATCTTCATTTGCAACTACTGCAATCGATAATCTAGTTTTATTTTATTTAAGTTTGGATTTATTTTTATTTTAAATTTTATTTCTTATGTATGTAATAAATAATTTTACTATATAATTATTAATTTATTTAATACATTGGTTATTTATTAAACATAATCTCATTTACTATTAATAAAATTATAATATTTAGGTGTAAAATAATAAATTATATTTTAATATAATGATATATTTTTTGGTTTGTATTTATTCTAGTGATCCATGGGGACACTCTCCCTCTTCAAAATCCCCATGTTTTTTAGGATGGGGACGTCCCTAGGTTGTGGGTACTTGGAGGGGAGATCCCCCTACCATCCTCCCACCACCACCCACGACTCAAAAAGGTTTCTTGGACGTCTTTGAGACATCTAGGGGATTCTCAAGGATCTCCTAACCATCCTCAAGATTTCTAGGTGTCCCTTAAAAAGCCAATATTTTTTAGAAATAAAAAAACATTCACTTTGTGTGCCACAAACTCTAACCCTAATTGTCTATGGACCCCACCCAAACCCTAAGCATTCATAAAATACTTATAAATTGCAATAGGGAACATGCTAGGAGCATTGCCTTTGGCCCCTAGGAGGGGTGTTGCCCCTCGCACTCACAAGGGGCTTTGCCCCTAGACCCCCGCTAGGGGTATTCTCCTTAACTCTGCTAGGGGCTTTAACCCCAAATTCTTGTGAGGGGCGTTTCCCCTCAATCTTTTTGGGGGATTAGCCCCCAAACCTCCACCCACCATTGTTAATGTTCAATGTAATCAAGGCAACAAAGCAATGTTTTTACTATTTAGTAGTTTACTTAGTAGGTCAAAGTTTAATTTGTAATTCTTATACATTTATTTATAACTAATTTTTTAAGTACTATATGTATTTTCTCCATCCTTTCTCCCCCCACTGCCCCCTCACTACCATCCCCAAACTTGGGCCCTTGGTCTCCCTATCCCCCCCATTAGGAAACTCCATGGAACATAGATTACTTTATATATAAATCTAGCCTTATTCATATTAGGAATTTAGGAGGTCTTGAAAAAGGTTATATATGTTGTAGCTACATATTTGTCTTCATATCCATGCAACTCTATTAATAAAATAATTCATAGTTACAAGACTTGCAAGACTCACCCAGACTTGGTGAGTTATGAGGCAAGTAGAGTAAACCAGGGTTACAAGACTCGTCTAGATTCAGCGAGTGCCGAGGTGAATAGATTGAGTTTGCAAGACTTGCTGAGTCCCAACGGGTAGACTCAACCAAGTGTGTGAAAATCAAGAAAAAACACAAAAAAAATTGAAAATGTTGAAATGTAAAAGCATGAAAGTCAAACGTTTTTTGAAAGGTTTGGAGGACTCTTGGAGAATGGTTACTTTTAAAATCAGGTATTGTTGAGAATGATTGACCAATTGACCTTTATGAAAATGATCTAGAGTTTGAGTGCATTGCAAATGATGATGTCTTTCTCAATCATGAGGATTTTGAAATCCTAATGGAGGCCAACATAGATAGTGATGTGATCAACAACTTAGGAGAGGCTTTGACCTAGGAGCTTCATTATTACGATCTACAACCCACTAGTGTAGCTCTCTTTGTAGTAGCAAGATTCCTTGGCTACATCTGATTTGTTGGAAATTTGTACTTAGTTTATAGGTTGACTTTGTACAAATTCGATTGTAATCGAAAATTTGAAAACTATAGCATCTAGTTATTATTTATGTACAATGAAGTATGCATTTCGCAATGCAATGAAATCAGTGATGTGAACGTAAACAACAAAATGTATATTCCACAATTCATGGGCTAAACTGTCAATTTTATTTTCTCTCTATATCTCTATGCTATTGAAATGACTATAAGTTTCAAAAATAGGAAGTTTTGTCCCTTTTTCTATGTTTTTTTATATGTTTTTAAAATACGTTTTTTTATCTTTTTTTTTTTTAAATCTTATACTTTTGGTTTGCTGATTTTTTCCCCAAAAGATTTGTGCTGCTATGTGAATCTAACCAACTAGTGGGGTGAACATGAAACATGAAACAAATAAATGTCATACATGATAGAAAAGGTAATACCGTGTAATACAAAGTAACCTAAATAATTATGTGAGAGGAATGCCTATGACCATAGAAAAGAATCTTGATTAACTGTGTGGGAAGAAGGTGTATCATAAAATAAGAAATTGATGGAGACCACGGGTAGAGGCAAAACTTGGTGTAAAAAAGATGAAAGACTATATTATCACCAACCATTGTGATAGAGCCAATACAAAATCTAATAATGGCCACATGAGATGTTTTTAAACTAATTGGGCTTGGTTGGTAATTGTTGTGAGGAAGGAGGCCCAAATTATATTTTAAATTCTCTAAACTATAGTGATGAGCACACGGTTATACTGAGAGGGGGTTGGGGAAGGGGGGTAGTGAATTAGTATAACAACAATTTTTACCTTTTCAAACTCAATACCATAAGCATATCAATTGCACTATAACAATAATGCCATTTACTCAACATCAATGATTATGCACATGAGAAGAACACAATAACACATGATATTTATGTGGAAACCCTTGCTGGAGAAAACCACGGCAAAACATAGCTTTTATTAATTTTCTTTTTACAAATTTTGTAGGCACCAACCTACTAGAGGCACCAATCCCTCATTCAATTTGTAAGCACCAACCCACTAGAGACACCAAACCCCGCAACTAAGCACCAACTCAGCAAGAGACACCAATCTCTTTTCAAGGCACCAACCTTCTACGGAACAAGATCAATATTTCCTTGCGAATCTCTGCCTTCTCTTTCCTCTCTAGATTTGTCACAAATTTCTCCTCTATATCTGCACTATCTTTTCTTCTATCTCTGCATAGACTTCTCCTTTTATATTTGCCCAAACCCTTCCTCTATCTCTGTATAGATTCCTCCTTTTATATCTGTCCAAAATCTTCCTTTATTTCTGCAAGATCTTTTTCTTTATCTCAGCACAATCTTTTTCTATATCTGCATAGACTTATCTTTTATATCCTCTACAAATATGTCTTTTATCCTCACTCATAAATGCTTAAACATTTGAATAATCTTCATATTTCATTCCCTTTCAAATCTGCATTATTTCTTCTTACAAAGATTTCCTTCTTACCTTTCCATATGCAGATCTGTAAGTGTGGATATAATCTATCTTTTATTCCACTACACCCTCATTTATAAATCTGTTTGTATTGGATATCACATTCTACACTCTACACACTTGCTTCCTTATTCTCACCACCTATCACACATCTTCTCACACATACATTCTCCTTCACAATAATCTGCCTTCTATAAAATAATATTCTTTCCTTTACACAAGGCTACTTGAGTTTGAATGATATATTCTTTTATTATTGTCTCACACTTACCTCCTCCTCTCCACAAATTCTTTCTCTTTTTATATTTTCATATCCAAGTGAAAAGATATATCTCTTAGAAAAGAGATAACCATTTAAAGAGTCATCACCTTTTATAAAGAAGTGATCGCTGCTTTCAAAAACTAACTCATAATCCTTATTAATCTTTAAAATGCTGCCTTCTATACATGGTCACCGCCCTTTGTTAATAAGATTGTTATCATTTGCTACCTTTTCCTTAATATTTTCACTGCCTTGTAAAAAATGGATCACAACTCCTTATGCCTTCATTGCTGCTTTAAATATTATGATGGCTGCTTCTCAAAATAACTTTGGTGAATTAGAACATATTTATGAAGTTGGCCAAAGTTTATAACTCTGTTTTGGGCAATTGCTGCTATTAATATTATAGTGGCTGCTTATAATATACACTCCTCTTTAATTAAACCGTTGCCTTTAGTCACTCCTTAATAATTATAATTGCTGCCTTTAATGTATTTTTTTTATTGCTGCTCATTAATATTTATTAATTACTTCATTTATCATATTATTTTCTTCATCTTAAAGTCTCTTATAATATAGATTGCTGCATATATTAATTGCTGTTCATTTATCATAATTTCTGCCTTATTAATTGTTGTCTTTTCAAACTAATCGCTGCCTTAATTAAGATAATAAATCTGTGTGATCAAACTTATACTACGTGTTTGAATGGATCAAACTATTTAAAATACTCTGCCAACTTTCATGGCAATCTCGGCCTCTTTTACTTGTCTTCTTATTTTGCTATCTTTCGGTGAGCCTTTGGTTCCCAAACTCATGGAGACCACCGTTGCTAACACATAAATGCTTCTATTTGCACAATACATATCGGCCTAATGACACACAAAATATTTGCCTGCAACTATAATGCATCTTCATATTTTTCTTTTGATGTTAATGACAATTTTCACCCACATGCCTTTGACGTCAATGACAATATTTCTAACACACAGTTTAACTACTTGTCGAGTACTCACAAGTATTTTTATTGAGATTTTGTAGCAATCACTGAGTTTCTATGTTGAGTTCTAGGTGAGTTTCTTGTGAGTTATGGTGAGTCTGAGTGAATAACTCACCATGTGTAGGGATAACAAGTGGACATGGGAAAAATGTGGAAGAATATGATTTTCACCTTCAAAAAACATGGTTTTTTGGTTTTTTAAAAATTATGAAAATGACATGCACCATGAAGGTTTGTGTGGTCTTGAAAGCCTTCATTTGTAATAGCCCAAACATGGTTGGTATCTTAATTAATTTCAAGATCTTGGGGCATAATGATAGTGGGACAAGCATATAGAGTGAGAGGAAGGTACCCAACAACTCTAATATTTTTAATAGGTTATTATCTAAGTTACTGGGTTCTCTCATATAGCCCCCCGTACCTTGCAAAATACGTTTTGGGTCTTGGTTTGGTTTTGGTATCCCTTAGGTTCGATTTGGTTCTTCAGAACCTGGGTGGCCAAAAAAGAACCCTGGTCGAACCCAGGGAGTACCAGGAAGGACCCAGGCAGATCCACAAACAAACAATGCCTAAAAAAGAAAAAACTCACTTAAAAACAAAAAACAAAACCCTAAAAAATGCAAATAATGCCTTATATTGCCTTGGCCGACCAAATGAGGCTCATTTTGCAAACTCATAAGAGCAAAAAACACCACTTTTTTGCCTCCAAGTTGACATCTTAAGACTTGAGTATTTACTATTTACTTTTTTGCAAATTATGAATATGATTATATGAGGTATTACCGTATTTCAATATTCTATTTATTGGCAATTATGTTTAATAGACTATAGTTTATCAATTATCATTTATGTCTAATGAATATCATTGTTCTTATAATTAAATTTACAATTTTGAACATGCTTACGAGTTATGGTGTTGTTTATAATTTAATAATTTATAAATTATATATATATATATATATATATATACCCATACCCAAGAATTTTTTTGCCGTACCGGTGCACCCGCATCTGTACCTGTATTTGAACTTGTACCCGAACTGGCAACTTAGGTTATTATTTGTCTGGGCAACTCCATTTTCCATGGGATTGTACAATAAATTGAGGGCATTAGCCACTCTTTTAGACATGATGGAGGTAGTAGCCCCTAAGTTGATCATACGAGTATGCAACACTTCCTTTCCACTAGTTAAAATAAGATAGTTTGGAGAAGGCTTAGGTTTACTTGCATCTAGTTGGTTACTTGTAGAACTAGACTTTTTTTTTTGAAATGTTCACTTATGCTTTATTGCAACCAATTCTTTTGCTTTGTTTCTCTCTTGTTGCTTAAGCGCTTCCTTGAGTATGTTCATTTACTTAGACAGTGATAAGATTTCCCACATGTGTATGTTGACCATTGCTTTGTTCATTTGGTCCACTACATTGGCTGGTGTAGTTGATTGTGCTTTTGGTGCATAAGGCACTCATTGAATTCTTGATCTTTCTAGAAGTGGATGAATTTTTTTTGGTGCGCTTTGATTAGGTGCATCACTTGGTTGTTTGGGGGTGGCCAAAGCAATTTGCTTTTGGATTACAGGGGCCACTTGTCCAATTTTTCTTGGTTGATTAGCTTTAGGTTGTTCTTTCGATGCTCTTTTCTTGGCTTTGGTTAGATAGTCAAATTGGACTACTAGTTTACTTGATGTGGTTGCCACTTCGTAACTAACAAAGGCTTAATCTTTGTCCCATGTGACAAGGGCTTGCTCTAGTGTAGGTGTTGGTTGTTTTTCTCATAGTTTGCAAACTTAGATTCAACTAGGAGTCGACAAACCTCAAAGTTAAAAACTTGGTGAAAACTTACGAGAAATTGTGCAAAACTTGAAATCTTAAAAAAATACAAATGGCAAAAAAAATGGGCATTTTGTAATGTCCCCATTTTTAGCTATATAGTTTCACGAGCTTTTGGCCAATTTCCAAGTTTTCTCGTAAGCTTCTAGGTGAGTTGGGGAGAACTCCAATGTTCTTGGAGAGCACAAGTTCAACCTTTATTGGTTTTCATTGTTGGCATTGAGCTCAGTGGGTGTTTTGGATCATTGTGACATTTTTTAAAGTGTTTTTAGACTCTTGGGGTGTTCCCTATACTTCTTGGAGAGCACTTCTATTTTTACTATACTAAGTCTTTGAGTTGGTACCTATCGTCATCCCTCAGCTTTAGTTACATCTTGACATGATCAAAATTGGGTGGAGTATTTAAAATATACACTTAAGTTTATAATGTTAAATGTTAAAATATTTGCTTAAGTGTTATATTTTATTAAAATGACTTTTTCCCCTCAAAAGTGGATACCTAGGCATAAAAGGTCTTTTGCATGTAGTGAATTATTTAATTCGAAAAGGCGAAAAATGCTTTTTTGAAAAACAATGAAAGAGCAAAAAAATGCTTTTTCAAAAAAGCAACGAAAAATCTATAAAAGGAGGTTTGGGCTCTCATTTCTCATATGCTGAAAATTTCTCATACTGTTATGTTGTCAGATTGAACCTGCGAGTTCTTCCATGATCTTTTGAGAACAAAAACCCTCATTGGATTTCTAGTTTCGGATTTGTGAGATAATCCCTAGCTTGATTGGAGTGATTTCATTTTAGAGATCACCATTGTGCTTCAAATTGAGTTTCGGTTTTGGATGTTGCGGAGATGAAGATCTATTCATTGTTTTGAGGGTAGATTTTTGGTGTGATTTAATTTAGTTTTCAATGTTGCTGGAGTTTGATGTGATTGGTGGGCGATTGGAGAAGTTTTTTCTTGCTAGGGACATATCTTTCCATTGCCTGGCTATAACATCTTTGTTGCAGGTATAAAGGTGAAATGAATAATATTTTTATGATGATGAATCTTAATGTTTGTTGTTCATTGTGTTCAAGGGTGTTTTTTGGTGGAAGTTAGGTAGTTTGGAGTAACCTTTTAGTTCTGAGTTGTTGAATGGGTGTGCTTGAATGTGTGAGGTTTGGGAGTGTTTTATTAGTAGTTTCAGACCTGTAGCAGACCTGCAACCTTTTCCAGAATGGCAATCTTTGTTTAACAGTGTATTTTGAGGTGTGTCGGGTGGAGTTTGAAGGGAGTTTCTAGTATTTAGCCTGTGGGTATGTTTGAATGCATTTACATTGAGTTTCCAGAGCCTTATCAGCAGTGATTTTTGTCTGATCTTTCATCAGTACAGCAGCAAATGAGTGCAAACAGACCTGCACCATTGTAGTCCATCATTCAACAAGGTATTTGTTGCTGTTGTTTTTAAGTTGGGTGAGCATATTCATGTTATCAGGCATCAAATTGGGGTATAACAGCAGTTTGTTCCATCAGTGCCTATCATCGGCAACTAATCCTCTTATTATGATGTTTATGATGCAAATGTTCCAACATTGCAATGATTTGGATGGTCATACTGCCGAAAGCTATCTTTTTCATGTATTCTATATTGTAACATTTGCTGGAGTAATTAGGATAATCACTCAATAATTAAATCATCAATTAATTATTAAGTCCCTTATTACTTTATTCACTTAAGCTAAACTTAGGAATTGCATTTTAATTATTAGATTGGCTAAATAAAGCACGTGTTATCTCATTACATAGGATGAGGACACTTGTCATAGGCTAATTTAATCTCACCTAGGGTTTAGATCTAGGTTTTCTTTCTCCTTTCGTAAGGATTGATTTTCATTGTAATTATCATTTAGGTTATTTTTGCATCAATAGAATTCTCATGGAATTGAGCACATTCTTGCTTTTTGATCTCTTCAATTGTGATAGGTTATTGCTTGCAAGTGATTTCTGGGTTTTATGGGTTGCAATTAGCAACTTCTACAACATTGGATGGTAGTACCCCTAGTGGATTTATCCTGGTTTATTGCTAATACTTACCCCATTGAAAAAGTGGAAATATTGTAATAGCTCACCATTGGATAAGTGGAAGAAGCAGTTTTTCATCTTCAAGTGTTGTATAAGCTTTCCCATTGAATAAGTGGATGTTATTTCTTTCATGTCCTACATATGCACTCCACTGAATAAGTGTTATTGGCTGGTTGGCTACCAAGTGCTTACTTTTAGTTGTTGCAACTTATTTTGACATATAGATCCTTTCATTGTACACTCTCCCCTTGCCCATCTTGGGAACTGGGTGATTAGAAAGTGGATTGGATAGTGCATTGTAATCACTCTTTTAGTCAATGTAATCTCAAAATAAATCTCGGGTGGTTATTACACATTTTTCAATCTATAGTGACATTTTTCAATGTTTTAGGGCATGTTTTCAGTTCATAGGCATTTTTGGTGCATATTTTTAAGTAAACAATTTTTTTTAAGTCTACAATCATGTTTTTAGTGTATAGGCATTTATAGGGCACATTTTACATTATATAGTCACATTTTGCAGTGTGCACATGTTTTTAGGGCACATGATAAGGACAACAAAACAACAATTTTTGTAGTGTTTTTAACCTTGTTTACCTACATTTTGGTGAGTCACAAGTTAACCTAACAAAAACTTGGCCACAAAAACAAATTGTGAGCACTTGGCAACTTGCTAAGAACTCTACGATTTTGCAAACTATGATTTTTCTAAAGTAGATTGTTCAAGGGAGATTCCTTGAACTTGCACATTCTAGGCCGCTTGTTATGTTTCTTTCGATATCGATTGGAGTGTTAGCCTTTGGGCAACAACTTGGAGCATGATAGTTAACACAAAAATAACACCACATTTTGGGCTTCAATAAAGTTGTTTTGGTTGGGATAAGAATCTTTGTTGGATTTGGTGTTGGAAACTATTGTAAACTCATTTGTACTAGGACTATTCGGGGGTTGGGTGCTTCATAGCCTTGATAGTGGTTTTGTTGGTTTTGATATTGGTTAGGAGGTCTCTAGCCTTGTTTATTTTGATGACAAGAGCTAGGAGGAGGAGCAACTTGCTACGTTTTAAGGGCATCAAGCTCATTAGTAACAATCTTGAGAAGGCCTTTCATCTCCTCCAACTCCTTGATAGTTTGTGAGATAGTCTAAGGACATTCAACAATAGGTGCTCTAGTACGATGAGGGGTTTGATTAGGAGGGGAATAGATATTAGTAAATTTTGGCATTGTAGGCTTAGGAGCCAATTTCTTTGCCTAAATCAAACTAGTTTCTCTTGTTATAGCTATATCATAAGCTATGTGCAAATCAAAGCCACTCAAGTAATATACAAATATATTTGGGAAGGAGGCCTCATTCTTTGGGAATTTCTATTCTAGATTTTATGAAACCTATTGTTGAAGTCTGTAGTAGTTTCTATTGGAGCTCTTTTTATCATGGTCAACTACTCTAACATGGAGAGGTGGTCTCCTTTCTCTTGGAATCTTTTGTGCAACTTTTATTCTAGCTCATCCCATGATTTTATGGGATTGTTAGGAGGATTCCTACATTGATCTAGGTCTCTTCTCTTGAATGAAGCTGCTACTAGTAACTTCATAGCCACATTTTGTTGAGTTACATCATGATGTGCACATATGTTGGGTATATCTTGCAAATGTTAAATAGGGGTTACAACATTTTCTCCAATATAAAATGGAAGGTCTTTTTGAGTGGATGGAGAAATAGGATTCGATGCACTAGGTGCAACTAAAGGATTGCTATTGTTCCATGTCACAAAGGTCTATTGGCAAGGTTGGGCCATGGTTGTGATGTTTGATTTAGTTACAGGTGTTGTAGAATTTTGAACTAGGTTAGCTTGAGGTTGCGTTTGGCTTGGCCGAGGTGTTCTCTTTAGAGGTAAAGGGCTTGCAAGGGCTTGAGGTTGTGATATTGAAACAAATTTAATAACAATGTTCACTATCAAGGATAGTGGAGCTCCCATTGTTTGCATGTAGAGTTGCTAGGTCAATTAGCAAGAACTATGCTTCAAAAAGCAAGTAACATCCATTGATCTTGGTCTTGATTAGTAGTGCTTGACTTCTAAGGAGATGGAGATCATTATTGGAGCTGGAGGAGATCTTTAGAGGCTGATATGTATTTATTTTCTGAGGTCTGCTAGAACAGGGGCGAATTGGGTTGGGAAGCACAAATAAATTCATAAAAAATCATACACTTGTTTTTGGCTTATGGGTATTGGAGCAATCGATTTCTAGAGGATGGACAATGATGTTTGGTGATTAAAATCAGAGGTTGCAGCTGCTATTATTTTATTTTTGAAGTCTGAAATATCCAGCAGGGGCGGCTAGGGCTGAGACATCATCCATCACTCATAAGGTGCTCTCTCCTTTGTTCTTGTTTGCTACTTCATCTCTAATCCAAGGTGACTTCATTCCAGGTTTCTTTGCATTGTTTGGAGCTCATTTACATGTCATATTTGTATATGTTTGAAGTTTGATTTTGTACTCAGAAATTAGCAAACTTTAGAAAAGTTGTAAATTGCCAAGAGTCTTGGCAATGCTTTGCATTTTGGTTTATAAACAAGTGCTGGAGTTTAGTTTTAGATTATTAACATTATTCATAGTCTTCTAGATTCTAGATGGATGCATTCCAAGTGTTTGATAAAAAGTTACTTGGCTGTAGGTGGCTAAGTTGCTCATAGAAAATCATTTAATGAGCATTGTATTGAGTCTTTATATTGCAAATTGGAGATATAGGGTTGCTGGTTGTTAATAAGTTGTCAATGAGCATTTCCATAGTATTCACACTCAGATTTTAGTATGCATACCAACTATTTGTCAATATACCAGTTGGCTGTAGGTGCATGTTTTAAACTTATAAGTCATTGTTGTGCATTGTAAATGATTGAGGAAAGTCATACATGCTCTTAGATGTTAATTTATGCATAGTAGAGTTGTTATTCAAGCATTGGAAGCATTCAGTAATCATTTTCCAAAGAACATATCAGTCTGATCACATAAACTAGCAAGCTGGAAGTTTGCATGTGAATTGTTTGACAAAATTCCTCGAGCCTTTATCAGCATTTTGAGGTCAGATTTGAGCAGGGTCATTATAGGGTGAAACTTAAAGTTCCTTTGGGTTTACCGAAAACTATTGGCAGTCTAAATATCTTTCCAAGATAAATGTGTTGTGCAAGACCACCGAGCATGGAAAGTGTCATAGATGTGGGACAAACTTGTGAGTCAATCTCTAGGATAAAAATATTAACTTTTTATCTAGTCTAACTGAAGCCTATTTGAAAGGGAAAAGGGTAGGGGAGCAATAATAAATAATACAATACAAAGTCTCATGCCGAATAGATATCCTTTTGTAACTTGCTAGGGCTTTGTAATGGATGGTATAATACCAAATAGAAATGAAATGAACACCACATAAACATATTGAGAGATAAATGGAAAAATGATAGATTTGTTCAAGGCGGCAAGCATAAATGCTCATGTCAGTGGTTGGAGTACCTTTAGGGTCAACTTACGGTACTTTGCAATGTATATCAACTCCTCATGATTGCACATGACAATGTTAGGTAGGTGAATGTCTTATTGTGGAGGATGTAGGGGAAGTGGTTGCTAGCTTTGAATGTTGTGGGGTACTCATAGGATGAAATTTGTAACATAGGAGATCCAATCCTACTCAAAATTTACTAGTGCCATTGAATTGTCTTTGAATTGTATTGAGGAAGCTGTGAACTTCAAGAAATGGTTGTTAGGATCCATTCTTACTAAGAATGACTAAGGAATATGTTGCATTCCTCATGGGCTGTTGGATTGGTTATGAGGTGGTAAGATCTAACAACTTGCATTGCTTCAAGGGAAAATTGTTTTAGCATTTTCTTCAAAGCCTTGAGAACATGCCACGACACTTGTCAAGGAACCTTGCAAACAAAATAAAAAAGAACATAATGCGAGCCCCACCATTAATAAGGAATACCTAGTGTATAGAAAAACAAATGGGACTACCACACTAATGTGGACCAATGGTAGTGGTTGTCATTGAAAACTCTATTTATTGTATTTCAGATCTCCATGCACTATTGGATGATGATAGATTGGTGTGAACTAAATAAACCAATACATATACTTGCCTTGGACACACCTCAAAACTACAAAATTTGCAAAGGCAAGGGGGATTCTGTAATGTCCCTTGCTAAATTTGACCTTAAACTTGCTGATTTGAACCTTGAGAATTTCGTCAAACACTTGCCAAGCAAAATCTGTACTTGTTGATTGAAGTTCTTTTTATGTTTTTGTAGTTTTGGATGATATTTGCAATGTTGATAAAAACTTGGAAGTAGTAGCTAAGGTCTGAAATATAATACAGCAACTGATAATGCAAAAGGTATGAATGAAATGATGTTGAATATGCATCTACAGCACTAAGGGCATTTCTACAAACACTTAGCATGCGAACTAGATTATTGGAATGAAAGCTATAGCAAGAGACAATTTATCAAACATATGACATGCAACTTTATAACTCCTTTATTAAATGCAATTCCAAGTACAAGGCTGATGTACAATGCTGATATGATGATTACAACTACCCAAAATGCAATGCCAAGACTCTTGGCTTACAATGAAATGACTTTACACAAGTCTGATATAAATGTGCACTGACAGCCACTATATGGCATCAACTAAATATGTAAATTATTATGTAAAAACCTGGTATGAAGTGCAGATATAACTTGCAGATGGAATGGAAAGCTTGACCAACAATAACCATCAATTATGAAGTCCTCTATATGAAGAATCAAACCTCCCAGAAGATGCCACCCCTGTTCTTGAGTTACAGATCCAAAATAAAATTATTGCAGACTTTATCCACCTCCAAACAACTCCTAGAATGATCGCCTAGCTTCTCCAAGTGGAGCGCTCAATTACCCAAAATGAATCGATGCAAGAATGAAGCACTATGATAAAAAATCTGAAGACACCATGTGCAGATCAACCTCCAACTATGACTGTAAAATGCAGCACAAGGTATAAAATTTGGACCAGCTCCTAGCAATAGAAATATGCCTTCCTTGATGCCAAAATCATCCTTCTTAAAGGATTGAAAATATCTCCACAAACTGAAAATATGACGCTCCAAATCGAATCTCCAAAATTGGGCCCTTGGCCCCACAATTTTGCACAATGAAGAAGACTGAAATATCTGCTTCTCTCAACTCCAGCTAGGGTTGATATTTCACAACCAAAACCGGTATGTTAGAGTCTTCAAACCCTTAGGCAAATTGCTAAGCATTCAATTCAGCTTCTTACCACGCAGGTAAAGAGTAATGAATTCTAAATCAAGTGTCTCCAAATGCTTAGCCAACAACTTCTTAAATAGATTTCTCAACAAATCTCCAAGAAGCTTCTAGAATAAAATATTATTTTATTTTCTTAAGTGACTTTTTGATATTATTTTATTTTTAGTCACTTTATTAAATTAATTAAATATAAGGTCACCTTTAAATATTTATTTATTGTGATAACTTTACAAATAATTAATTTAATATTTTATTTAATTTAATTAAAATAATCAATTAGTCATCCTTATGAAATAAATATCAATATTTGGATAACTTAATCAATTAATTTAATTAAATTATTTTGCCTCCAGTTTGGGGACATGACAATCCTCCCTTCCCAAAGATTGCTTGCCCTCAAGCAATCCGCATCTACCAATCCAACTCAACAGCCACATCACTAGAATCCTGAATGGAGAATCATCTGCACTTGTCCACCAACCACCCGGATCCCAAATGATCCTGTGAAGAACTCCAACCAACATCCACTGAATATAGCTGAAGCTCCTGGCATTGTGAAGTCCTATCAATCTGTGAGGCCAACCATCCAATAAGAGAACTCCTGGATCCCAAACCTGTATATCTGCCCCACCATGCTGACTCCATGTACTGCGATAATAATCCTCATGCATCCAAACTCTCCAAAAACAATCTCCACTTGGATTACATGAATAAACTGGAAGTCCCTCCATATCAACACCAATGAACTTCTGTTGTGCCACTCTGATACCTCCCCCTAAAATCCCATCTGACCAAATCTCAAAACCCTGCTTCTAGAAGCAATCTACTGGAAAGGGCCAATTTAAAGATTTGGGCTCATCACCTGAAGTCGGGAATGTATCGCACTAGAGTGAACTTGAATACCACATATTCAACCCACCTTCCTTCCTCATCAAAGCATCTGAGTATATCTCAACAAGGTTAAGAATGAGGTCACGATCTGAAAGAAGGTTCAAATAATTTGACTTCATTGCCTCCAAACCTTCTTTGATAACCTGCAAATCATCAAGAGAAGACTCTGCTCCAATCCCCTTTTGTCTTCTCTCTAACCGAACCGCCCAAAGATGATCCTCAATCCGTTTGTGCATCCTGTCATGATGAGATAATGCTGCAATAATCTCATCCTCATTCACCATCAGCTGAGTCTCCAAGCTATGAGGACTTTCAGGTCTACGAACAACTTCAGCCTCACATGAAGAAGCCTCAAACTGTTCTTGTTTCTTCAAGTCCTTCAATTGACAAATCTTATCAACCTCATCATCATCATTAGAACAATGTGCATTTTTAGATTCATCCTCTCTTTGAATAAAGAGTCTTCTAATGTTATCTATCCTTTTTTGCCTTGCTATGTTGATGAGATTGACTTTTTCTTTGACTTCTTGAAGATGCTGTCTTGCATTGGCAGCCACTAATTTAGCCTCTTTGGCTTTTTGCATCTATTCTGCATTCATCTTTTTGGACCTCTTAACCTCTTCTATGCCAAAATATACAAAATCAGTCCTCTTATGCTTGATATTTTCATCTGTATCGATTGGTGTAGGGCTGCCATCAATGGGTGATATCATATCATTGAATTTCTCATTATCAAAAGCTCCTATCTTCTGAGAATGATGGGACATAATGCTGCTGTCCTCAAACAAATCAATAATGACATCATGCCATTGTATAGTGTCTCCTTTATCATGTGTAGCCAAAACACTAGTGGTTGCTCCACTAAGTAAATGATCAACTTTCATGTCCACCTTTATGTCTTCATGTAGCTGCTCTAATGTAACTGGTTTGTCTTCAACCATCACGTGCTCTACTTCAATCTTGAAGTCATCATGAAGTGTCAGGTGCTCAAGATCCTTCTCTATGCAAATCTGATTTTTGCTTTCCTTAGGATCAACTGTAGGATGATCACTAATTGTAGAAAATTCATCATAGAGACTTTTAGATGTTTCACTTGTAGATACATCAGGTTGCTCCCTCTTTTGGTCTTGTGATGTAGACCCTTTAAAAATGGATGCCATATACTTTGTGAACCTTGGTTGTGAAGCCAATTCATCCATCATTTTCTGACTCTGTCTTAATTCTTCCATCATGGCATTTAACTGTTTAATATCCTCTTTGGAAAACGTGGTGTCCAACTGAAATAGCTGTAAACAAATCTGGTTACTCAATAGGCTGGCAAGAACTTTAGCTTTGATACCATTGTAATGTTCCTTGCTGAATTTGACCTTAAACTTGCTGATTTGAACCTTGAGAATTTCGTCAAACACTTGCCAAGCGAAATCTGTACTTGTTGATTGAAGTTCTTTTTATGTTTTTGTAGTTTTGGATGATATTTGCAATGTTGATAAAAACTTGGAAGTAGTAACTAAGGTCTGAAATATAATGCAGCAACTGATAATGCAGAAGGTATGAATGAAATGATGTTGAATATGCATCTACAGCACTAAGGGCATTTCTACAAACACTTAGCATGCAAACTAGATTATTGGAATGAAAGCTACAACAAGAGACAATTTGTCAAACATATGGCATGCAACTTTATAACTCCTTTATTAAATGCAATTCCAAGTACAAGGCTGATGTACAATGCTGATATGATGATTACAACTACCCAAAATGCAATGCCAAGACTCTTGGCTTACAATGAAATGACTTTACACAAGTCTGATATAAATGTGCACGTACAACCACTATATGGCATCAACTAAATATGTAAATTATTATGAAAGAACCTGGTATGAAGTGCAGATATAATTTGCAGATGGAATGGCAAGCTTGACCAACAATAACCATCAATTATGAAGTCCTCTATATGAAGAATCGAACCTCCCAGAAGATGCCACCCCTGTTCTTGAGTTGCAAATCCAAAATAAAATTATTGCAGACTTTATCCACCTCCAAACAACTCCTAGAATGATCGCCTAGCTTCTCCAAGTAGAGAGTTCAATTACCCAAAATGAATTGATGCAAGACTGAAGCACTATGATAAAAAATCTGAAGACACCATGTGCAGATCAACCTCCAACTATGACTGTAAAATGCAGCACAAGGTATAAAATTCAGACTAGCTCCTAGCAATAGAAATATGCCTTCCTTGATGCCAAAATCGTCTTTCTTAAAGGACTGAAAATATCTCCACAAACTGAAAATATGACGCTCCAAATCGAATCTCCAAAATTGATCCCTTGGCCCCACAATTTTGCACAATGAAGAAGACTGAAATATCTCCTTCTCTCAACTCCAATTAGGGTTGATATTTCACAACTGAAACCGGTACCTTAGAGTCTTCAAACCCTCATGGAAATTGCTAAGCATTCAACTCAACTTCTTACCACGCAAGTAAAGAGTAATGAATTCCAAATCAATTGTCTCCAAATGCTTAGCCAACAACTTCTTAAATAGATTTCTCAACAAGTCTCCAAGAAACTTCTAGAATAAAATATTATTTTATTCTCTTAAGTGACTTTTTGATATTATTTTATTTTTAGTCACTTTATTAAATTAATTAAATATAAGGTCACCTTTAAATATTTATTTATTGTTATAACTTTACAAATAATTAATTTAATATTTTATTTAATTTAATTAAAATAATCAATTAGTCATCCTTATGAAATAAATATCAATATTTGGATAACTTAATCAATTAATTTAATTAAATTACTTTGCCTCTAGTTCAGGGACATGATAGATTCACCCTAGCCATGAGCCTTGTTGCACATTTTCTAACAAGTAGGAAGAAACTATTGGCTGAAGTGAAATTTCACCACAAAAACAATGAAGATACAATTATGTTGCAAGGAAAAACATAAGGGGGATCTAAAGTAGGATATTTTTACATATTGGGTTTCCTCTAAAAAATTATGCACTTTTAAAGAAAAAACACGTTATTTGGAGTCTATGGGTGAAAGTTTGCAAGTTGTAGTAATTGGAGTAGTTTCATTTTGGGACAAAATTGTCATATAATTTCAACTAGGGATGAAATTTTCATTAATGGAATTGGGCATAGAATATAGTTTTAGTTGTGCATGGGCTCTTACAATATTTTTAGGGAGTTGAATCGGTTCTTCATTTTTCTTTGTGTATGGGGATGGTTGAGTTATTTTCTTAACTCTTGTGATCATCCTTTGGCATAGATACACCAATTTGGGTATGAGATTAGACACATTTGGTGAAATAGACACCTTGGTGATAGAAGAGATGGAAGTTCATTTTAGTGTTGCATTCCACTATTACTATGGTTAGGGGTTTGGCAATTAAAGGTAGAAGTCCATTGCTATCTTTCTTGAGATTGTGTTAGCATTTTAAGTTGTCCTTTTTAGGAAAATACAAATTGGATTGATGTGTGAGGATAAACCTTTATTCAAATTAGAAAGGGGAGTACCCTTGTAACTCAAAACTAAACTAAACACTATAATTGAAGGAAAGAACCTCTAGCTTGCCTATCGCATGGTTCTTTTGTATAGGCACAAGGCTAATCAACACTATATGGATAGATGAGAGATTTTTTATCTTTTGACCAACATGAATGACCTAGTTTTTGATGGCTAACAAACACTCACTCTTTTTGGCTAGAAATAAAGACCAAAAAAGTGAATTGGATTGAAAACAATGGATAGGTATTGCTAAATTGAATATTGGAAATTGCAGACAAAACTACAATATTGACATTAATGAAAACTGCAATACAAAGGTTACAACAACCACTAAGTTCTATTCAATATGCCAAGACAACTCAAAAAGCTACAACAATAATCATAGCAGCAATAAGCCTAAAATTACCCTCCTCCTTCTAGGTGCGCCCCATTGCATTGGATGTACTATTTCCCATGCTTTATACAATTTTTCCTTTAGTTCCTCATCCAAGCTCCAATCTTTACATTGCTTAATATGTTTGAAATCTCCTTTTGTTGGCCTTGCAAATACATTGACTAGAGATGACAAATACATTCATGATGGAGGGAGTCATGGATTTGATAATGATTCACAAGGTTAGGCACAAATAAGGATTTGATGTGGGAGATGATTCGTTACGAAAAGATTTTGTATGGGCACAACAATTGGATTTAGACATATTTGGGGCATAAAACTTCTAGAATTTTTGGCTTGTATAGTATATTGGTGCCTTATTAGTTGGGCATAGATTCAAACTATTCCTAAATCATCTAAGCATAAGATCATTCTACCTAAACACTAAATACATGTCACGAAATAAAAAAACACATAACAATACAACACTCAATACTATTGACATCCATACTATAAAATCCCCTCTAAAAGTTGCATGATAATTTTCCGATATTTCAGGTTGACACATGTTCCATTTTGTCAAACAATTTGTATGCAAATTGGACTAAGTATGTTTGATACTTTTGAAGTTACAAATCATACATACAAAACCCAACAAATGGACAACTTATTGCATTATTTTAGTTGATGTGATCAAGTAATACATTCCAATGAAATATTCAATACATCATATATTTCAGAATCATTGCATAATAGTAATAGGTTATCAATTTGCAGCAATATACATATACAAAAATACAACTCAATAATACACTAAAATACCTGTGATAACCAACTCCAAGGTAATGGCAGCTTCTGTAGATGCTACACGGCTTGCAGGTGATGGATGGATAATAGCATAGGTTGGCGTTAGAGATAGACAATCACTCCTTGCTGTAGCACATGCACAACAACTCTAGTCATGCCCAAAATGTCATAACATCCGTCAATATCTCTAGCATTGAGGTCTTCTACAGGACTACACCTCCCTAGTACAGTAATGCTCCCTTAACTTAGAGTCATGACCTCAAAGAATGCTGCCATGACCACCTTAGCAATGTAATTGCGTGCCAAACTTGGTGTAGCAGTGAATGCAAGCAATGTGGCCAGACTCAGTTGCAATGTATAGCAGAAATGTCATAGTAATAATAAAATGGTGGGTACGTATCTAGCTTCAGATCTTGTGTGACCCTCCAAAATGCAATATACTGAGTTATATGCCCTCGACCCACTTAGAAGTGTGAAAACCAGTGCATATATTCACTTCCAATGGGACGCCATAGTGTGAGTCGATCAACCATTGATTCCAACATGTAAAACCTTCTATCTGAAAATATCCAAACCTCTAGATGCAAATGATAATATCGTTAATCTCCAAATTTGTCTCCGAAGGAAACCCACAAACTTGAGCAATATTGCACACTAGTGAAAGACCTAGATGATCTCTCCAACCGAACCATCTAGGGTCGTTTCCCCACCGAACTAGTTTCCCTAGTGTTGTTGTTCCCCAAAGCCAAGAACTTCGAAAAGCTCCTCAAAATGTTAATTAGAGAAAATAAACAAGCATAAAGCAAATGAGCTCAATTTCCACTTTTTATATCACTTGCACTTTTCTTGCTCATAAAATAAATAGAGTGACTTTATAAAGTTACTGTTTAAATATTTCCCCAAAGTCACTTTATAACACCTTTTAATTAATTATTTAATGTGACCTTATAAATGTACTTTTTCCCGTCAAGCAACATTAAATAATTAAATAAACCAATTCCCTTTACCTGACTATAGCCTATGGGAATTAAATAGGTTAGTAAGTCTACCTGGAGCGATCATTGAGAAGGGAACATTACAATCCTCCCTGTTATTTTTAAGATCAGATTTAACATAAAGCATAAAAGTGCAACACATAAACAATAAACACAGTGATTACCCTGGGAAACCCTCCTACTTGAGGGAGAAAAACCCAACAAAGAATATTCTCATATATATTTGAATAATAAGTGCATAAGCAGAACACTGCTTACAGATCAGGCCCTTGAATTTGGCCATGACTTATACAAATTAAATATACTGCTTCCTCTTGAGCAAATGATAATGCTTCTCCAAAGAATCGGATCTGTTGCTAAAGTGGCGAACTGTTGATAAGGATGGTGCTTCTGTTGCTAAGATGTGAATTGAATGAAATGAACTTGATGATAGAAATGAGAGGTCTTCACCTCCTTTATATACAAGGATAGGCAACCTCTTCTCTAGGTTGCCCCCCTTAGGAAATAAAAAAATACAAAATATTATTTGAGTCAAGAAGGCCAACCTACCTTAGACAAAGATATATTAAGGAGAAAAATATCTCTTGCAGCTACAACACTAACACTTCCTCTTAGCTAGGGAGGTATTTTTCCAGATATCCATGTCATGGAGTTTCTCAACATGATGCCCACAATGGCTACACCCATTTGTGGAAAACCACATCTCAGTCTCAGAGATGTACAATAGTTCATCACAGAGTCTCTCAACGTGATGTCGTCATGGAGTCTCTCAACATGACGTCTCATCTTAGTCTCAGAGATGAATAAGGGTTTATCACGGAGTCTCTCAACGTGATGTCGTCATGGAGTATCTCAACATGACGTCCACAATGGCTACTCCCATGTGTGGAAAGAAACACATGTACAAGTGTTCATCACGGAGTCTCTCAATGTGATGTCATCATGGAGTCTCTCAACATGATGTCCACAGTGGCTACTCCCATGTGTGGAAAGAAACACAAGCACAAGGGTTCATCACAGAGTCTTTCAACGTGATGTCGTCATGGAGTCTCTCAAGATGATGCCTCATCTTAGTCTCAAAGATGATCAAGGATTCATCACGCAGTCTCTCTATGTGATGTCGTCATGGAGTCTCTCAACATGACGCCTCATCTCAGTCTCAAAGATGATCAAGGGCTCACACCTCATATTTCTCCGTCTCAGAGAAATATACACTACAAGGGCTTTTACCTCATATTTTTCCGTCTCAGAGAAATATACATTACAAGGGCTTTCACATCATATTTCTCCGTCTTAGAGAAATATACATTGCAAGGGTTTTCATCTCATATTTCTTTGTCTCAGAGAAATATACATTATAACAAATCTTCATGATGATGTGACTCCCTTTGAAGCTCCAAGTACTCACATCAACCTTCTGACCTCCTCATCCAAGATTGCCTCTGTTGGTTTGTCAGACTCCCTCTGAACGTCATTTCCTCCTCTTGAAGAAAATGATTGCAATGACGATTTGTATAGGTTCTTCGTTGTTTAGTGTCTTCATCTTTCTCAATCTTCTTTGTGAAGCAAACTCTCCATCCAAGGCTGACCAAACCTTGTTCCCTCAAGAGATGACTCCAGTGAAGAACCATGAGAGTTATGTGCCACCAATTCAGTCCCAAGGCTGCAAGCTATGTCTCCATGTTTGTTCGTTTCTTCAACTTGCGTGACTTCCTCACAGGATGCATCAAGCTCTTCCTCCCTTGAATTCCTTATGCAATCTCTCATCATCCTTTTGCTCCTTGATTTGTCCTGGAAGCATTTTAGAGAGATTAATAATAGTTCATAGAATTAAACTATCCCGAAGAGAAATACCAATGCTAGAAGCATACATTATTCACTATTTCCAATGTTATTGCATGAATTATTATTAACTACATAAAATTCATGATCAATATTCAAAGGTACAAACATAAAATACTTATCTCTTTATTGTTGGTACACCAATGAGCTAGACTTGTAGCTATGTCTCATCTTCACCACCTTCAGTGTTGCCATCCCATGCATCTGACCTCATTTTTTTTTTTTCAGATCAAACACAATTCAGCTGCTTTAGCTTTTCTTTCTAGCTTTTCATCTGAATCTTGCATCTTGTCATAGCTCTCAAGCCACATTTGAAATCAACATCTGTCTTAAGGTTTGTTGTCCAATGTTGCAGGGCCAAATGACAATGAAAATCTCTTTCCAACACCTTCAGACTCACCAAGAATAGCTCCCAAGATTGTTCAATAACATCAAACTCATCCAGTAGCATTCCAACACCCTCAAAAGGTAAGGATATAACAGCTATAAGTATGATAATGATTGATACCAAGTTGCAGGACTCCTAATGACACGGATCACCACCAGACTAACCCAATAATCTCCAAACAGCCTCTATCTACCAAGGATGGACAAGGAATAGGTCTGTCATAAGTTTTCAGTCATACCCAGGTCTGTACGGCACCACTTTAGGCATCCAAATCCTCCAAGAAACAACTCCAACAATCACCAAAGATTTCCCCAAGTCAAATCACCCCCAAACAGCCTTGAAACCACCTTATATAGGTAGCAGTTGGGAAGGAGAAGTTTCATGCCCAACTCCAAGCGTCTAGTATGAAGGTACGGCTCCACAAATCCCATTGAAATCCCAATCTGCAAATTCTGTGAAGAACAATGGTGATTCCAGAGAAGAACCACACCAAGCCAGCTAGGGATTGACTTTCACATTTGAAACCAATTATCCAATGAGGGTTTTCGACCTCACAAGATTCAAGGAAAAAAAAGAAACATGCAAGTTCACTCCAACCACATTTCGTTATGTGTAATCACAGTGTATGACAAACTCCTCTGGAATACTTAAACAAATCTGATCGGATTTCTTCAACCCGCTTTGATACCATGTTATTTTTAAGATCAGATTTAACAAAAAGCAGAAAAGTGCAACACATGAACAATAAACACAGTGATTACCCTGGGAAAACCCTCCTACTTGAGGGAGAAAAACCCAACAAAGAATATTCTCATATATATTTGAAGAATAAGTGCAGAAGCAGAACACTGCTTACAAATCAGGCCCTCGAATTTGGCCATGACTTATACAAATTAAATATACTGCTTCCTCTTGAGCAAATGATAATGCTTCTCCAAAGAATCGGATTTGTTGCTAAAGTGGTGAACTGTTGATAAGGATGGTGCTTATATTGCTAAGATGTGAATTGAATGAAATGAACTTGATGATAGAAATGAGAGGTCTTCACCTCTTTTATATACAAGGATAGACAACCTCTTCTCTAGGTCGGCCCCCTTAGGAAATTAAAAAATACAAAATATTATTTGAGTCAAGAAGGCTGACCTGCCTTAGACAAAGATATATTAAGGAGAAAAATATCTCCTGCAGCTACAACACTAACACTCCCTTCCTGAGAATACTTGCCCTCAAGCAATTGCAAATTAGAGTGTTGCAAAATCTGTTCCCCTTCCCACGTAGCATCCTCCACGGGCAAGTCTTTCCACTTGATCAAATATTCTTTGATCACTTTGCTCCTCAATCTCCTCTCCCTGACATTTAGAATCTCATCAGTAACCAATATCATCTGTCCCTCCTCATCCAGCAGGGATAAATCTACTGAAGAAGTAACTTGCTGTCCCAATGCTGTCTTGAGTCATGAAACATGAAAAACATTATGAATCTTACTCCCCTCTGGTAGCTCAAGCTTGCAAGTTACCTCCCCAACTCATGATTATCCTGTAGGGACCATAAAAGCGGGGTTTCAACTTTTCTACACCACTTTTCCTTAGCGAAGATTGCCTGTAGGGTTGCAACCTCAAGAAGACCAAGTCTCCTAGCTTGAAATTGCGCTCAACCTTGTTAGTGTTATAGCGGCGGGAGATGTTTTCTCCTAAATAAATTGATCACTAGGCTGGTTGACCTTTATTTTATAAATAAAATTATATTTCTTCTAGGTCGGCCCTAGAGAGGAGGCCGCCTAGGTTGGTATATAAAGAGGATAGAGTCCTCTCATTCAACAATCAATGCACTCCAATTCGAATATCTTCAGCAGTAGTTTGTATCTTCCATCAGCAGTAGGTCGAACTTTCAAGCAGCAAATTTCATTCAAGAAGAAGTGTTATCATTAATGCATTTAAGGTTCGCTTCAAGGAGAAGTGCTATTTCTCATTATATGAGACTCGACCTATTTTGGGGCCTGATTTTGTAAGCAGTTTTCTTTTGATATATAAGAGAATATTGTTGCTGGGTTTTTCTCCCTCGAGTAGGAGGGTTTTCCCAGGGTAATCACTGTGTTCATTGTTTATGTGTTGCATTTTTTACTTGTTTCCATTTCTGATCTAAAACTAACATGGTATCAGAGTAGGTCTAAGAAAAGATTTGATCAGATTTGGTGAAGTAGTCAAGACAACTCTTCATCTAGGGCAGATCTTGAAGGCAAAGTATTGCAGATCTGAGGTTGCAAATTATTACTGACCTAAGGGCAGATCTTTGAAGGTGAATTTGTGCAGAAAAAGAAGATGGTGACTGGTGTCAAGGTAGAAGATAGGCTTGAAGGAGCATCAAACTTCAACTCTTGGAAACCTAGGGTACTCATTGCATTAGAGGAGAATGATCTTCTTGAATTTGTAGAAAATGACATGTTCAAGCCGTTTGAAGACAGAGAAAATCTAGTGGAAGAAAAATGGCACGAAGGCTAGAAAGATCATGATAGACTTCGTGATGGATTCACCTAGTACCTGTTAGCTCTCAAAAACGCAGGCAAGGATACCTCAAGAGGTTGCCAATCTCTTGGTACGTTTTAGGGTAACAGAACAAGGTTTGAAATAATTAAACCTTCTACTCTTCAGGTGCTGCTAGACCTAGGCGGGTGTACCTATAACGGATGAAGCAGACTTAACCTATGATCTTCCTTCCTACAACAATTTATCCGCAATGGCATATGGAAGTGGACAAAATGGATCAAACTTGGAATAAATTGTATACTAAAATGAAGACTAAATCCTAATATGCTCAACTAACAGATGTAAAAAAATATGAATGAGACTGAATGATGTGAATGGTGAGACCAGTGCCTTATAGGGTATGCGGAGTCAAGAGAAATCTGAGATAAGTACTCTGTTCTGGCAAGAATTCAAGCTGTTTAGCATATGATTTGGTTTATAGCTTGCATAAACATGCAAGATTATAATTACCGAGTTCTTCTTAAATGATCCAATTGATATCTTCTAATTACTATGATCAACTTAGAGGATTTAATCTTTACTGGAAAGAACCAATTAATTGATCACACAGTTACAGCA
The DNA here is from genome assembly GCA_007258455.2 of Sequoia sempervirens. NCBI lineage: Eukaryota > Viridiplantae > Streptophyta > Pinopsida > Cupressales > Cupressaceae > Sequoia > Sequoia sempervirens. Next base: position 451,261,505 of record VDFB02281492.1, on the reverse strand, counting down.
AATGTGTACTGACAAACTGGAGGTAAACTTGTTACACCAATTCAAAATATCAGAGAACATCACAATTGGAGACAACTTCGATAATATTTTCAATAAACACGACCAACAACTGATACCAGGAACAATTGCAACACATCAAAAGACTTCCATTGATATCTCCATGATTTTACATATGCAACATAATCTCATTTTTTGCGGAACATTGTGTTCCTCTGAATTGTATCTATTCTATCCTACTGTTTTACCTACTACTTCATTTACAATTGAGAGTGATTATTTATACATCAGTATCCGAACAGGTACATCGTTTCATATTCCAATATCGGCAAATAGTTGCAATTAGGAATTTTCATGTCGGCCACAGTGCATAAGACTTCATCAATCATTCGCTGTAACATCCCTGTGAGTATGCCGAAGGCAACAATATCGCTGATCATCCCTTTGGTCTTTTGTGCCTCGCCGTAACACATCCAAGTCGTGAAGACAACATATCGAAAACCCCTAAAACCCCATTTGTCTCCCGTGCGTCGCTGTAGCATTCCGTTTGTCACAACGAAGCCATATAGTATTCTTTTATTCCCTTTTAGTTTCGTCTTCGCATTCGTTATAGCTCATCTGGGTTGGTGAGATATCACATAGATTACAATACGTTTTGCCGATATGTACTTCTTGTGCCTTCCATTCACCGAGACCCAAGGAGCCTCTCACCGAAATGCACCTTGTTCTAACTCACTGTCGCTGTAACTTAATGGTGTCGGGAAGACCTTATAGAGAATCCACCTTGTTCCGCCGAAAGTTCCTTTATCTCCCGAGTCGCCAAGACAACAGTAAACTCCTGCTAACAAAGTCCCCCTGTGCTCCATCGGCGAGACCGGGCACCTCGCCAAGACATTTTAGTTTTCTTACCGACTGAAATAAGTCTTACCGATGAAGCCATTCATCGGCAAGACAATGAGCCTTCGAAGAGACTCATACCGATGCCAAAAGTTACACCGAACCCATTCCTTCATCTCATTCGCTGAGACTTATCCCGATGTGCTCTATCGGTGAAACACCCTGATTTCGTTGAAACTCTCGCCGAAGACCACCTCTCCATAGATCGCCAAGACATTTCGGTTTTCTTACCGACTGAGTCCACTTGTCGCTGATGACCCCCTTCACATCTTATCGGCAAGACACTACTCCGATATACTTTAGTCTCACCGATGTACATTCCTCGTCGCCAGTCGGTAAAGACAATGCTCAATCGCCAAGACCACCTGCCGAAAACCTTTAGCTTGGCCGAAACATTTCCACATGCGCCAGTCGGAGAGACAAAATGTTTTCGCTGTGACCTTACGCCGATACTCATCAATTTGGCCGAAATGAATACTTGTGCACAGTCGGTATGACATGTGGAGATCGCCGTGACGTTAAATCGATGCCTCAATCCTTTGCCGATAGAACCTTTGATACGCCTTTCGACAAGACATTCATATTTCGCTATGACCTTCACCCGAATATGACTCCTATGCCGATATGTGTCTTTCAAACACGGGTCGGTGAAACATGATGCGTTTGGTGAAGCATTACACCGATGATCCTGACTCATGCCGATATGAACACTCTCGTCGCCGAGACGATGAAACTGTTATGCCGATAACTGCCAGTGAATGAAATTCAGTCGCCATGACATTAAAACGTCTTGCCGATAGGCAACACAGACGTTTTGCTAGCAGAAGACACAACATGGATCGGGGAGAGCCTAATGAACTCACACCGATAGGCACCAAAATGCAAAAGATGCGTGACTCAATGGATTCGATGGGCAACATGGGCAAAATATGAACAAAATGATATGAAAATAAACCCCTACATTTATGAAAAGGATTCCAATGGAAACTTAAGGTTATGGCAAACATGTGAAAAAGCTCAGAAATTTATAGTTCCAACAGTACCGATCATCTCCAAGATGAAGACAACTAAAGAAATGTTTGATACTCTAAAAGGATTGTATGAGATCAACAATACCAGCAGAGCCCTTGCTTTGAGACAACAACTTCATCATGTAAAAATGGCTAAAGAAGATTCAGTCATCTCATTCTTTATGAAGATTTTTGATTTGAGAGATCAGTTGAACACTATTGGGGATATAATTGTAGGCAAAGATCTTGTTATGTTGGCACTAAATGGTCTTCCCCAATCTTGGGAACCCTTTATTCAGAGCATTAGTGGGAGATCCAAGTTGCCCAAGTTTGATCGTCTTCGAGCTGACTGTATTCAAGAAGAAACCAGATTGGCAACAAGAGGAATTGGGTGAAACTATCATGATGTAGAAAATCAAGTTCTTGCTACACATACTTCTAGAGAAAGAGGCAAAGGAAGAAAGAGGAATAGAGACAAAAAAAAAAGATTTTGCCCCAAAACTGAAGAAGAAGAAGGATCTCTCTCACATTCAATGTTACAGGTGTGACAAGTATGGTCACTTTGCTCAAGATTGCAAATTAAAGTCTACACAACATGTTTCTACTACAAAAATTGACACAGAGACATCTCAGAAGGAGCCTAGTTCTAAAGTCGATTTAGAGGTTTCCTATTCATCTCTGCTCTTTCAAGTAACGTACAATCTGATAGTGACACTTGGTTGATAGATAGTGGTGCTTCACGTCACATCACAGGCTACGGAGAGCATCTTACAGACTTAGTAGAGAAAAAGTCTAACTTACAAGTGATAATTGGAGATGATACTAGCTATGCCGTAAAGGGAGTTGGGGCTACTTCTTTCCAGCTAGATTTAGGTATCCCTCTCCATTTGAGCGATGTCTTGTTCGTACCAGGGATCAAAAGGAACCTTGTCTCCATCTCAGCCTTGGAGGACAAAGGGTACAAGGTTGCCTTTTTTGAAGGAAAGGTTCTTGCATGGTCGAAGAACTCTAGCATAAATTCAGCTCATGCGATTGGCACTCGTCAGGAGAACCTATACAGATTGTCATTGCGATCAGTTTCTTTGAAGAGGAGGAAATGACATTCAGAGGGAGTCTTACAAACCAACAAAGGCAATCTTGGACAAGGAGGTCAGAAGGTTGATGTGGGTACTTGGAGCTTTAGAGGGAGTCATATCATCATGAAGATTTGTTGTAATGTATATTTCTCTAAGACAGAGAAATATGAGGTGAAAGCCCTTGTAATGTATATTTCTTTGAGACAGAGAAATATGAGGTGAAAGCCCTTGTAGTGTATATTTCTCTGAGATAGAGAAATATGAGGTGTAATCCCTTGTTCATCTCTGAGATTGAGATGTGTTTCTTTCCACACATGGGAGTAGCTATTGTGGATGTCATGTTGAGAGACTCCATTACGACATCACGTTGAAAGACTCCGTGATGAACCCTTGTACATCTCTGAGACTGAGATGTGTTTCTTTCCACAAATGGGAGTAGCCATTGTGGACGTCATGTTGAGAGACTCCATGTTGACATCACGTTGAGAGACTCTGTGATGAACCCTTGTACATCTTTGAGATTGAGATGTGTTTTCCACAAATGGGTGTAGCCATTGTGGACATCATGTTGAGAGACTCCATGATGAATTGTTGTACATCTTTGAGACTGAGATGTGGTTTTCCACAAATGGGTGTAGCCATTGTGGGCATCATGTTGAGAGACTCCATGACGAGGATATTTGGAAAATACCTCCCTAGCTAAGAGGGAGTGTTAGTGTTGTAGTGGCAGGAGATATTTTCTCTTAAATAAATTGATCACTAGGCTGGTTGGCCTTTATTTTATAAATAAAATTATATTTCTTCTAGGTCAGCCCTAGAGAGGAGGCTGCCTAGGTTGGTATATAAAGAGGATAGAGTCCTCTCATTCAACAATCAATTCACTCCAATTCAAATATCTTCAGCAGCAGTTCGCATCTTCCATCAGCAGTAGGTCGAACTTTCAAGCAGCAAATTTCATTCAAGAAGAAGTGTTATCATTAGTGCATTTAAGGTTCGCTTCAAGGAGAAGTGCTATTTCTCATTGTATGAGACTCGGCCTATTCTAGGGCCTGATTTTGTATGCAGTTTTCTGCACTTTTCTTCTGATATATAAGAGAATATTGTTGCTAGGTTTTCCTCCATTGAGTAGGAGGGTTTTCCTAGGGTAATCACCGTGTTCATTGTTTATGTGTTGCATTTTCTGTTTGTTTACATTTCTGATCTAAAACTTACAAACCCTATGTTTGTTTGCATAAGTCTTCTGTTGATTTTGGGCCACTTGTAAATTATCCTTAAGAGCCTTAAGAATATTTGGGCTCTCCTGTATCCAGTCTTTGGCTTTGGGAGCCCTGCTATCCCCAAACGCCAAATCCACAAATGAAGGAGCATCATATCCATACATTGCTTGGAATGGTGTCATGCCAATGGACATATGGTAAGTGGTATTGTAGCAATTCTCTCCTAGATTCAACCACTTAATCCAAGCTCTCTTATGACCTAACACATAGTTATTCAAGTATCCCTCTACCCATTTGCTCACTATCTCCATTTTGCCATCCGTCTGAGGGTGGTAACTAGTGCTAGGTGTCAACTCGGTACATGTTAACTTGAACCACTCCTGCCAAAAAGCATTGAGAAATCTGCTGTCCCGGTCATTGACGATGTTCTTAGGCAACCCGTGGAGCCTAAACACCTCCCTAAAGAATAGCTCTGTTAGCTGTGGTGCCTTGTACTCTGATGAGATTGTGAAGAAGTGAGTGAACTTAGTCAACCGATCTACCACTACATAAATGCAATCTTCGCCATGAACCTTACATAGACCTATAATAGAATCCATAGACACACTCTGCCACTTTTGCTTTGGAGTGGGCAATGGCTGCAACAACCTTGTTGGATGAGTGTGCTCTGACTTGTCATAACACATCGTCCTTGAGGCCCTTCCAAGAGAACCTCTCCTTGATCTGCCAGTAGGTCTTGAAGTACTCGGGATGCCTTGCTAATGGTGTATAGTGAACAATCCTCATAATCTTCTCCTTAAGTTTTGACACAGGGACTAAGTATATCCTATCCTTGTAGTAGATAATGTCATCCACCACTTTGTACCTATCATCCTGAATCTAACCATCCATCAACTTACAAGGAAATTTATTCTTAGAGTACTCCACCAGAAGGTGGGACTTCCAATCTACTGAAATCTTTGCAAGGGAACACACAACTGGTTTCCTAGAAAGGGCATCAACAACTGTATTTTTCTTGCCCTTAACATACTCGATGTCAAAATTGTAGGCCTGTTTCTTGCTGACCCATTTATGCTATTTCTCATTTAAGTCTTGCTCTAGGAAATACCTGTTGTGATGTTTTTCACACATCGCCCCATTGCAAATGGGGACCCCCTAATTTTGGCTTTGCTTTTGGTTTGGTGTTGGTTGATTTTTGTTGTTGTCTCTCTTCTGTCTTTCTCCGTCATTGAGCTTAAACGCGAAATGTTGGCCAAGTCTAAAATTAGGGTTTCGTCGTTCCTGGTCAATTCAAGGTCAGATAAAGTGAGTAAATTGAAAATTGAACTTAATGTTGTTGTCAGCAGACATCCAACAGGTTTCCAGCCAAGTTTCATCAAATTCCAGGTACTTACTATTTTTAGTAAGTGTGAAATTCAGGGCAATTTGTCAGCTATTTTGAGATTCCGATCATCACACTGCATTCAGAGTATATCGATTGCTTGCATGCCAAATTTGAAAAAAACGACTTACTATTTTTAGCGATCGGCTTCCAATTCGAGTCGAGATCGGTTTTTCATATCGGATATTCATACGGTTTGAGACCTTCGATGTAAAGGCGAGGCGACCACTTTCGATTCAGCCTTAGAGGCTATTTTAGGGTTTGCATGTCGAGGTTTCATGTCGGGTGATTCACGATGGGTTTTCGAGCAGCGATGGTGTGACATGCAAATGAGGATTCTCACTCAAAGGAACTTGCTATTTTTAGTGTGTCCCGTTAGCCTCAGGTTCAATCACAAAGATCGGTGCCGCAGAAACAAGGACAAACGGAGATCTTTTGATACGCATGCAATACAAATTAGGGTTTCCAGCTTCGGAGCCTAAAAATAGGCATCAAAAGTCAAAATTCGAAAACCGATGTAAACCATCGCGATCGCATCCTTCAAGCTATCTGCTGGTAAAATTTCAAGTCAAACGGAGCACTTACTATTTATAGTAAGTCGATTGGAAATATGCTAAAATAGTAAATCAAATGCATCATTGTCACCCAGTAGTCCGCGTGGTGAGGCGCCTCATCCAAATTTCAACTCGATCGGAGCTTGGGAGCTATCAGAAACAAGAGCTTACTATTTATAGTAAGCCACCTTCAGAAACAGGCTATAAATAGCAGGGTGACTAAAAGTGGCAGTGCCGACAGGTTGATAGGGTTATGAAGAAGCTATGTTTGAAATTTCAGGTTGATCCGAGCTCCAGAAGTGCAAAATTGAGAGAACTTACTATAAATAGCAGGGCACGTAAGCTGGCGAAGATGATGAAAATTTGCCTAAGTCTGGAACTTCATCCAGCAGGCCTGGCAAAATGCGCTCATCTCAGCTAAAGAGGCATAAAAATTTCTAAGTGTGAGTTCATCCTGCTCACGGGGTCAAAATGCGCCCAAGGTAAGAAGTCAAAGGAAGTCAATGATGTTTATCCTGCTGCCAGGCCAAAATGCGCCCAAGAAGGAAGAAGGAAAAGTTGAAAAAAATTTCTAAGGCATGAAAAATCCGCCTCACCCCTCAAAATGCGCCCATCCTCCTCAGGGGGTGAAATGCGCCCAGTTCACAAGGTGGTCAAAGCAAAGTCAAACATGAAAATCCTCCTCATGCATCAAAATGCGCCCAAGATGCAAGCTTATCCTTCACAGGGGGTGAAATGCGCCCAGGTTGCAAGGAGTCAAACGAGTCAAAGTTTCTTATCCACCAGCAAGGGCAAAATGCGCCCAAATGCATCCATGTCAAGACAAAAATTGGAAGGTGAAGAGTCACCCAAGAACGTTGGAAGAAGAAAATCCTTCACACACATCAAAATGCGCCCAAGGTGAAGAAAAGTCAAAAAGTCAACAAGGTCAAGGAATCTCGTCCTCCTCCATAGGCAAAATGCGCCCAAACTTGTGCATGTGAAGACAAAAGCGTAGAAGTTGAAGGGTCACAAGGCGTGGTGGCAAGTTTATCCTCCTCCTACAAGGAAATGCGCCCATGTTTAGATGTGAAAGGTAATTAAGGGTAGTAAATGGGATGAAAGTTTTCCCAAAGCATGGTAAAAGATGGTAAGTATTAGGCACGCCAAGGGTGGAGAGTGTTGAGGATGCTTCCTTAGGCGTGATTTTTGAATTTCCTATCAAAGTGTGATTTGCGCCTAAGGTCATAGGTGTTGGAAATATTTCTAAGGCGTGGTGTGTGTTAGAAAATATTTGAAGGTGTTGAGAATAAAATGCTAAGTGAAGTGTGCGCCTGTGAGTAAGGGAGTTATAAGGTGTTAGAAATATCTTGAAGGCGTTGAAATATTTGAAGGTGGTGAAAATAGAATGAAGTGTGCTAGGCGCCTCAGGGGGAAAATAAAATATTTTCTAAGTGTTGAAAATTTGCCTAGGCGTTGGGCTCTTGAATAAATATTTTCTAAGTGTGAAATAAAATACAAAGGATGAATAATGCATGCCAGATGAAAAATAAATTAAGTGTGAAGCGCCCTCGTAAAAAAATTTTCTAAGTAAGTTGATTTTCCCTCGCGGGCAGGATGATCAAAGTTGAGTAAAAATAAAATTTTTTAAGGCAAAATTTTCGAAGTGATTCAAAAATCTCTAAGGCATAAAATATTTTTCTCCCTTAGAAAATTGCCTAAGTCTGGAGAGATGATGGAATTTTCCTTGAAACACAGATGAACCGCCAGAGATGAAGTCAGTGATTGCCAGCTGCACAAGATTGATAAAAAATTTCCAAGTCAGAGCAAAATTCTCAGAGGGGATCGAAGAACGAGAACAAAGTTGTTGAAAGAATAATTTTCCAAGGTTCAAAATTCAGAGAAATAAAATGAACCCGTTCGTCGTGCACCCATGGGTTCGATGCGTTCTGGAGGAAATTTTCTTCTGGGTATCGAAGATTATCGATGAGGAGTTGATTTTAAGGTCTTCCACAGCTTGTCGAGAATTTTGGGATGAAGATTTTAAGTGGGCACCAGGTTGATGTATTTCCTAAGGGAAATTTGAAAATTTTCTAAGGCAAAATGAAGAAAATGTGTTTTCAAGGTGAAATTCTCCAGACGATGAATTTGAAAGAAACTGCCTAGGTGAATTTGCTTCAATCCTTCGTGAAGATAGTTTACTTGAGCCAGAAATGAATAAAATCGAGGTTATCAGAGCTCCAGCAGGTGAAATGAATTTCTCAAAGATGAAGTTTGTCTAAGGCATGAACTTGAACGCAAAAGTTGGCGATGAACGCTTGAAAGTTGGAGCGTGAGGATCAGGTGAGTAAGTTGAATTTATATTATGAAATGATCTGATACTCTTCTCCTCGCTTGTTTTGCAGGAGGAATGAGGGCGAGCACGATGACTTGAAGTGGTGAAGCACGATGATATTACAACCCTCGGGGGAAGATAAAGTTACAAGTTTCAATTTCGAAAGGAAGAAAGTTGCAAGAAAATGGCCAAGTGTTAAGACTTAGTATAATTCGAAGTGACGAAGATGAAGACCCTCAAGTGGAAGAAATCAAAGAACAACGCCAAGAAAGAAGATCGAGAACAGTGTGAACGCGTCTACAAATGGAATCTTCTAGAAGGATGATGGTGGACATTATGGCGCATTTATTACCCCACTCTCCTCGGTGGCGGTTTTTAGGGCAATATTATTTAGGGCTGAGGTGGCACGATTCTGGCCACTCTATTGATTGTAACCCTAGCCGTCTTTTGGGACTTGGCTAGCTATAAAAGGGGGAGTCCCCCTCATTTGTAATTCATTAGAATTAGATTAGACAGTGGAATAGTGGACATTGAGTTAGCATTAGAATTAGATAGTGTAGCATTGTAGAGCATTTTTGCATAATTTGGAGAAGAGAGAAAGTTTTCCCTTTGAAAACTTTTGAGGAGATTGTTGTGTAACACATTTTATGATAATAGATCTTTTCATTGATGATGGAATTCGTCTTGTCATGAATTGCTAGCAAGGTCTCTTCTTCCTTTCGTATCCAAGTAGCTTAATTTCATGCAAATAGCTTACTTTGGTGTGTGGTGTTTTATTGAGATAGCTTCGTTTTATTCCATACCACTAGCGGCTTGTTGATGATAAGTCCGCCTTGCGTGGTCAACTGGACATTATCTTGTGTTTAACTTCGGTTGTGGTTTACATACTTATATGCGTTGTTCTGATGGTGTATGTATGTTAAACTATAACTTGAATACCTTTTGCTATCCCCTTTGAAGATTGCACCGATTTTGCTGAGGCTGTCCGACGGAGGCTAGGTGAAATCCGGTTGAAGTCTATTGAGTGAAGCCCACATATCCTGCATTTAGAATAGAATATAAACTTCTTAGGCCCTACACCCTTTTCAATTCAGTACTTTCTGGTTAGAATAGGAAACCCGCACTTCATAGATAAATCTTTCGAGCATTTGAATCCCTTTCTCCACTGCCGAACAATTCTGTAAGTCCCCTTGAAATACCAGCAAATCACATCGAGCCAAACTGAGCCTATTCGCATTAAAGGAACCTTGGAGTTGAACGCATGAACTTTCTGGCAATCTTAGCATGCGGAATACTTTGATCAAGAGAGAATAGGGAAGCCGTTGGCAACTTTATTCTGCGTTGGTGCGGTCACGAAAAACACATCAACAATACCTCAAGTTGTTGTGGTTGGTTCTCACCACGAATCTCCCACCTACCAGGTACTATCTGAACTTTGCCAATGCATGCATAATGGTGAGCATCTCCTTATCGTAGATGGAATATAATCTCTCTGGTTCCTTGAGCTTTTGACTTTTGAATGCTATTGGATGTCTATTTTGCATCAAAAGAACTCTTATACCTTCACTCGAAGCATCACACTCTAGCACAAAAGGTTGAGTGATATAAAGAAGTGCCAATACCTAGGCATATGCTCATCACCTCCTTGAGCTTGTCAAATGCCCTATGAGCCTCATCTCACAAATGCCCTGTGAGATCTGTCAAGGGTGTATCCAACTGCGAAACCCCCTAACAAAGCACTTGTAGTAACTTCACAACCCAAAGAATCCACACAGCTCTGTAAGGGTCTTAGGCGGTGGCCAATCCAATATCTCTTGGATCTTCTCCTGATGCCCCTGTAGACCCTATGCATTGATCACATGGCCCAAGTACCAAATCTCTGTCATACCAAATTTGCATTTAGATTCCTTGGCATATAATGACTGCTCTCCCATAATGCCCAAAACCTTGTCTATTTGCCTCAAGTGATCATCCCATGTTTTGTTGTAAATAAGGAGATCATCAAAGAACACTAGCAAGAACTTATGCAACTGCTTGTTGAAGATGTGGTTCAAACATGATTGGAAGGTAGCAGGTGCGTTGGTCAACCCAAATGGCATGATCGAGAACTCATAGTGCCCATAATGGCACTTGGACATTGTCTTAGGTATATCTTGTTCTCAGACTTTGATCTGGAGATATCCAGATTGAAGATCAACCTTCAAAAAAGTAGACTACCCCATGTAATTCATCTAACAACTCATCGATCCTGAGGATATGATACCTGTTTTCAATTGTCTTCTTATTCAAAGCCTGATAGTCTATACACATTCACATCATTCCATCCTTCTTCACCAAGACTACTAAAGAAGCGAATGGATTGGAGCTAGGTTTAATGTGGCTCATAACTAACAACTCCTTAATGGCCTTCTCTATCTCATCCTCAAATTTCTTCAGATGCCTATAAGGAGTGGTTATCACCGGTTTAACTCCCTCTTCCAACTAAATAATATGCTGAGAACCTCTATCAAGAGGTCTCCTTGGAGGAATCTCTCCAAAACTCCTGTCATGTTTTCCCAACAATGACTGAATGCCCACATGATATGGCTGGCTGCTATGTCGAGATTCCTTGGACGTAATCAAACACTCTATTGCCCAAGCTGCATCCCCCTGCCTGAATATACTCTCCATCCGCTTAGCTTAAACTATTTTTGGAGAACCATTAGCTATACCTCTTAGAACCACCTTCCTACCATCTGCTGCCCTGAATTTTAACTCCATTTTTTGGAAGTTTTGAGAGTACTTCCCTAACAAATGAAGCCACTGAATCCCCAAAATGGTATTAGTATCACCCAGGTCAACTACATAAAAGTCATCTATCATTGTGTAGTTGCCCAATGTCACATCCAACTGTGGAACCCTCTGTGTGCATGTCATTCTAAACCCATCAGCTACCATCACATTAAATCCCTTGAAGTTTTTTGTAGGAATGCCTCTCTTAGCCACTATGCCAAGTCTATGAAATTGTGGGTTGCCCCACTATCAGTCAGAACTATAACTTGCTGCCCCTGTAATATTCCCCCTAACTTTGAAAGAGTTGAATCTAGGAGTACCTGGTAAGGTGGCAATAGCTCCACTCTTGACCTCCTCATGTGGCTGCTCCTCATCTAAACTGCTATGTTCGCTGCCTTGAACCTATTCTGCCTCCTCTTCACCATCACTATTAGAAAGAACCTCAATGTAATGCACCTTACCCTTGCCCATGCATCTGTGTCCAGGTTCCCAAGGCTCCTTATAGCTGAAACATAAGTTCTTCCTCCTCAACTCTCTACGAGCCTTATCATCCAACTTGTCCTTCCTGGGCCACTCCTTGTGGAATGGCTTCTTATCTTTGTTTTTCTGAGAAATAAAGGGTTTGGATGGGAATTTACTCTTCGGGACAAAATTCTCCATGTCATGTGCTCTAATGATGGCATCTTGTAATGACTCCTTTTTGAAGGCCTTAATCCAACCACGCAATGGCTCAGATAATCTTTCAATGAATAAAATGATCAGCCTATGCTTTGACACATCCATCACCATAACCGAGAGCCTCTGAAACTTTGACATGTAGGCATCCATTGTCCCAACCGGCTTAAGCTATGCCAAATCCCTGAAATGCAACTCTGGGTCTTTCTTGTCAAATCTGTCCATCAACTTCTGTGTGAAGTCCAAGTATGAGGTAATGCTAGCATGCCCCAAAGTGACCAGCCCATGGTACCACCACTTGTGGGATCTCCCTCCAAATGCAGAGTAGCATATTTGATAGCCTCTATCTCCAACATAGGGTTGAGTTGGAAATATGTATCCAACTTCTGAACCCAAGCTCTAGCAGTGTATTTGTTTGAGTTGTCAAACGAAGGAATGGACAACTTCCCAACTTTACGCAAAAGATCTTGATTCTAAGGGCCCCTGTTATGATCCCTTTGTTTGTTCCTATACTTAATGGCACAAAAATCCTGTAAGGTCGTAGTTGCATGAAACTAATCCTCAAGAGATTGATACTCCCTCAAATAATTAGTGAACCCTTCACCTTGCCCTTGCTGTCCCTGATTTCCAGCCTGCTGTCCTCCTAAGAATTGAGGTAAAAGTGGTCTAGGAGTCACTCTACTCGCTGCCCTAGTGTGACTCTGTGCGGGAATGTGAGTGTTGCTTCCTTCACCATTGTTCCTGTTGCTGCCATTATCACCATTGTTACCGTTAGTCCCTCTTGTACCGTTGTTACCAGCATTGTTATTGTTTGTTATGAACTGGGTAAGTAAATAGGCTAGTAAGTCCACCTGGAGCGATCATTGAGAAAGGACATTACACATACACAAAACAAAAATGGTTATTAACAAGTGTGGGTGAGGGGAAACAAAATTGGATACAAAATCATTTATGGGTTGAGAAGAGTAGCAACTCATACTTACAAGTTGCCAATACAACCATGATAGCAAAAAACCTTGGAAATTGTGAGAAAATTATGTTGTAAACAAAGGCTCAAGATGCCATTGGAGTTGTACAGTGAGTACATACATGAGAATTGGTCATTGCTTATTGACTCAATGTAAATAAAAAGGATTTCAGTACTACTGAGATCTATCCATCTTTGTCCATATTTGCTGACTATATCTTCTAGAAGCACAATTATGTTGTGAATCTTCTTTGACTATGCAACCCTCATGCTTTGGTTTATCATCACAAACTGACATTCTTAATCTTTCATGATAAAGCATTTCAGGCTTTTTGGAGTTTGCTGAATTTTGAATGCATACCTCTTCAATGATGTGCACATCACGAAGCATTGAAGTTGAGTCATCCCATATCAACATTTTGGAGGGAAATTTCAACTTCTTGCATTAGACACCCCATTAACAAAGAAACCAACTCCATAAGAAAAGAGCTTGAGATACTTGAGTAGACTAGATTTCTGTAGCATTGTCATGAGAAGGTACTGCGAACAGACCCTCTGAAGAAGACAAAAAATAGTTTGACTCATAATCATTCCTTATGGAACGGGGAATTTCCTAAATGTCAAATTGTCAATAGGATTTGGAATATCACTATCAAATGCTTTTGTTCTGTTGTCTTCATGAGGGTACATATGATATTGTAATTTGTCTTCCACCTAGTATAACAATATGATCGTTTTTAGTCAACAATTCTTCATCCATTGCAAGGACAATGGAATAAGCAAAATCTCTGTCCTTTCTGTGACTTAGCAGTGCAAGGGAAGCCATTCTCTCTTGTAAATACTTTTGCTCCATTGGTAGCCCTGTCCATACTTTCTTGTCCTTTGTTTTTTTCTTTTCTTTTTCATGCTCTTTTGTAACCTTCTAATCCTATGAACATGTATAGACATCAAGTGCATGACTGTGCATATCATTCAGTACCTCACTAACTAGGTTCATACTCAGTATAAACCATCATAGAGTTGCCATTGAGTTCATCTAATTGATGTCGAAGGTTACCAAAAGTCCCTTGATCTGCATTTGAAACTGCCAATAGTTGTGTGAAACTCTATTTTTTTGGACAAGTTCTTTCATCATCCTATAAGCCTTGTAGAATTTACCTGAAATTGGAGGAGGTGCTGCCAAAGTTTGCCTTGTTGATAGAGCAGGCAAAGGAGGTCTATTGTTGTTGATACTATTTGATTGAACATTTTGAGGCATTGCCTCTTTGTGATATTTACATCATTGACAACCCTTTTCAATCATGGTATCTTCTAACTCAAATGTATGTTAGAAGATAAGGCTCACCTTTGTAATAAAGTCATTTTAGTGACTTAATTGCTTTGTTAGTATTGCTATTTTTACCATTTAGAATCTAGGACAAGTGTCACATTTACATTTGTCAGTTACATCTCCCAAAATCTATAGAAAGTGATGGACCTCTTTGTAATCATCACTCCTTTCAAGCAAATAAAGGTTACAATACATTGCATAACAATATGCGCCTTTATCCTTTATTTTCTTGAAAGGTGTATCCTTTACTTCAAGCAAATAAAAGATACAATAATATCCTTGTCAGTTGCAATATATGCCTTGTTAGTACTTTGATATAATATAATTGGGACTAGGTGGGACTTATGTCAAATCACAAATTGGCTAACAAAGCTTGATGGTGCCTTGTGCAATAAACCTATTTCTTTGCTAGTACCTGATAAAAAGTGGGGAAGTTTATCCAGCACTTTGCCACTCAGTTACTCTAAATCTCAAAATAATAACCAAATCATGGCTTTAGTGGATACAATTATGGAAATGAATAAATTTAGCCTAATACCAATATTTAATACCAAAATTTTCATGTAAAAATATAAGAACATTATGAACTATGTGGACTCAAAATTTACATGAAACCTATGAAAAATATTTTAGAATTAGTCCTTTTATAAGTTGTCACCGTTTTCCCCTCAACCTTTCTCATCTTGCTCTTTTACGCCTCCCCTTAATTTGTTTTATGCCCCTTCTTGCTTGTGTTTTCTTCCTCTCTCCTCTTCAGCCCTCTGTTTGCTTCTGGGGTTCCCCCTTTCTCTCTAACCCCTTCCTCCTAGATTGCTTTCATCTTGCTTCAGCTTCCTCTTCTCCTTTGCTTTATCCTTTTCCTTCTTAGGTTTTTTTGTCCTCCTTTGTTGCTTGCATCCCCTTATTTCTCTCTGCTTTTCATTTTTCATAACCTTCTTGTTTTGTCTTTGATCTTCCTGGTTTTTTCTTTGATATGTTTGTTTTCATTCTATTTTGGTTCACCATGTGGTTCAAATCCTTCATTTGTTTCTTTTCTTTGCCATTAGAAAGCCTACTAGGACTCTTAGTTTTTACTAACATGTGTTATTTTATTTGATAATTTATTTATTATTATCTATTAACTTATTTTATTATATTTTATAACTTCACATCTATATTAATATGTTGATATTTGGGATACATCATGATATGTTCAGTATTTAGGATAAATCAAGAGAAAATTTGTGTATTTTCCCCTTTTTTTGTTTGATTAGTTGTTTGTATTTTATTATTAATTTTGAGATTATGTCATATTTTATTCTTATATAATTCTATTTGTACTTTGATATCTTCGTTTTTATCTTATTTTAGTTTTTGTTTTTGCATTGTCCTCGTTATGTCTTTTATGTATTTTTATAACTTATATGAATTTCTTATTAATAGTCGTATTATATTATATATTTGTATTAGTTTTTTGTTATGATTTTATTATTTTATCCCATTTTTTGTCTTAGCTTCACCTCTCTATAAATGTTTGCTATTAAATATAGTATGATTAATTTGCTCGTTTAACTTTCTTGTTCTTAATTTTGTTTTCTTATTGTTGGTTTATCATTCTATCCTCTCCAAATCCTCCTGTTTCCTGCAGTCTTGTTGTGACCTTTTCACACATCACCCCATTCAAAATGGGGACCCCCCTAATTTTTGGTCCATTCTGGTCTTTTGGCTTTGGTTTTGGGTGGTTTTGCAGCTGTCTCGCTTTGTTCCTTCTATCTTTCCGGGGATGTACCTATCTTTTGGCCTAATTTGGAGTGTTGGCTAAGTTTGAAGTTTGTCATGAAAAATTAGGGTTTTCATTCTTCAAGCTAGTTTGAGGTCAAATTGCGTTGGCAAACTGAAATCTGAGCTTGGCATTGCAATTAGGAGGCTTCAGGCAGGTTCCCATTAAATTTTCACTAAATTGACAACCTACTATTTTTAGTAAGTACTCAATTTGGGACCTTTTTCTTTGGACTTTTGAAATTCTGACTGCTTCACCATGTTTAAAGCCCTTCGAGCTACTTGCTTGCAAATTTTGAGTGAAATCAGACAACTTGCTATTTTTAGAAGTCCCCTATTTGAGGCTTTTCTGCTAGGATTTTTGAGAAACTGATTGCTATATTGGATTCGGGGCCCTTCAAAGTGCTTACTTGCAAATTTTGAGCCAATTCTGAGAACTTACTATTTTCAGCAGGTGCTCCAGTTCGAGGCCTTTTTTTTAGGGTTTTGAAAATTTTGATCATATCACTGAGTTTAGACCCTTTGAGAGGACTTGCATGCAAAATTTGAGCAAATTCCAACAACTTTCTATTTTTAGCCATTCTATTTTTAGTAGGTCCATCTTTGGCAGGCATGGTGTCACCGGAGCAACTCCAACACTGATCAGCTTTCAGAATAGAGCAACATGCAACAAGAACGACATCAAATGAAGGTCTACAAAAGCGCATGCAATAAAATTAGGGTTTCCTACTTTTGTGCCTAAAATGAAGGGCAAAACATGAGAATCTCTGAAAACTGATGTATCCCATTGCGATCAACATTCTTCGAGAAATCTACTAGTAAAATTTGAGTGTTTTTTGCACACTTACTATTTTTAGTGAGTCACTTCCAAAATAGGGCTAAAAATAGTAGGTGCACGCAAAAGGCTGGTGTGAACAGGTCAGTCACGTCATGAGGGTTAGGGTGAGCGAAAATCAAGTCTTGAGAAGTTGAAAATCAACAAGAATCACAAAGACTTCAGAAACTGCTAAAAATAGAAAACGAGGGTAAGCTAGGGTGAAATTTGCCTAAGTCATGAACATGAAGCACACAGGGTCTTGAATGCACCCATGATGACATAAGAGGGGCAAAATCTTTCTAAGTCCTGAAGATGAAAGCTCAAGCCCCCAAGTGCGCCCTAAGAGGAGGAAACTTAAGAAAATTTGTCTAAGGCATGGAAAACAAGAGTAACACCCTCTAAATGCACCCTCAACTCAAGGAAGACCCTGCAAAATGCGCCCATCATAGAGAGGAAGCTTGAAAATTGTCTAAGTCGGAGGAAATGAAGGAGGACCCCTCAATATGCGCCCTAGCACAAGAGGTGAAATGCGCCCTACTAGGAATGATAAAATTTTCTAAGGCGTGAGAAATGAAACTACAACCTCCTAAATGCGCCCTCAACACACATGTTCAAATGTGGTCAAGGTGGGATCAAGGTGGGCGAAATTTCTGTAAGGCACTCAAATGAGATGACACCCCTCAATATGCGCCCTAGGACAAGAAGTGAAACGCGCCCACAAGGAAGAGGTTGGATTAAAATTTCCTAAGGCATTTGAAATGTAAGCACACCCAATACAAATGCGCCTAACCATAAGTGTCCAAATGCGCCCATCATGAAGAGGTTGTTTGAGGAAATTTTCTTAGTCATGAAAATAAAAGTAGGCACCCCTAAATGCGCCCTCATCACAAGATCCCTTGAATGCACCCAACAAGACTTGAGATAAGAAGTTTTTCCTAAGGCATGAAATATAAGCTCAACTCCTAATGTGTGCCCAACAACATGGGTCTAGATGCGCCCAACTCAAGAGGAGATTGAAAAGAAGACACATGAATATGCACCCAAGGAAAAGATATCAAGGGGCAAAATTTTCTAAGGCAAAAAGAGATGAGAACTCCAAGATGAAGTGCGCTCCAAGCAAGTTGAGATGGAGTATAAAATTTTTAAGGCGTGAAAATCAAAGCAACACCTTCTAAATGCTACCTTGAGGAGATTGAAAATTTTCTAAGGCGTAAAGCTTGAAGTTAAATGACCCAAATGTGCCCATGAGGAGTGGAGTTTCTAAAGCATAAAAAGTCGAAGAAATATGTATGATACACACTTGGCAAGCAGGATGATGATGAAGTACGCCCATGTAAAGGGGGTAAAATACTAATGTTGGAAATTTTAAGTGAGAAATAATTTTCCCCATGAATATTGGAAACAACAAAGTGTTACGAGGAGTTAAAAGGGAAATTTTAAATAAATCAAATGATTCCCTCGTGGACATTTAAATGACGAAGTGTTAATAGGCAGTCAAAAGGGGAAAATTTGAATTTTGCGTGGGAAGGAATCTCCAACAAAGGAAAATTTTATGACGAGCGGGTCCCATCTGGGTGACAACTCGCCCATCACTTCGCCAAAGTTAGAAAATTGCTAAGTAGTGGGAGAGGAAATTGAATGAACTTGCTAAAATAAACTCCGACACAGTTATTTAAGCCACGATGTTATTCATTTCTCCTCACCATTTGCACGTGCGAAGTTGTGGCCTTGAAAGTGAGAAGAAAAGTGTTGAGGAGAAGTTGGTCAAATCAGCAAGCTTGGGTGAAATTTTTCTAAGTGCTAGAAGTTATATTGCTGAAAGTATTGAGGTTTGGAGTTAGAAATTTTAATGCTGAAGGCTCTTCTTTTTCAAAGTTAACTCCATATTTTTGCCATCCCGAGGTGATTTATTTTCTAAGTTTGAATTTTAATGCTTGTCTTTTATTTTGCAGGATGGCTAAAGCAGGTAGAGGAGATGCTGCAAGGGTGAGCAAGGCTGCAAATGCTGAATCGAGCAAAGCTGGCGTATCCAGGCAGACTGTAATTAAGAAGCTAAGCGAGACATTTCTTCCTGAGTCAAAGTTTACTTCAAAGTTGGGAGAGTTGAATGATACCAACCTCGGTTCATTCAACTTGGGAGCACTCAGAGAACGAATGTATGGGCTGGGAAGCCATCCTCCATCAGTCACAACGCACCAGATTATGAAGAGTGGAATTTATGCAGTTGCTGGTTTTCCACTAGCAATTCAGTGTCCAAAATTGATCATGGAGTGCGCCAACTGTTAGAGGCCGGAGCGAAGGACGATTGTTTCTCCTGATGGCAAATTGTTTGCCAATCTCACACCTGATGCCATTGGGGAGGCGTTTGGAATTCCCACTTCTGATAGGATGTTGTACAAAACAAGGGAAAGAGCTGAAAAGATGTACGCCTACTCTTTTGAAAGGTGTGCCGGGATGATAAATTCAGTTTGGATGCAGAAATCCAGGCCTCCTCGCACTTTGCTTCCCAAGTAGATTATCTCAGATGATGTGAAGCAAGAGTATTGTGATTTAATAATGATGCTCAACTGGGTGAACAAAAGCGCTCAATCATTCATCTTCGAGCCATGGATGTTTTATTACATCGGGAATGTAATGGAGGGGAAAGAGTGCGTTGACTGGGCAAGGATGATAAGTGACAATCTAGATGAGCAGTTTAGGAACCTGAGAAGAACAAAAACGTTCTACATGAGCTCATATGTTACATACATGATGGCTTGGATGACACAGTACAAAGGGATAACTTACAAAGAGCCAATTGGGTGTGGTCCTAAACAATCTAAAATCCATGAGGTTTGCCCACAGTTGCACTTGAGGAACACCCCCAACTACAAAAGGGTGAATGATGCTTTCACCATGCACGTAACGAGGACTCTTCAGCGAAGGACTTAGCAGAGAATATGAAAAGAGGCTTAGGAGCTGATCGAAGAATACGGATATTGGTTTATCCAATTTTCGAAGTTCACCTATATTAGGCTGCAGGGGTTCACATCTTATCTGTACAGATTACCGAGATACCCCACTGATAGAATGGTTATGTTAGAAGTATCTAGGCAACTCATTGCCTACGATGAAATCTAGAAGAAAAAGAAGAAAGGAGGATTAGACTTCCCGATCATTATGGGAAATTCAAATGAAGTTTGTCCTTCATTGCAGGCAGCCAGAGAAGCTGAGGATAAGCTGCAATTCTTCCACCTTACATACCACACTGGCAGACAGGATTTCGATCATTTCAACAACATCAGAATGGTGCAAAGTGTGGAGTACAGACACAGGGCTCATATTGAGGACTTCTAGGCTAATGCAGTAGATGATGCTAAAGTTAGGAGAAGAATGTTTACCAGGCTACCTTTGAAGATGATCAAAGAGTGCGAGATTGTTCCAGTTCCAGATCAAGTAGATGAGGACGTGAATGTAATACAGCTAGACTATGAGTCAATGAGGAATACACTGGTCCCACTACCTGATTGGTCAGAATCAGAGATCACAGATTTGGATACATTATGCATACCAGTTCTAACGTTCACAAGGAGCTGGGTGGAGAGGCATGTGAATAGGCTCAAAAGTAAATCAATTGTTCTAACTTACAATCTCATGGGTGACCAGAGGCCACCATCAGCAAGGAAAAGAGAATAGGTTGCCCAAGCTTTTGAGCCACGGAAGTGCAGGTTTAGCCAGTGCCTCAGAGGGTAGAAGAAGCATCACCCGTACGATCGCAGACTCGATCTTCGAGTGTGCAGGAGCTTTCACTATTCGGGAGCCAGAGAAATAAATCGAACGAGGAGCAATAATTTTAGGAGGTAAGCCAACCACCACTTAGGGAGCCAGATAGCCTAAGTGTCAATGCTCCTAGAAGAGAAAGCCAGCTAGAGGAGGAAGAGGAGACGACAATAGACACTCGCTTCCAACAAATGATTGAAACAACATTAGAAGATGAGAATACTACAGGGCAAGAGGCTCGAGATCCAGGAGAGGATGTTCAACAGATGGAGACTGATGAGCCTCAACAAAATGTTGCTAGAGAAGAAGTACGCGAAGAGGAAGCAACAGAGGAGGAGCCCCTCATTATTTGTAATCCACAACAGACGGTGCCGGATTGGCTGAAAGAGAGAATGAGGAAGGATCTTGAGGAGGATACTGACTTGACAATCGGGATGGATGAATTCCTGAGCAGAATTAGTGGGCCACCAGAGAAGAAGAGAGCTAGGAAATACTTGAAGATATCTACAGATGAGACTCGTTCTCGCACACTTCATGTAGCTGTTCCGAGAGTAGAGTGTGATTGAGATGAGGCTGTACTTGAAAATTATGTGGTCACTACTGTGGAGCTGGGCCGCCCTACAGGAGCTCAGATAATTGAGGAATGTGATAACTCCTATCAGGCTTTGAAGGATAGATTGCTCCGAACAGAAGGAAAATACAAAAGATTGAAGAGGGAGCATAAGACATTGATCGGATATGTGCAACACCTAGCATGTCCTTGTGGACAAGAGAATCCAACAGTTGATCTCCCAGCTGAGCTTCCGAGAAAATCAGTCAGCAACTTGGAAGATTTGAAGAGGATGGCTCAAGAAGCAGGCAAGTGGGTTGGCAATGTTCGCATGGAGGTGGAGAAATTCATGGATGATCTCGCCCATTCTTTTTAGCAAGCCTCCAACATTCTCATGCGCATGGAAAATGTTGATCAAACTTGGAACGAAACCCATATTTATCAAGATAAAACTGTTCCTCGCTTGGCAGCCTTGATGCATATGCCCGTGCAAACTCTGGTCGAGGGAGGAGTAATTCAGGAGGGTGATAGGTATGATTTCCCCAGTTGGTATTCTTCAACATTCACTGGAAGAGGCTTCTTTGATACAACACAGGCGGAGTCAGTTAGAGTTAGAAAGGCTATGGGAAACATACAGGAAGGAGTTTTAAACACTCTCAGAGCCTTATTTGTTAAAAGGCTGACTCTAGAGGAGGTGACTACAAATGGCCTAAGGAGCAGATTGGAGCCCTTCTTCTCAAACGTGAGATCTTTTGCCTAGGTGGACTTTGAGAACATTTCAACCTTCTCCAACATTATTCAGAGTACTCAGGATGCCTTGGAAACTTAGAGAAAATCTTGTATTTGGCAGGGATAGGCGGTCACAGTGCTTGAATTCCAGCTTAACCACGTTCCACCTATTTTAGTTTAGGAGGTTGAAGCAGTGTTGACTAGATTCATCCAGTTTGTAGTAAGAGAGAAGGACAATGGGAACGCGTTTTTGGATGAGAATCTTCTAGGTGATAGTGGGCATTAAATGCTCATAGTGGTCAAAGGGAGAGAGTGGGCATTCTATGCTCATTTATTACCCCACTCCACTTTCTGGCAGTTTTTAGGGTAGAATCTTAACTGGGGTTTATGTGGCTCAATCTGAGCCCTTCATTGTATTTGAATCTGGGCCATCCGTTGGAATTGGCCAACTATAAAAGGGGCATCCCCCCTCATTTGTATCATATATAAAATAGTAGAGAAGGAATAGAGAGAGATTGATAGCATAGCATAGATTGATAGATAGATTGATAGGAAGAGGAAGGAAAGTTTTCAAATTGAATTGTTTGTAAGAGATTGTTGTGAACACTCCTATAATAAAAAGAGTTATCATTGCTTGTGGTTTCATTTATTGTGGGTAGCTAGCAAGATTTCTTCGTCTTCCCAATTCGCATAGAATCTTAGAGTAGAATAGATTTCATTTCATGCAATTAGATAATTGTGGAATGTGGAGGTTGAATTGAGCAAGCTTCGCTAATCCATACCACTAGTGGGCTCATTGATGGTGGGTTTTCCTTGTGTGGTCAACTGGAATAGTTTGGATCTAACTTCGATTATGATTTACATGTTGGTATGCGTCGTTGTGATGGTGTCTTCATGTTGAATTGTAGTCTGAATATTTCTAGTTACTCCTTTGACGATTGCACCAATTTTGTGGAAGCTGTCCAAGGTGAGGCAAAACAAAGCTTGGTTGAAGTTTGTAAGAGTTGATCTCCACATCCCGCGCCTAGAGTAGATTATAGCATTTCTAATCCCTGCAGCCATTCAAATTCGGTACCTTTTGGTTAGTTTAGGAAACTTGAGCTTCATTGACAAATCTTCCGCATTTGAAAAATCCCTTTCCCTCAGAGTGAACAATTGTGTAAGTCCCCTTGAAATACCAGCAAATCACATTAAGCCAAATCACATTAAGCCAATTGAGTCTATGTCCACTGCATAAAGGAACGTTGGAGTTGAATGCATGATCTTTTGCAATCTTAGCGTGCAGGAGATTTTGATCAAGAGAGGATAGAGTGACCGTTGGAAACTTTATTCTGTGTTGGTGCAGTCATAAAACATCCGTCAACAAGTCTGTCCACTCCCCTTGCCCTCACCAACTATTTAGCAAGACTTATCTGCAATCTATTTCATCTTATTCTCATATTGATGATGGATCACTGAGCATAATACAAAACGTTGATGCAAAAAAACTTATACTGTTAATTTCAAAAGCTCTTTAACAAATTCTGGTCCTTTATTTCCTCCTTTTAGGATATGGACGGGTGAACAAGTTTGGTTGGTTATATATTCAGATTTTAAGTAGAAATGGGATTTGTAAAATACAAGTATTATACAAAATTGCATCATTTAGATAATTGCATAGTTTTAAAATTCTCTTAAATCCCTCCTTTTGGGATAAACCTTTGGCTTTGTTTCCATGACCGATGGATATCTCTTTCATCAAATTCACTTGTAATTTACTCTTGGCCTTGCCTGTTGGGGTATGCTGTACCCAGTGAGTTGATTGTAGTAGCCTTTATTTCCTCCTTTTAGGATACGGATGGGTGAACAAGTTTGGTTGCTTATATATTCAGATTTTAAGTAGAAATGGGATTTGTAAAATACAAGTATCATACAAAATTGCATCATCTAGGTAATTGTGTATTTTTAAAATTCTGTTAAATCCCTCCTTTTGCTATAAACCTTTGGCTTTGTTTCCATGACCAATGGATATCTCTTTCATTAAATTCACTTGTAATTTACTCTTGGCCTTGCCTGTTGGGGTTTGCTGCACCCAGTGAGTTGATTGTGGTATTTTAACCAAATTTAACACTTTATCATGCCCACTTGGATTTTAACTTGGGACTACATTATGGAAGCTCCAATGCCTACCACACATGCTCATACCAGATGACCATTTAATAAAGTGTGTGTGACTAATCAAGTTTTTGTTGCCATTTTGATATTCAAATTTTTGTTGCCTTTATATTGATATTCAAGTTTTTGCTGCCATTGCTATGTATTTTAATAACAGAGAAAACGTTATAAATTTATTTTGTAGATTTTTGAAGATTGTATTGGTGGTACGTTGGATGCTTTCAATGAATTTGCTGGAAGGGATAAATGTCGTCACAAAGATTTTAAGATTGGTCTCAATGCTGATTATTCTGGGAGCAAGCCACTGTTTACGCACTTTAAAGTTGTTTCAACATTTGATTTGGAAACAATGGATCTCTGTTTTGAAGGTTCTAGGGGATATTTTTCTGCACACAGTTGGAAAGAAGCAGAAAGTGTGTCTGAGTATGTGGGAAAGTATGCAAGAAGAAAGGAGAAGTCCAATGTCGATGACATTTTGAGAAATTTTGATTTGCCAAACATAGACATAAATCTTTCCTTCCAAAATTGTGTTATGGAGTTTTCTTGGGTAGATAGCAAACAAACTCTGTTTTCTTTGAGATTGTCTGCGATTCGTGCCTATGTCAGTGACAGTATAATTGGAACTTACAGAAATTCACAAAACAAAATCGAAGAGTTAAAATCTAGACCTGTGGAAGAAACTACAGGAACACATCCCAGGGTTTTGACTGAAATATTTTTTTGCAATTGCACATTCAAATTATGTGTTGGCCTGCATGTTTATGGTCAAATTCTTCAAGAAGTGACCACTGGAAATAGAGCCGGCACTTGCAGTAGTATGGCATCACAAACGACATTGGAAAGTGCTAATTGTGCACTGCCTCATGAAAGCTTCAAAATGCAACTAGATGAAATCCAACAGGAGTCTCCAAAAAGAAGAAATATACCAGAATACCATGCTGGGGACCTTTCATCTTCAGTGTCAAGAAGTTGGCTTCTATTTGATGTTGACATCAGTGAATGCTTATTGACAGATGGTTCCCTTGAAACGTTCATTTCAGAAGCAATGCAAAAATTATCCGGAGGTAGACGACTGAGTGCTTTATTTGCAGTTGAAGAAGGATTTAAATCTTTCTCAGGCAATGTGCAGGTAATTCACATTTATTTTTATTAGGTTAATCTTTTGTGTGTTGTTCAATGATACCACAAAAATGACATCGTAAAAGTTAATAATTCAGTGTGAGTTCTTCTTCTTCCTCTTTTATTGTACTTGCTTGGGGATTTTCCCTTTTTAGGTTAGCCCCCGTTTGTGTTTGCTTTTTGTCTAGGGACCCTTTTGCTGCCCCAGTTCTTTGCTATTGTACCTGTTGTGTGTTACAGTCCTGTTGATCTAGTTTTGGTCATTTCTGGAAATTAATGTATTATGTATCTTTCTATTGCTTTGAAAAACTTATTTGAATGCTTCAGTTGGGTGAATTAATGAAATACTTACTAATATTGAGGAGATGATAAAATCATAGTAGCAAAAATCTTTCTTGGGAATAAATTGGCAAACCAAACAGCATTTTTTCAATGTATCACAATAAATTTGCAATTTTTGCTCTTTGGTAAATACTTCTAAGTTCTAAATATGGAGGAGAAACTATGAACCTTCAATATTCCTAATAATTCATTGTGTGGCCTGCCATGAATTGTCAGTGAACACATACATGGTTGTAATTGTAATTTGGGTCATGCTATATTTCTTTCCAGTACAAAAACCTAATGCATTTTTAAACTATTGGAACATAGAACAACTATGTTAATTACAGAAATATGCAATAAATGTACAACTAATTTGGTAAGGAGTAACGAAGCCATTTCAGTTAACCTTAATATATTGCAAGCAAATCATAATAATCATTTCGGCATCATAACAATTCATGAGTAACATTAAACCAGATTCCAGTACTTCAAACATCTGAGATTGCAAGTAACATATCTTTTTCTTGGGATACCAATGAAACGATATTTTTTTGATTGGTAATGTAAGGGTCAAACGTCTCCCTCACCCATAAAGGAAAAAAAGGGGTTATATTCACCAAAATAAAAAAGAGCTTGGAAGCCTGATTTTTAACCTTTTTTGATAAAGGAGAAATTGCATTAATATATAAAATGGTTTGACACAAAAACCCTTGATTGAAAAGGGGCATAATTCAAGAGGAGGGCAAAAAGAGGATTAGCATAACTTGATTTTATAATAAGTTCCAAACCAATGTTTATTAAAACTATGGAGAAAAATGTAAACAACAAAGAATTGATAACTATAGAAAGGAAAAAAGTTATTGTGGTAAAGAAAGCTAAGGTGAAGTGGATAGAGCCTTTGAAGTGATGGGAAAAGGCTATACAATTTAGGCTGGACCATGAGTAGTAATCCTCATCCTCTTGTTTTGCTGGTCTCCTTCTGCACAATGATCATAGTCTTGCTACAGCTAACCTCCTGAAGCTGAGGATTTATGTGAGGGGCGCTGATGGTAACTGGTATGGTCTATAAGATTGTGAACTCAGTGAATTTCTATAGCATTTGCAGTAAAACAGCCTGTGATCTGATGATGGTTTTGGTGCATGACTTCAGACCATCAAATCCTTTAGTACTCATCTACGAGGATTTCTTCCATTGCCTCAGACTGACTTTGAAGGCCTATATCATTTTAGTGAATGGGTTCTAATGATTCGGTTTGCTTGATCAAGCTATCTTGCATCCGACCTTGGCTGTTTGCTCTTGGATGTATGATTGAAGAAGAGAGACTAGCTTCTGAAGGGAGCAATTTTGTTGTTTTTCTGCCTCTATAACAGCTAGTAGTCCTCGGTGGCAATCATTGATATATGCCGAGGTTATGAGGATGGGTCACTTGGTTTGGATGAGGGTCCTGGAGTGGGTAAGTGATTAGGGATTTTGGCAGGGTCTCCATTTGAAATGACCATGTGAATGTGTATGGTTTCATTAAACGTGGGAAGAGGAAAATAACGATAACTGGAGTTTGTGGGGTCTTTTAAATAGGTCTACAACATAATGGGAATATGTAGGGAGGATCTAATGTAGTAAATTAAAAATTTCTTGATCTTTCACTTTTACAATGAGCGAATATGAATCTTTAATACCTTCTGATCACTAAGATCTCAATGTGGGGAAGGTGAGAGCATACAGTGAAAAGGTTAGAATGATAGTATAGTAAGATGTTTGTTGGCGGCAAGTTGCACAACTCAATATTACAATTGTTACAAAATATGGAAGAAATGAAGTGCTTATTTTTTTGTCAAGCCTTCCAAATTAATTACAAATACTGAATTTGGGGGAGAACTGCATAGATTTTAATAATATTGGAAATTAAAAATGTTCTTCAAATGTTATGGTGGCATAGCCCTCCAAATTTACATTGTTGAAATTGGTTACAAACTGCATAGAAAATTATATGAAAAATACCAAATTATTATGCTGGAGAAATTAAAATAAATCCTTCTCAATTCAGCTTGTTATCCAGAGAAATGTAATTCCAGAAAACTGTTAACATGCAATAGTAATATCAATTAATAGTCAATAGTTGAAATATTATGTTCAAACCCGGTGCAAAACCTCATTTAATAAATATAAAGCATAACCATTTGTTCGATAGCTTTTGCATAGAGAAGCTCCAAAGATACGGAGTGGCTAGCCACCAAAATGAATTGCCACACTTTAATGTGGTACGGCAGGCTGAACTAATAATCAAGGAACCATTTCATAGGCTGCGACTAGACCAAAGATTGAATGGCATCTTCATATATATTATAAACATTTATTCCGTTTGTTTGATTCACATGCTTCATAAAGGTACATCACTTCATACTAATGAAAACATGATCTTACGAATCTGCGGCAGCCTTCAATCTTCTATATATTCAGCAATAACATTAATAATATATATGCAAGGTAGTACAACTAGTAGGCATTGAAAATAATATAATGATCTAGAGGTATGATTAGCCAACAATTAAAGAGATCTATCATTGTGATTTAATAAAATGAGTACTTTGAAGTTATCTCAATTTGGAACTGATAACTTCTCAAAACCAAAATAATTGAAATTGGAAAATAACTACAAACCAACTGAAATTTGGAAATTCCTCAATCTTTAATATCCGTCTGAAATAATCTTTTTGCACATATGCAATCCCTGGATGGAATTGCCTCTAATGGTTATGATGGTTTTCATATCATTTCAGTTTTCATTATTACCCAATTGATCTTAATACTAATCATTTTCAAGATTATAACTCAATGTGATATTATTTTGTAATAAAGTCTCATTTATCACAAGGTTTCATATTTCAGTTAGCTATGTCAAAGGTTTCAAATTCAGCTTTGCTAATCAATTACCCCTTGTTCCTTCTTGTTTGGTTTCCATGTCTCCAAGGGCATCTCTTAGTGCTTTATATTGAACTCATACTATATTTTTTGTTCTTTTCTCTTATCTTGGTGATGGATCATGGAGTGTGATTCGAAATGTTGATGAAATCAAAATGCACAATGTTACAGAAACTCTGCATTTCAAATCCTTATTTATTAAGAGTTACAATATATTTTATTCGCCCCCTGTTATGCATATTTTTAACCTTTTTTGATGTACCGCAAACACTAAAATGGTGTGGTTGAAGTTCTTGGTCATCAATTGCTGGCAGGTTCTGAAAAGTTGAATTACTTTTGAAAACTGTTTTCCTACTCTACCGGTGGCCAGTTCTACCTTTTGTTTCTAGACTCTTGGACTATATTATGGTTAACTAGAATACTTCATTTGATGCGAAGGCCAAATATTTTAATTTGGAACCTGTATTGGCAGGGAGGCAGTTTAATTCTTCAAACAGAACCTTTCTCTATTCTCATCCGGTCTTATAGAGCGTATTTGGTTTTCCTGGAGGGTATTTTTTCAGCCTTCATGTCTTCATTTGAGAAACTAAAAGTGATTACTTCTGAAGTTCCTGGCAACACAATGGTTGTTGAAGGAGGCACCTTGCAGGCACCATTGTGGCGTGCACAAAGATCATCATCTTTTTCTCATTTTTCATCACTGCAGAGCACCTCTAAGGCATCATGGAACACAAAAAGGTCATTGTCTCTTCCCAACTTTTCATCACAGGAGAGCTTTCAACTGACCTCTGGCATGCATGGAGTCAATCTGAAGAAGCCATTTATTGGAACATTATCATTCAGAGTTCAACAATTTTCACTGGTTTTGGCTCATCCTGATACTTCAGGTAAATATAATCTTAAACTGATTTAAGGGGATTTTACATTGTGATGTTTTCATACTCACTGTCCAGGATTGTGGTTTTATCTGTGTAGATGGGGCACAAGGAGTTCTTCTGGAGATGGACTTGAAAACTAATATTGAAGTTGAAAAAATTTCATTTGATCTGTCTCGTTTAATGATAATTGGTCTACATACCCATAAAAAGGTTACAACAGGAAAAGAAAAGGCAGACTACATTCCTCATTTTGTTTCCACTTCATTAGCATCATTTTCAGATGATGAACAAAAATCACATAACCTTGAATTGCCTTCTTCATCTTTGAGTTTGTCAGGCAGAAATGTATCAACTAGTTATAAAGAAGAATCTGTCCAGGAGATACAGTCCAAAAGGGAATCCACCTCAAGAAATTATAATAACACAGGCAGAGATTGCTGTATTCTGGAATGCATGACTGCATCATTTAGCATTATGTATGTCTCAGTAGGACTTCGCAAGGATGCATGGGATGGTCAAGCTTCCATTACTGGTGCTAATTTAGCATTTACTACATCAGAAATTTTGGTATGTGTTTACATCTCCTTTAGATTCCCTTGCTGGTCATGTGTATGACAAGATGTATTATTATTGTTCAATTTGTTCGTCTGTACATTTTGTTGGGTCCATACTGATCTTCTATGTTGGGCTTACAATACTTCCCCTCTCCGGTTCCTGTCATTACTTGTAGGATTTCCTTGTGAACTCAAATACCCCTGTAGTTTCTTACTGAAACTACATCTTTAGGGGCATAATTTACTTGACCGTTTCTGGTTGGAACCCATATATTTCCCCTCACAGGCTTGGAGGTTCTATCCTGTTGAAACATCTTATTCCACTTTTTTTGTTTTAGTTTGCCACTTAAGAGGACAATGCACAATTTTTGACATTGTATTTGTAGTTTTATTGATCTTAAGAGTTTATTTTGAGGATCAGGCTCTTGGCATTTTCTTAGATATGAAAATAGTTGTTCTCTATAAAATGAGTATGAGAATAGCATGCAAAACAGCAATTTGGAATGTTAACATTCAGACCGTTTGAATGATGGGAGATTCATTGAATACAATCTGAATCTCAGGTGGTAACATCCTTATGTTGTACGCCTCTACACAAACTCTAGCGTTAGGTCAAAATGAATGTAATCCTAGGTTATCATCCATAGGCAATCAGCCAAAGGCCCATAAAATCTATACCATGCAAAGCTTTAAAGCGCTTGGAAAGTGAGTTTGGATTAAGTGCATATTTTGGTTGTTAGATTCATGTATATTAATAAATGTTTAATTTACTTCAGACATAATTTACTATATTAAAATAATTATGCACCTAGATGCTTACCACATAATATGACTTTTTGTCAATTTTTTAGACCTTCTCCAACGGATTTAAAATTTTATCTTTTCACAATAACCTCCATTTTACCCAACATATAGATACATGTAAACTTGGTTTAACTTTTGTCTTATTAATTATTTCTTCTACTGGAATAATGCACAAGAATAGATTCCACTATCTCATAGTTTTATTCATGGATTTATTTTATTCCACATTTAATTTCAAAACATGGTGTGTCATGGTTGCAGATGTTGCTATCCTTGGCATCTCCTTTCTCTGAATTATCTTCTGTGGATGAAGCTTGTAATCCTCAGAAAGTGATCAATTCTAATTTTAAACGAACTGAAGAAGCTGAACTAGAACCCACAATTCCTGATGGTATCACTTTTGTCTTATGTTTCTTGTCTCAAGTAACACAATTTTCTTTATCAAAAACAGAAGTTCTATTCAAATTGCTAAATGTTGTACTCAGGAGCAATTGTTGCTGTTAAAGATGTTGAAGAGCACCTTTATTTGGCTGTTGAAAAAATCGAAAATGGATATCGGTTAACTGGTGTTCTTCATTACAGTCTTGTTGGTGATAGAGCTCTTTTCATGGTATCATTCTTTCTCATTTATACATATTTCTGCACACATCATTTTATGTTTTAAAGCTTTGAAGCAATTTTTTTGGAAGATGTTTCTTTTTGTATATTCTAGCAAATTTATTTAGGATCAACTTGAAGATAATAATTGTAGAAAAGGTGGAATTTTAGTTACATGTTTAATTCTATCCATAAAAATAAATTTGACCATTTTGGTGAGGCCAAACTCATTGTGTAACAAGTCATCATATTATCTAGAGCTTATTTACTAACCTCTTCCTTAATACTACATTTAATAAATAATAATGAAGTTTTAATTTCAAGCTTAGGGAGGAAATTCTCACAAACTCAACTGCAATCATGGGTAAGTTTCATGCCTTCATTTGTATTCTTAACACCTTAACATCTCTTTTAGACAGAATGTTAATTTTTAAAAGATTAGTTGCAAACATAATTGCAACCTTACTAATATTGTGAGGAAAATCATAGGAAGATCTAATTAAGAGCCTTGATTTAATTCAAGGCAGACCAAAAGAAAAATAGAGTGCATGAATGGCCAATTTCGATCAAGGGGAGTGCAGTGTACAACCTTTTAATTAACCATCAATAAGGTGATGTCTTATCAAATTGCATCCCTTTAAAGAACAGAGTGGTTCAAAATAAAGTGAGACTTACTTTACAATAAGGGTAGACCAGAAGGAAACTAAAGCCATGAATGAAAGAATCACAAAAAACTACATTCCAAGTAACAACAAATCACTTTGAAAAGGACAAGAGAAGCCCTGGTCATGAATATCTTTATCACGGTGAAAGTTTATAGGATAGTTAATTACTAAGTAGTGCCAAGTGCAAGATCTAATAATGTCACCAAAGGATTGGCCTAGGTTGGGGGCAGGAACCGGAAAAGTTATAATCAGTGGGTGGAGATTGCTTGTTTTCTCCTAACATTCTTGGGACCTTTTATAGATTTTGATCTATGCAAGGAGATGAGGCTGTCCTCAAGCACCAGTTCTGTGATTTAAGAATCATCGTTGGTCTCTATAGAGTATGGGAAGTACATTGTTTGAGTAACTTTGCTTCATTTTTCTTATCTTTGGTTGAAGCTGTAGGATTCTTGTTCCCTTCTCATGGTGAGATCAAATGAATAAAAGATATAATGAGTTAATAGTCCTAATTTGCCACTTAAAGGTCATTGCCTCACAAAGAAAAGGAGTTAGGCACTCTGATCAAGATATTAGAAGAATGTAGGAATGTTTCTTCCCAAATGTTTCAACTTTGAATAGATACCAATAATCAGCAGTTGGCCTAAATTCAAGCGTTACATCTGACTGCATTCATCTCAACTGTTAGAAGGTGAAGAATATGACAAAGAACAACTGTGTTGGCATTTCAATTAGCACCCCTGGAGTGCCTATTGGAAACAAACAACTATTGCAAGTGTTTTAGTAACCGCTCCTTTGGATTATAGAGGAAGATCCCTCTTTGTTGATGTTATGCGTAAAAAGTATAGTAAACTAAGGTTCCTATCTTTTTTACTCAGCGGCAGGACACAATGGTGCATAAACACAATGCGCCGTAGCTAAGGTTTTCTTTGGTTTCTACAGATCTTAACTACGACTAAACTAGCTTTTAATCTATCCTATTTCCCCAAGATAAATAGAGCATGAGGGCGTAGGAGCGGGAATGGTGTAACGTACTAACCCTTTCGTGAAGTAAAAATTTCTTAATTTTACACCAAACAAATAAAGATAACGAGTAAATAGCCATTGTAATAAAAATTTCTTTTCTTTTTTATTGAAAACATCACAACATGATACAATATATTTCAACAATAATCTTTTTCCTTTTCAAATAAACATCAGAGTAAGAAGACATACAAGTACAAGCATAGCTCTTAGATCTTTTTGAACAAATAGTAGTTAAGAAGGTACAGAAATCCGCCTTTCAAATCTTGGTACTTCAGTAGCCTTTTGTAGAGAAGCATCACTCAGGTGCTCTTCCGCCAATCACGGACTTATAATGTGGTCCCCTGCACATCTATCATTCGATAGATGGCTCTCCCTTCGACCAAGAGATTGGTAGAGTAACCGATACTATTAACCAACTGAGCATAGTGCTGTGTCCTACATAACTAGATCCTGTGCAAAACGGAAACTCTCGAACTAGTATGTAATACAGGATCACGGTGAACTGACAGTGTAATCATCGCACAGTCTAAGTGGATGTTTTGTACATTACACTACTTTGGCCAAAGTGTTTCATATAGTATTTCTACTGAGGGTCATCTATCACATACACTATTCAGGGTCGATTTGACTTAGGGCTATCTTACACTATGCATAGGTTTTTTCCTCCAATGGATATTCCTTACCCCAGACATGCTACAACATACTAACTACTAGAAATGAATCAGCATAACAAGTATTTCACAAGTTCCCTCCCATACTGGAATCTTTATCCTAGGAGTATCACAAGCTCTTTTGAGTTAACCTAATAACTTAGCTGTTGATCTTTACTTGACTCATGCCTTCATTTCAAACCTAGTATATAGTAACTAATGCAACCGGTATTCTCCTTATATGGAGGTCATACAAACAATGCAAAATACAACTAGAATGCATCTTTTATCTTTAAACATTTCACTTCCTAAGCACAAAAAGAAATACAATTCAAGAAGCAATTCACTTCCTATGCACAGACAGTAAATACAATTCAAGAAGTATTTAAATGGATAACTATAGAAATAGCTAGTAGAAGAATGTCCCATGCCTGTAGTTTGCTTTTCCACAGAATGTTGATGACACAACCTTCACTTTTGACTAATCAACAATTTCCAACACCTTAGACAATTGACAACTCCCTCTCAAGATTTCACTTTTCCTCACTCAGAAATAGATATTCAGAACTAGTAATTACACATAAGTAATTAATAGCAGGTGGTTGTTTTGGTATAATATGCCTTCTCACATGGACACTCAGAAATGATGGAAGTTGTTATCTACTTACAACTGGTAATGTATGATGCTAAGATGTCTCAAGTATGGAAGAGGGAATTATGATTTCAATCTTGAATCACAGAGAAATGAGTATAATCATAAAGTATGAGTGAATGCATCTTGGGCGACTATTTATAGAGCCCAACCTCCCTTTTGTTTTGGCATGTGATTTGCCACCACAACTTGTTAGACATATTCAACTGGAGGTGGCGCTAGTTCCCTGCCACACTCAACACACAAAATGGTGAATTGTCCTCCAACAATTGACAACATTTGAAGACTAATTCAAAACACATGTTGAATTTGTGCCAATTGACACCTATAGGTTTATTTTTCAAATGTGGCACCAATTTCATATTAAGGCGGATAAAGATAATCACAAAGAAAAAGTCATTTGATGAATTGTATACACATTGCCTATTTCTTAGGCAAAGTCGACAAAGCTTCCAATTGCATTGGATTCTTGCATTGGTTTCATTCATTGCCAAAACCTAGTCAAAACGCAATTACCTCTGCGTGCATTTTCCCAGGACGCACGGCTTCTTCAGGCGCAACATTAAATTCAAATTCCGTTGCAAAGTTTAATCGATTCACAAATATTTTGGTTCAATGATCAAAAGATATACTTCAGAAATATTTCAATTTAATGATATTTTGTTCTCCATGGTTTGAAAGATAAATAATCAATTGATTTGGAAATAAATTGATTTCCGTAGTTGAATGATAAATATTCCATTGAATAGGAAATAAGTCGATTTCCTAAGTTGAGAGATTAATATTAAATCAATATGGGAAAAATTCGATTTCCAAAGTTGAGAGTTTAATATTAAATATATATATATATATAATATTAATATATATTTACATATATATATATATATATCCCACTATAAACATATCGTAAGCCAGTCAGCATATCCGATATGTATATATATATATACATATATATGTATATGTAAATTCGTAAGGAAATAATAATATAATATTATTAATATCCACATACTATAGGATGTGTGCATATATACATGTATATACTTGTATATACCTCTATGTACACGTATGTGTAGGTATACCATATCGATGCATCCGTATGAGCATATCCATTTGCCAACATACATTTGTATCGATATGTATATACATATGGATACGTGTATATACTATATATATGTATATATGTCCACTCCCTATTCACTTACATCCATTTACGTTACCATCATAATGATCGTAATATCACAAGACAAATACATAGATAACATCACTCATAAAAGTATACAAAAGTAGACAAGACTCCTAATGCCAACATACAAGCTACGGATTACTTACCTATAACCAACATAATTGACTCAGTTCACTCAATCTAAGGTGATGTGTGTTATGCTCAGATAGTTCACTTTACCAATTAACCGACCAAGCTCCTCTCCTGATTGATACTTCTACTCCGCCTGGAGGAATGGTTCATATACTTGCATCCACTGACATAATCTCACGACAGTCACATGTTCATAACATTAGGAGTATCCATAAACATCTCAAGTTAGAATAACATAATTCAATAACCCTATAATGCAATATTTCACCATGGATAACATCAATTGAAGCAACATTGAATGAGACAATCATTAAATGTGAAAACACTCATATTAATAACAAGGAACAACATATCTTATTCATTCTCTGAATTCTCTTTACAATCATTTAACCCTATGCAGTACTAATACGTAGTAGCTATACAATCGAGGTGTAACAAATGGATGGTTGGATTACTTGGTCCGATTGTCTCGCCAAAATGAGTCTGAGGCTCTGGACTCTGAAATCTATGTTGGAATAAGGCTTTATGCAAGCAATCACTCTTTATGGTAAGATGGATCTCAGACTTGCCAAGGAGGAGGAACCCCTGCCTGAGGTATAGGTTGGGAACCAACTCACTAGAAACAACAAAGTACGATGACTTGGCTAACAATTCCCGAGGAGGTGACGACACCTGTCCAAAGTGTAGGCTGAGAGACAACTCATTTAACAACATCAAACGATAACTGTTAACAACAAAATATCCAAGGAGGAGGAACCCTGTAATGTCCCCTTATTAGACTTAGGCTAGCTTGACCTAGAAACATAAAATGCCCAAGTCAGGATAAGGGATTTTATATTTACCAACACATAATTTTGCTCATGTAATTTGTCTTGAAGACCTGCACACATCATGTATTATCAACAAGACACATAATTCCTTGTTTGTGAATAACTTAGACCATTTCAGATTGCACCATTTAAGAATAAGACAAGTGCATTATCATCTAGTGCATAAACTATAATAACCTTATATGACTTATTACTCTTGATCAGAATAAATCTTCGCCTTTTTCCTCTTTCCTAACCCCATCGGCGGATGGAAGATTTACTATGCCAAGGGCGCGTGAACGGTCTCCACGTGGACTCCCTCAAGGTTTTCTACCCGTCTTGGGACCATCCATCAATTGACCGAATTACCGGACTTTCCCTTCACAAACTTCATATCCTTAGGGGATACTAGCAAAAAGAATTTTGGCCTGAAGTCTATTCTCATAGTAAAGTCATAATAGCTTAAGAAAGCACAATAATTGCTGTAAGCAACATTATTGTGTTATTGTCAGATAGTAACGATTAATCTTCAAATTTTCTTACATTGTATAGAAGTCTTAATAAATTGACACATATATGTTTATTTTTAATAACAGATATTCATATGCAATGACTCTCATAATATACTTGATCAGATCTACAAATCATCACAGAGTTGTGCATACACACTTATTGATTTTAATATGCTATGAATCAATCATTGCTCTATACTCACTGTTATGAGAATTTGAATTCATTTCAAAACTTGCAATGTTGGCTAGGCATATGAGGAACTTACCTTCGTCCACAGTGCTAGACTGGATTCTTCAGACGCGTTCTTAACAACTGATCGGGCTTCTTCTTTTCCACACAATTCTTCCCTT
This sequence comes from Sequoia sempervirens, assembly GCA_007258455.2. Classification (NCBI taxonomy): domain Eukaryota; kingdom Viridiplantae; phylum Streptophyta; class Pinopsida; order Cupressales; family Cupressaceae; genus Sequoia; species Sequoia sempervirens. The sequence goes on along the minus strand of VDFB02281492.1, from coordinate 451,224,375 downwards.
ATGCTCCGAATTGAGACCTGTTTTAAAGGCCTAGAGTGACATGACCCTTTTCCTTGCTTGTTGGCTGTTGGGAGGAGACACCACCTTTCCCATGATTGCGTCTCTAAGCAAGGCCGATCCACTCTTGATTTGTCAAAGTCTAAGGTCGCTTACCAATTTCAAAATTAAGTTTGTTAACAATATAAGTTCATGAAATCGTTCTTCAAAGACAAATAAATAAATAGAAAATATTTCAATCTCTTTATTATTTAATTGTATCCATTATAAGCAAAAGGTATATATCGAGCTTATGCTGGTAATCAAAGATTATTAGAACAATTTTTCTTTATTTAATGTTGTCAATTCTCCATTTGTAATTCGAGGGTTATGACAAACCCTTGTCCAAGGAGGAGATTGAAACAACAAGTTATAATAACAAGATGTTGAAATAACTCAAATATTTAGATCAAACTGCATATGCCTTTTGATTTCCTTCTTCAAGCTTTCACAACGAATTACAAAGAATTGGGACATGCAAAGGTACAAAATCATACACAATTGCTCATCAAACCAATTTAACTCTCATCCAAGAGTGAACAAATAAGCACTTTCAAACTTGTTGGCAACAATGGCGCAACAATTTTGCGTAGTAACTAAAGGTTAACAAATAATGAGCCCAAGGCTCTTATTTATAGAACTCAAAGGAGTGGGCAACCCTAAAATCTCCTTGAGTTAACAGTCAGTTCTTGCCAATCAACAAGATTTATTCCTATGTCTAAAAGTAGGTGAGCAAACAGTTAACTGGAAATCTACTTCAGTTAACTGAAACTAAACAAAGAGTCAATTGGAAGTCTACTTCGGTTGACTGAAACTAAACTAAAAGCTAACTTAATTACAAAATGTGCGTCCAAAATAGACATCCACATTTAGTGGAGATATGAGATCCACAATTTGTGGAAGTAAAAGTAGACATCCTCAATTAATGGGATCTGACATGCATGATTTGTGGGACATGGAGTTAACGTGGAAAGGGGCATCAAGTTAACTTCAGTCACCATTAATGCTATTCTGGAGGGTAGGACGTTCTTTGTGGGTGCTTTACACCTCTTCTCCACTAGTCAACAATGCCTCAATCTAGTCGTTGTGTTGATGTGATTTTTGTGACTGCACCAATCAGTAGAACAAAGTATCCATAGGCTACTCCATTCTCTCTTGATCAAAGTATTCCGTATGCTAAGATTGCGAGAGAGATCGTACATTCAACTCCAAGGTTCCTAAAATGCAATGGAATACCCTCAGTTGGTTTGTTGTGATTTGCTGTTTTCACGAGGGGACTTACACAATTGTTCAGAAGTTTGCAGCTGACAGTAGGTTAATGATGAAAGTGGGATTTTCGTGCATTGTGGATGATTCAACAATAAGGTACGTTTTTCCTAAAACTAACCAGAAATGTACTGAATTGGAATGAGTGCAGGGTTTAGAAGATCTAAATTCTATCCTAAAACAGGACGTGGGATCAATCTCAACAGACCTCAACCAGACTTTGCTTCACCTCGCGTTGGACAGCTTATACAAAGTTGGTGCAATCTTCAAGGGAGTAGCAACGAGTGTTCAAGTCATGATTCAACATAAAGGCACCATCACAACGACGCATACTGAGATGTGAATCATAACCGAAGTTAATCTTATAAAGTGTTCCAGTCGACCACACAACGCAAACTTGCCGTTAGCAAGCTGCTAGTGGTATGGATTAAATGAGGCCTCCTTGATCAAACACCACAATCCACAATTAACATCTACTTGCATGAAAACGAAAATTACTTTAGTTTAAGCTACTACTTGAAGTAGAAGGACAAAGAAATCTTGCTAGCTGCTCATAACAAAAGACAAAATCACCATCAATGAAAACTCTTTTTATTATGATAGTTTTCACAACAACTTCTTACAAATTTATTAAAGGAAAACTTTCCTTCTCCTTCAAACTATGCTATGCTAACAAACTATGCTAAGCTATCTCAACTATTAGTCTCTCTGCTCTATTCTTTGATCTAATGAATGATACAAATGAGGGGGGATGCCCCTTTTATAGATGGTCCAGTCCAATGGACGACTCGGATTACAATCGGCTAGATGGCCCAAATCGTGCCACCTTAGCCTTAAACAAGATTCACCCTAAAAACCGCCACCAAGAGGAGTGGGGTAATAAATGAACAGTGGATCCTCCACTCACTTTCAAAATAGAAAAGCAATTAATGTCCACTATCAATCCTCTAGAAGGTCATCATCCAGAAAGGCGTTTTTGTTCTCCTTCTCCTTGGCCGCAAAATCAATGAACCTGGTAAGCACAACTTCAACCTCCTGAATTGAAATAGGCGGGATATGATCAAGCTAAAACTCAAGTACTGTCACCATTTGCCCATGTCGAGTGCAAGACTTCCTCCAAGTGGTCAAGGCATCCTGGGTATTTTGAATTAGGTTGGAGAAACTCGAAGTGTTCTCAAAGTCATCTTGCACAAAAGTCTTTACCTTTGAAAAGAAAGGCGTCAATCCACTCCTCAAATTGTCCGTAGTTACCTCCTCCGAAGTCAATCTCCTAGCAAAGATAGCCTCAAGTGTGTTCAAGACTCCATTTATAATATTCCTCATGGCCTTTCTGACTCTGGCCGAATCCTCCTGTGCTGCATCAAAGAATCCTCGGCATGTGACAACTGAAGAATACCAGCTAGTGAAATCATATCTATCACCTTCCTCTATCACACCTCCCTCAATCAAAATCTGTAAGGGAGTATGCATCAAAGCCTCAAGACGCTGAACAACCCTATTCTGATAGATATGAGCATCGCCCCAAGCTTGATCAACTGCATCCATCCGTGCCATAATGCTGGAAGCTTGTTGGTAAGCACGAGCAAGATCCTTCATAAACTTTTCTGTTTTAGCACGAACTCCAGCAACCCACTTATCTGCCTCCTGTGTCATTTTTCTCAAATCTTCCAAGCCACTAACTGATTCTCTAGGAAACTCGGCTGGAAGCTCGATTGTCGGATTCTCTTTCCCACAAGGATGAGACAAATGCTGTATGTAACCTATCAATGTCTTGTGCTCCTTCAATTTCTTGTATTTGCCTTCAGTCCGGAGCAATCTGTCCTTGAGTGCTTGGTAGGAGTTATCACACTCAATTATCTATGCTCCCGTGGGGCGACCTAACTCCACAGTGGTGATCACATAATTTTCTGGAATAGCCTCATCTCGATCACACTCAACCCTTGGTATAGCCATGTGAAGGGTGTGAGATCCATCCTCATCTGTTGAAATCTTTGAAAAATTTCTAGCTCTCTTCTTTGTCGGAGGTATACTGATCCTACTCAAGAATTCCTCCATCTCAATTGCTGGATCAGTTTCTTCAACGGGGCTCCTCCTCATCCTGTCTCTAAGCCAATCTGGTACCACCTGCTGTAATTTTGAAATAATAAATGGCTACTCATTTCTTGCTTCTTCTTCATGGACCTCCTCTCTAACTTCATTCTGACGAGGCTCACCAACTTCTACGGGCTGAGCATCTCCTGAACCTTGGGCCTCCTGCCCTGTAACAGTGTCATCCTCCAATGCCATCTCAAGCTTGTATTGGAAGCGTGTATCTGTAGCAGTTTCTTCATCTTCTTCCTGCTGATTATCTCTGGTAGGTGCGTTGACACTCTGGCCAACAGACTCTCTTCGTGGTGGCTGATTTGCCTCCTGTAATCCTTGTTCCTTATTCAACATATTCCTTTGATCAGCAAATAAGGAAACCTCTTGTATACTTGGAGAATGTGTCTCCAATGGTGTAGGTGACTCTACCTCAATTCTCGGAGGCTCTGGCTGAAGTGGCTCTTTTCTTTGTGACTCTGGGGCTCGAGCAACCTGTTTCTTCTTTGTAGCAGTTGGCGTCCTATGATCTCCCATCAAATTGTAAGTAAGAGGAATTGACCTACTCTTTAGCCTATTCACATGCCTCTCAACCCATCCTCTGGTGAATGCCAGGACTGGTATGCAAAGTGTATCCAAATCCGCAATCTCCGGCTTCGACCAATCTAGAAGTGGGAGTGGTGTATCCCTCACTGCCTCATAATCTGGATGAAGAACATTCATATCCTCGTCTACCTGGTCTGGCACTGGAATAATCTTGCACTCCCTAATCATGCTCAAAGGTAATCTCGAAAACATCCTTTTTCTTACCTTAGCTTCATCCAATGCACCAGCCCTGTAATCTTCAATATTTGCCTTATGCCTGAACTCTTCTGACAGTATCCATTTGATATTTCTGTGAGGATCATAATACTACTTGCTAGTGTGATAAGAAAGGTGGAAAAATTGAAGCTCATTTTCAGCTTCCTTGGCTGCTTGCAGTGAAGGACACACTTCATTTGAATTCCCCATGATGATTGGGAAGTCAAGTCCTCCTTTTTCTTTTGAATTTTATCATAGGCAATGAGTTGCCTAGATATTTCTAGCATCAAAATCCTGTTTGTAGGGTATTTGGGCAACCTATACGGATATGAAGAAAACCATTGCAGCCTAATGTAAGTAAATTTTGGAAATTGGATAAACCAACACCCGTACCTTTCTAACAACTCTTGAGCTTCCTTGGAGATCCTTTGATGAGTCCTTTGCTGAAGTGATCTCGTTATGTGCATAGTGAAGGCGTCATTGACTCTCTTGTAATGAGATGTACTTGTCAAGTGTAGCTGCGGACAAGCCTCATGAATTTTAAATTGCTGAGAACCACACCCAATCGGCTCCTTGTATGATATTCCTCTGTACTTCGTCATACGAGCCAACATGTAGATGATGTATGAGCCCATATAGAATGTTTTCGTTTTCCTCAAACTCCGGAGCTGTTCGTGCAAATTATCACTAATCATTACCGCCCAATTAATAAACTCCTTGCCTTCCAGCACAAGGTTGATATAATAGAACATCCACGACTCAAAGATGAATGCTTGAGGACATCCTCCAACTCTGCTAAGCATCATGATCAAATCACAGTATTCTTGCTTCAAATCATTTGATATTATCTGCTTTGGCAACTTCGTGCGAGTGGGCTTGGGCTTGTTCATCCAATAAGAGTTTATCATATCAGCACATTTGTCAAATGTAGAGGCATACATACGTTCAGCACGTTCTCTCGTTTTGTAGATCATCTTCTCATGTGAGGGAATTCCAAATGCTTCGCCAATAGCTACAGGTGTGAGGTTGGGGAACAACTTGCCATCCGGTGAAGTGATAGTCCTTCGGTCTGGATTGTAACAATTAGCACACTTCATGATCAACTCTGGGTACTGAATTGCTGGTGGAAAACCAACAGCTGCATAAAGTCCACTTTTGACTATATTATGTGAAGTGATTGATGGACAATGGCCTCAAATTCCCATCATTCGACATTTGAAAGCTTTGATATTGAAAGAGCCCAAGTTCGTGTCAGCCAACTTCCCAGCTTCGAAGAGAATTTTGATTCCAGCAGGAAAGACTTGCTCAGCTTCTTGATCACAGTCTGTTTGGACGCATTTGCCTTGCTGGATTCAGCATTATTTTCCTTGCTAGTCGCTCTTACTTCAGCCATTCGACAAAAACAAAAGATAGTCATCAGCAATTTAACTTAGAAAAATAAAATCTCATCGGGGCTGCTAGCAGATTTTCGAAAATGAGAAGCTGCAGCACTGAATTTCATCTTCAAACCTCAGCACCTCTTGCAGCAACTTCAAACTTTTGACACCTAGAAAATTTTATTGCAGCAATACAACTTCAGCACTTAGAAGAAAAATCTGCCAACTTCACTTCAGCCACTTTAGACTTCTTCAAACTCGCACTCTTCTTCACACTACAATTTCTTCACCTCAGAGCATAAAAGTCGACCTTGCCAACTGATGGAGAAAAATGAACAAACTCACAGCTCATATAGCTAAGTCGATTTTTAGAAGAAGCTAACTTTAGCCAGTACATTCAAATTTCGATTTTCCCTCCTCAGGTAGCTGTAACACTTGGCATTTGGCATCTAGAATACTTTGACCTTCTAGAATTTCAAAAAGATTCATCTCCACTAGGCGTATTTCACTAGCATTTTAAAATCATCTTTTGAAAATATTAACTTCAACTGCACCCTCTTTAAGAAATTCATTCACCAGCTGAGGCATTGATAGTTTGACTTCATCCATCTCTGGCTCGAGAAAATTATTCCCATGAAGAATTTGATCAAATTCATCTAGGCAATTAACCTCAATTTCACTATTCAAGGCATTCATCTTCAAAAAGAACACTTCTATTCCTTGCCTTAGAAAATTTTAAATTTTCCTTAGGAAATTTCATTATTCAGGTGCTCGTCAAAATCTTCATTTTAAAATCCTCAGCAAGGTGTGGAAGATTTTAAAATCAATTCCTTGTCGAAGATATCTAGTACCCAAAAGGAAATTCCCTTCAGAAAGCATCAAATTCATGGGTCTATAGACGAAGGGGTACTCTTAATTTTTTGATTCTTAGACCTTAGAAAAATATTTTGCCATCAAATTTATCTTCATTCTTCATCTCTGGGCGTATTTTTCTAGCTTTGCCTTGACAATTTTTTACTCAACTTCGTGAAGCTGGCACATTCTGATTCCTTCTTGCCAATTTTGTCCATGCCTTAGCAAATCTCATCATCCTCTCTCAGGCTTAGGCGTATTTCTCTAGAGGTGGAATTTTGTGCCTTAGAAAAATCTCAAATAACATCACCAGCATGGGTGCATATAGGGGGTCTAGAAGGAATATTGAACACCTTTGACAATTTTTCTCCCATCCAACTTTCTTCACCTTGGGCGCATTTCACTTGGGGTGGAGGAACTTCAGCAATACTTAGAATATCACCTTCAATACCCTTGGGCGCATTTTGCATGTTGAGGAGGATTTAACAATATTTAACAGCCTTTTTCCTAGAGCCACCACCTTCAATACCCTTGGGCGCATTTTGCATATTGAGGAGGAATTAACGCCTTAGCACATTTTCTTAGCTTCACTTTGAATATGGGCACATTTGGGACCCTCAGCAAGAATTAGCAATGCCTTAGCAAATTTTTAAATATCCTCCAAGGCAAGGTGACTTGGGCGCATATGGGGCATAGAGGAGGAATTTACACTTAGAAACTTTCTCACCCATCTAGCAAGTTGGGTGCATTTGGTATGTTGAGGGGGAATTCAACACCTTAAACATGTCTTAACTTTACTTCTAACATGGGCACATTCAAGGGGTCAAGGAGGAATACCCCAACGCCTTGGTTACTTTTTCCTTCACACATGTTGGAGATGGGCGCATTTGGAGGGTCAAGGAGGAATTTCCACTTGCCTTAGAAAATTTTAAATAACATCACCAACATGGGTGCATATAGGGGGTCTAGAAGGAATTTTGAACACCTTAGACAATTTTTCTCCCATCCAACTTTCTTCACCTTGGGCGCATTTCATAGGAGGTGAAGGAATTTTCTCAGACTTTAGACATTTTTCTGGCTTGCTCGCCCTGGTTTGCTATATTTAGTAAGTTTCTGATTTTCATTTTTTTGAAGCTTGGATTGATTTGGAATTCACACCACAGGATCCTCATGACCTAGTTGATCTATTCACACTGCCATCTCGTGTTGACTTGCTATTTATAGCATGTTTCTGGAGGTGATTTACTATTTATAGTAATTGCTTGGTTTCAGGACTTTTGTAACTCCGTTCAACTTGAAATCTGATTGACGTGATCCTCATGGGTTGATTTGCCTGTTCACACTAGCGCTTGCTACTGACTTGCTATTTATAGCCTGTTTCTGGAGTGCCTTACTATAAATAGTAAGTGCTCAAATTGCCTTCAAATTTTACCAGTGGAATCCTTGAAAGATATTGATTGCAATGAGATACACTGGTTTTCGGAGATTTTCGCATTTGACCCCTCATTTTGGGTCCTGAAGCTAGAAACCCTAATTTGACTTGGATGTTAATCAAACGACCTCCATTTGACTCCATTTCTGTTGCACTTTGCCCTGTTTGTGATACTAAAGTGCTGGGTAGCTGCCAGAGCGGTCCTGCTAAAAATAGTAAGTCCCTGAAAAAGTGACCAACTATGTTTGCATGTCATACTGCTGCGTAGCTCTTGAAAAACCCATAAAGAATGACTTGACATGTGCTGAAAAGTCCTGCATGCAAACCTTAAAAATAGCCTTTTAAGACAGCTCTTGAAAAAGGTCTTGATCCTGGGTTGCATATTACATCACTACGAAGCTTTCGAAAAACCCACAAAGAATATCTAGACATGCGTTGAAGACTCCAACATGCAAACCCTAAAAATAGCCCCTAAATCCCGATTGCTGAAAGTTATCATCTCATCTTGCATGTTATACCGTTGCGTAGGTCTTTCGAAACCTATAAATATTCTCCAGACATGCATTGAAATACTTTGCGTGCAAACCCTAAAATTTGCTCCTGAAGATGATACTTGCGAAAAATAGAAAGTTGTTAGATCTGGCTCAAATTTTGCAGACAAGTAGCTTGACGTGTCTTGGATGCAGTGTGACAGTTAGAACTTCAAAAGTGTTGAGAAAATGTCCCAAATTAGGTACTTACTAAAAATAGTAAGTTGTTTGAATTCGATGAAATTTTGTTGGGAACCCGCTAGAAGCTTATTGACTGCAATGCCAAGCTCAGATTTCAATCTACTCACTCCATTTGACTTCAAACCGGCCAGAAGATTCAAAACCCTAATTCAGACTTAGCCAAAATCTCACGTTTAAGCTCAAAGAAGGGCACATCCCCGGAAAGGAAGACAGCAGAAAGAGAGAGAGAGAGAGAGAGAGAGAGAGAGAACCAAAGCCAAAAGACGAGGAACGAAGCAAAAATTAGGGGGTCCCCATTTTGAATGGGGTGATGTGTGAAAAGGTCACAACACATTGACCTCTTCAGCCTCTAGGCAATTAATGCTCTGTAAGATGATGACGTGGCGTTTTAGCATCTCTTCACCTGTCACAAGCTGTTGTTGATATTCTATGCACTTGGCAACTGCGTCATCCAGCTTGGTAGACATGGTTGCAACTTTGGTCAACTTGCAACCATTAGGGTCATCAAGAAATGTGCGACGGAAGACATCTGGAAATTGTTTCTGTACTGTGCCTAGCTCAATGTAGGCACCTCCCTCGTGCTGGTAAAGGCAAGGGATGGATATTACCAATGTTCTTGCAAAGTTGATAATACCTACCACAATATGTCGGTACTCGATCAGTTCCACATAATTGGCATCATAGGCTTTCACCTTGTATGCCATCTGTTCCTTTCAAGCAAAGAGATGTTGCTTGTTCTCTATAGTGGTAACTGATTGGTTCGCCAATTATATATCCGTGACCGTGACTTCATCCCTAGGCCTCTTTTCTATTGTCTCTAGTTCTGATTGCTGGATCTCTGCGTGGAGTTCTTGTGCTCTGTCCCTGAACTGGTACAGTTTTGTCAGTATACACCGTCCTCTGACAATAAATTCCTCCACTTGATTTCTTAAGTGTTTTCCATATGAAATTAGTTGGTGATGGTTTTGCTCCATGGCGAGGTCTAGCAATTCTCGTGGTAAAGCTGAGACGTTTGTGGTACCGTGCATCAACCTAGATATGTGCATCCTCAATTGTTGGTTTTTAGCAAGGCTGCTTTGTCTCTTCCGTCCTTAGTCATTCTTTCTTGGACGCTCACCGAGGCAATTCCAAAAAGATCTACCTCCACCTGACGAGTGGTCTTTCCGAGGTTGACCTTCGACAGTGTGAAGTCCTCATCCTCTACCTTGTGTATTTTTGTCCTCAGGTGGGGCAACTGTCTCAATGATAAACTCATTATCTACATTTCTTCCTACATGTACTTGCTTCAATTTCTTCGTTGGCATGTCTTGAGGGACATGATCAAACTCTGTAAAGTCAAGCTGGTAGGACGGCCTTTCCCTCTTCCTTCCTAGGATACCCTCAAGCTAGATTGAATCTTGACTAGCCTCGCTGGAAGGAGGAATGTTAGGCCCCCGAATGCCTGATGAATGAGATTGTGCTGTAGTGATGTCTCGCGGTGGAGAGTCCAAGTCAATGGGGACCTGTGACTGTTGAGATGGTGGTGAAGTAGGTGTCTTTGTCTCTATCACAGGCACTGTATCTGCTACAATTGCTTCCACTATGGGCTCTATCTCTGTTGTGATTATCTCAATCACTAGCTCGGCTGCAGCGGTTTCCATGACTATCTCAGGAATGTTTGTGGTTGTCTCCACATATAACTCCTGTCCTCTTCCCCTCGTGTGCCTTGACATCCGCATCCCTTTGGGGGGATTGCTCCACTGCTTCTGTCTGGGCTTCTTCCTTGAAGTGGAAGGTAGTGAAGATTGAACCGGTGGCAGCTCTGTTCGGGGAATTACTACCTTCCTTGTCTTTTTGTTGTCCAAATAGAGTTGACTATTTCTGACAACTCTACTTGTCCTTTCCTCTATAGATGTGTTCTCCTTTGCATACCAATCCACTTTTCCAAGTGGTTGTGAGTCTACTTGATCCACAAAGAATGAGGGGAGAATGACTTCCCCTTCATCATCAGATAGGCTCTCAATGTCTTTTGGCATGAAGTCAGCAATTTGTGGGAGCCTAAATTGGTTGTAGTTCCTTCTTCGTACATCAAACTCATCATCACAGTTGACCCAGTAGTCTTCCATGGAAGAGTCGTGTGATGAGTGTTGCTCAAGGTGCGCTGCATAAAGGCCTTTTGGATCATACGACTGTCTCTCAATGAGATATTTGAGATTGAGTCTCACTGTCTCTTGACACATCATTTTGGCATTAACTGCTGTTTTACATCTGTAGAGTCCCATATAGATAGGAAATCTTGTAGTTGGCTTCCTTTTAAGGCGCAGGTGAGAATGAACTTCGGCCAACTACCGCAAGAACTCCATGAAAACTACCCTATTTGAAGGGTAACGTGGCGTCATGGTAGGATGACCGTTGTATCCATATACGCGTATATAAGTGAAGGTGGTGAATTGGATAAACCAATCCACCCAGTCCACCATTGCCTCCTTGGCTGCTGATGATATACGTACATGCATTTCATGGTGAAGGTCTCGTACGGTGTGCATAATGAAAAGATCATTTATTTGCTTGAAATGTCGTTCTGCTTGTGTAAACTCAAGTCGTGGAAAATATTCATGGACCTTCTGCACACCTATGTTTCCCATAGTGTTTAATGTCCTGAACTTGCCTTGGAAGGCAATTAGGTATACAAGATAGGAGCACATGTGGAACCGATGAGCCTCAAGAAACCCGGTCATTTGCTGGTGGAGTGTGTCACTGATGAGGGTGGGCCAGTCATAATGCTCTTTGTTGCCGACAATCTTAGCGATGATGTAGTACATCCACGATTGAAATTGGTTCCCATCTTCCTGTCCAGTGATCCAGTTGAGTAGAGTGATCATCGCTGCATACTCGTCTTGGAATTCTTCACACCCAACATTCTTGGGTAAGCTGGCCCTTTTTACTTTAAACCACTTTTCTGCCATTCTTTGCAAACACCTATCCTTTGACACTTAGAATGCTTTTTCGCATTCTTTCACTGATATGACCACATTGGTCGGACATGGTGGAATAGCAAAATATCGTTCAACATTCTTTGGTTTAAGGCTGCAAATTACCCTCCCATCCACTAATCGGATTTCTCGTGTGGTAGGGTTGTAATGCTTAATGCAAGTAATTACAAACTCCACATTCTGTAATGTGATGGGGATGGGTGCAACCTCAAGCAATTCGGATTGCTTGATGTTTTGTAACGTGATCTGATCCATGCCTTCCAAATCTTTTGAGCTGACCTCTGGGTTCACGTTATGCAAGTCTGTGTCTATTGTTTTCAGGAAATCATGGTACAAGACCGTTTTGGTCTTGTATTGTACTTGGGAGAATTGCATCTTGAAAAACTTAAAGATCAACTGTGCACATGACCTTCTTTTGACAACTTCTGAAAACCCCTAAAAATAGCACCTGCCGAGAAGTATTTTTTCTGGAAAATATCCGACTCATGGGTTTTGTTCGTGCTTCAATGCTGAACAAACCCAGTTCGTTAGATTTTTGATTATGTGACTTTTTCGGAAAAACCCCTAAAAATAGGGTTAACAAGTTTGCTGTTTCTAGAAAATTTGAAGAGATGGGTTTTGCTGGAAAATTATGTTGATCATACCCAATTGGTCAGATCTGTGATAGCTTGCTGTTTTTTGTGACATGCAAGAAGTTTAAGACAAAAAAGAGGAAGAAGACAACAAGAAGATTGGAAGTTATTTGCTGCCTTTCTATAAAAAAATACGCCTCTGGATGCAACCTCTAAGAAATTGTCCTTTTGTGTTGTTGATCTTCAAAAAATAATGAATAACGGTCAAAACCCTTTGTCAGATCTTGAAAAGACGTCTTGGAGAGCAATTTGCTATTTTAGCCTTCAACCAGCAAAAGAAAATAATGAAATGGGACACCTAGCTTGATTATATAATGATTGATGCCTGAATGCATCAAGTATGGGTGCCAACTCATGATTGAAGACTGATTTGGCTTGATTTGGAGTTCTAAAAACTGATTTCCACTGATTGTGGGAAGTTTTTGGCCTAGTTTGCCTCCAAAATCTCTAACTCAAGTCAACAAATCTCTCTTTGACTTTTTAGGCGTCCTTTTGAGTTTTGAACTCTTTTCCATCTTTTTTTCATGCTGAAGTGCCTCTATTCAATCCTTGCTCTTGGTTGTTTAGTTGATCTTTCGTTGATGCTTATGGATTCATTGCTAAGATGGAACAACCCTGATTAAATGTGCCTGGGAGCTGAAAAGCTTAAAGATTAATTCTGATGCTTCTAAATCAAGGGCGCCTTTCCTCAACAGGGGCGCTGTTGGCTTTAGACTTGGTCAATTTCTTGACTGTTCTTCAATTTCACCATTTTGACCCTCCATGCTCTGATCTGAGATCATTGCTAACTGATGAGTCTGATGATCTCGTTGAAACATGGGATGCATAACCAGCTTATTCCTGGAAAGGATGACTGGTTTCACAACTCCTGAAAGTCTGTTTAAGTCCTTCCAAAGCATGGGTGCCCTTGGCCAATAGGGGCGCCTTTGGCTTTTTACTCATGATTTTCATGTTGCGAACCTTCAAGATTGATTCCAGTTTGATCTTTGTTGTCAGGTGTCGGATTTGTCTGTTGTCTTCACTGACGGTGTCATTATTCAGATTGATCAAAACGAAGGTCATGCTGGAGGTCACCAAGCTTGTAGACAACATCTCACTGCCCAAAAAGATGGGCGCCTTTCCTCAACAGGGCCGCTTTTCATCAACACTTAGCCAATTTCTTGACATTCTTCCTTCAACTTTCATCTTTTAGGTGTCTTCTGCTTGATCTCTGTCTCTGATTGCCTGACAGATCTTGTGGACGTGCAACTGAATTGATCGTGAAGCTGAGAGAGAGTTGAGCATATGCCATGTAGACAATAGTGGTTGGAAACTTCATCAGGTGTCTCAGATTCAAGGGTGCCCCTGGCCAGCAGGGGTGCTTTTGCCTTGATATGCATTGATTTTCCATTGATTGTGCATGCTTTGATGATCAACTGTTATTGTCGTTTGATGTGTCTCGCAAACTGGCTAACAAGTTTGTTGCAAGGGTGAGCTGATGCTGAAGAGATCATCTGAAGACAAGTTTTCTCCAAAGTGACATCAGGATCTTCTTGTTCAAGGGTGCCCCTGGCTAGCAGGGGCACTTTTCTTTATGTTGACTGCATATCTTCCTTGGTAGCAAGGTGTTGCTTTTTCCAGAGTTAGCCAATTTTTGGCATTTTACTGTTTTAAGAATCTCCTCCGTGAGATAGCATCTTTTCGGAGTATTTCCGCCATGTTTTCTTCGTTGACGCTTTTGAAGCTTAGCTTTCAGCACCTGGTCCTGGCCAATCTGCCATTAATGGCTGCGGAGCTCCTAACTTTCTTCCTGGAAAATAAGAATAGACTCACCAGAGTAAAACTAACTTTTTGGTGATTTTGACTTGACCAATGTGATCGTGAAGTCAATTCATCCTATCAAAATCATTTTCAATGAATTTTGGCAAGGTCCTATTTTTAGGGGTTTCCCTAAAAATAGGGGCACAAAACCCTAATTTTCAAATTTTCAGAATTTTGCACATATGTTCCTTGACATAAACCCACAAAAATCCTATGTTTTGTTTGACCTAAAACATACTTTTGACAAGATTTTTACATGACCTAGATCATTTTAACAAAAATGTCTCTTGAAGCAAAACTTTATTTTGGGTACAACAAACTGTTTCAATGTCTATAATGATTCTTAAGCCTTCTCAGCTTTGTAATGCTGTGTATACATTTGTATCACCAAATAGTATTATACCATAGACATAGCTAGTGGAAGATAACTAATTTATATTTCCCTCCATGCTACATACCAATTGCACAAATTAAAACAATTTTGTTCCAATTCTTGTAAGTTTCCTTTGCATGTTAATTTGATCATTATTTATCTTTTCTAATTAGATTTTCAATATTATTTCTGCTCACAACATATCTATATTCTGATAATGTAGAGTGTTGTGTAGGAGTTAATGGTGATTCCTCGACGCCTCCAAGAATAGTTGCTAGACCAAAATATCTTCCACAAGAGAGAAAATGGTAAAAATAGCTTGCTGTATTATGAATGCAAGGTTGATACAAATGTCCATGAGAGGCCTTGCTTATATAAATAAGGTGAGAGGAAGTATTAGACAAGATCATGACAAGTGTCCTAATCCTATCACATGTGACAACTAACTCATAACTACCTAGGACACAAACATTAAATGCTAAAAAGATAAGATCTCGATATGATAGCTAAAATTTCTGAAAAGAATCCTATAAGCCTAAGTAAACTTAACATGTGAATATGTCCCCTAAGTCCCTAGGAAGTGAATTAACTAAGTAGAAGACATTTATTCACACCAAACCCCCCCTTAAGTGCAACTTAGGGAGAAGATTATTATGAAAAAGACACAAAGATGTGTCTTGACTATGATGCCATGCTATGTACCCATGTACAAATGCAAATGCAATCTCTCACAAATGGAGAAAAGGAGAAAACCGGGGACAAAACTTGTCCAAAAGAGAAAAAAGCAAAGAAAGATGAAGGATGTGTTGTGGCGTTTTCACACATCGCCCCATTGCAAATGGGGACCCCCTAATTTTGGCTTCGCTTTTCGTTTGTTTTGTCCTTGTCTCTCTTTTCTACTGTCTGCCTTTCCGGGATTGTGCCCGTCATTGAGTTTAAACTTGAATTTTGGCCAAGTCTGAAAATTAGGGTTTCGAATTTTCCAGCCAACTTGAGGTTGAACAAGTGAATAAATTGAAAATTGAACTTAACATTGTTGTTAGCATGTTTCCAGCAGGTTTCCAGCCAATTTTCATCAGATTCCAAGGTACTTACTATTTTTAGTAAGTGTGAAATTCAGGGCAATTTTTCAGCTATTTCGAGATTCCGATCATCACACTGCATTCAAAGTATATCAGACTGCTTGCATGCCAAATTGGAGCAAAAACGGATAACTTACTATTTTTAGCAGTCCGGCTTCCGGCACAAATTTCAGGGTCCAGATGCAGAGATTTTCTTTGCATGTTGGCATCTTCCTTCTGGGTTTTTCAAGACCTTCGCGATGATGTAACATGCAAGACGAGACGACTACTTTCGAATTGACCTTAGAGGCTATTTTTAGGGTTTGCATGTCAAGGTTTCTTTTGCATGTCGGGTGATTCTGATGGGTTTTGAGAGCTTCGCGATGGTGTGACATGCAAGCGGAGATTCTCACTAAGGAACTTGCTATTTTAGCGGGTATGTCGGCCGGTAAGATTCACGAGCGCGCGATTTAAATAGAGTCAAAGCGGAGATCTTTTATCATGCAATGCAAATTAGGGTTTCGGCTAACCTAAAATAGGCATCAAAAGTCAAAATCTTGAAAACCGATGTAAACCATCGCGATCGCTTCAAGCTATCTGCGGTGAAATTTCGTCAAGCGGAGCACTTACTATTTATAGTAAGTCAATTTGGAAACTGGCTAAAAATAGTAAATTGAGCGCATGCGTCAGTGTCAGCCAACAGGTCACGTGGTGAGGAGCGCCTCATTAAAATTTCAAGCTAATCGGAGCTGTGGAAGTACCGGAAACGAGAGGTTACTATAAATAGCAAAACACTTCCCAAAATGTGCTATTTTTAGTAAGTCAGCTCAGAATGGCAGTGTTGACAGGATATCAAAGTCGTGAGGATCCGGTGTTTAAAATTTCATGGCAATCTGAGCTTCCGAAGTAAGAAAATCAAGAGGCTTACTATAAATAGCAGGGCATGAGAAGCTGGCAAAAACAAGAAAAATAGCTAAGTCTGGAACTTCATCCTTCACTTCCTTGAAAATGCGCCCATCTCAGCTGGAGGTCATGAAATTTCTCTAAGTGTTGAACTTCGTCCAGTACACATGCTAAAATGCGCCCTCAAGGAAAAGTTGGAGCTCAAAATTTTGCTAAGTATGAAGTTCATCCTGCTCAGGGGGTGAAATGCGCCCAAGAGACAAGGAAGTCAAAGCAGTCAACAGTTTTCATCCGCCTCCTATAGCAAAATGCGCCCAACTCAAGATGCCAAGCATGAAAAGTTTCTAAGTATGAGTTCTCATCCTCCATCACCTAGCAAATGCGCCCATCTCTCAAAAGGTCAAAAGAGTCAACATCTTCTATCCCTCTCCCTATGTGAAATGCGCCCAAATAAGGGCAAGTAAAGACAAAAACAAGGTGGGGAATATTCCAAAGGAGGTGGCGTTGCAGATTTTCATCCTCCTAGACATGTAAAATGCGCCCAGCAAGCAAAAAGGTCAAAGGGTCAACAAAGTTTATCCTCCTCAAGGCAAGAAATGCGCCCAAACAAGCTCAAGTGAGGACAAAAGGTTAAGGCGTTGGAATCTTCATCCACTACATCATGCAAAATGCGCCCATCCTCCTCTATGTCTCAAATGCGCCCAAAGTTGAGATGTGAAAGGTGAATAAAGGTAGTAAATAAGGTAAAGGTGGGTGAAACTTCTCTTCTAGGCGTGGTGAAAGCTTGATGAATGCTAGGCGTTGAAAGTGTGAAGTCCTTCTTCAAATGTCAAGTGCGCCAAAGTGAGGTGAAATGTGATTAAGGCGTGGACAAGGTGCATGTGAAGTGTTGAAGATGAAATAAGACGTGGTTTCAAAATTTTCCTAAGTGGTAATATTATTCTCCAAATGCTATGCGCCAAGGGTGATAAGTGATGAAGTGTTAGAAAATTTCTTAAGGCATAAGTGTGAAAATTTTCTAAGGCGTGATTTTCCTCTTCAAGTATAAAGGTGGTGAGTGATGGAAAATAAAATTGCTAGGCGTATCCTCTTGTATATGCCATATGCGCCTAAAAGTGTTGAGGGATGATAAGTATGCTAAGGCGTTAGACTTTTAAAATATTCACTTTCAAGTGTGATGCTAGGCTTGTGAGTGCTAAGGCGTGATTCTTCTCAAGTGTGAAATAAAATATAAGATGAGTGACAAGATGATTGCTAGGGCGTTGGAAATTTTATAGAGAATAAAATACAAAGGATGAATAATGCATGCCAGATGAAAAGTAAATTAAGTGTGATGCGCCTTCAAGAAAAATTTTCTAAGTCGATTTTCCCTCGCGGGCAAGATGATCAAAGTTGAGTAAAAATAAAATTTTCTAAGGCAAAATTTCCAGATTGATTCAAAAAAATTTCTAAGGCACAAATGTTTTCTCCTCTAGAAAATATGCCCAAGTCTAGTGAGATGGTGAATTTTCCCGAGGTCAGAGTGAATTTTGCCAGTGATGAAGTCAAAAGATGTTGGCAGTGCAGGAATAAAATTTTCCAAGTCAGAGCAACAAGAAATTCTCAGAGGGGATCGAAGAATGAGAATAAATTTCACAGGAGAATATTTTCTAAGGTTCAAAATTTAAAAAAAATCAAATGAACCCGTTCGTTGGGTACCCATGAATTCGACGCGTTCTGGAGAAAATTTTCTTCTGGGTATCGAAGATTGTTGATGAGGAGTTGATTTTAAAGCCTTCCATGCTTTGCTACGGCCTTCAGGATGGATGTTTGTGATTGGCGCCAGGTTGATGAATTTCCTAAGGGAAATTTGAAAATTTTCTAAGGCAAGTGTGAAGAAAATGTATTTTCAAGGTGAAATCCTCCAGACGATGAATTTGAAAGAAACTGCCTAGGTGAATTTGCTTCAATCCTTCGTGAGGATAGTTTTCTTGAGCCAGAGCTCCAGCAGGTGAAATGAGTTTCTTGAAGATGTAGTTGAAGATGATGCGTCCTCGAGGATGATGAAATTTGTCTAGGGCATGAACTTGAACACAAGGTTGGCGATGAGCGCTTGAAAGTTGGAGTGTGAAGATCAGGTAAGTAAGGTGACTTTTTATTATGAAGTGTTCTAATGTTTTTCTCCTTGCTTGTTTTGCAGGAGGAATGTTGAGGTCGGAGCACGATGATTTAGGTGATCCACGATGATATCACAACCTCCGGAGGAAGAAAAAGTTACAAGTTTCAATCTTGAAGGAAGAAAAAGTTGCAAGAAATTGGCTAAGTGTTAGCTCAAATGACCCTCAAGTGGAAGAAGTCAAAGAACAACGCCAAGAAAGAAGATCAGGAATAGTGTGAACGCATCTACAAATGGAATCTTCTAGAAGGATGATGGTGGACATTATGGCGCATTTATTACCCCACTCTCCTCTGTGGCGGTTTTTAGGGCAATATTATTTAGGGCTGAGGTGGCACGATTCTGGCCACTCTATTGATTGTAACCCTAGCCGTCTTTTGGGACTTGGCTAGCTATATAAAGGGGGAGTCCCCCTCATTTGTAATTCATTAGAAGTAGATAGTAGACAGTAGAGAAGATTAGAATAGACATAGAGTAGAGGGACAACTTAGAAGTAGTTTAGTATTGTAGAGCATTTTGCATAATTTGGAGAAGAGAGAAAGTTTTCCCTTTGAAAACTTTTGAAGAGATTGTTGTGTAACACATTTTATGATAATAGATCTTTTCATTGATGATGGAATTCGTCTTGTCATGAAATGCTAGCAAGGTTTCTTCTTCCTTTCGTATCCAAGTAGCTTAGTTCATGCAAATAGCTTACTTCGGTGTGTGGTGTTTTATTGAGATAGCTTCGTTTTATTCCATACCACTAGCGGCTTGTTGATGATAAGTCGCCTTTAGTCAACTGGACATTATCTTGTGTTTAACTGGTTGTGATTTATATGCTTATATGCGTCGTTGTGATGGTGTATGCATGTTAAGTCATAATTTGAACATCTTTTGCTATTTCCCTTGAAGATTGCACCGATTTTGCTGAGGCTGTCCGACGGAGGCTAGGTGAAATCCGGTTGAAGTCTATTGAAGTGAAGCTCCACATATCCTGCATTTAGAATAGAACATAAACTTCTTAGGCCCTACACCCTTTTCAATTCAGTACTTTCTGGTTAGAATAGGAAACCCGCACTTCATAGATAAATCTTTCGAGCATTTGAATCCCTTTCTCCACTGCCGAACAATTCTGTAAGTCCCCTTGAAATACCAGCAAATCACATCGAGCCAAACTGAGCCTATTCGCACTTAAGGAACCTTGGGGTTGAACGCATGAACTTTCTGGCAATCTTAGCGTCGCGAAATACTTTGATCAAGAGAGAATAGGGAAGCCATTGGCAACTTTATTCGTTAATGCGCGTCCGCGAAAAACACATCAACGGGATGGAGGACTCAATGATATATATACAATGAATAACCTCCCCACCCCATAAGAGGGAAAAAGAGGGACAATATATCCCCCCCATAATGAAGAAGCTCCAATGCTGATGAAGAATGCTTGAAAGCAAAAGATGATCCAATGCCTGCAAGCAACACATCTTCCCTTAGGAAGAAACAAATCCATAGGACAATGAAGGAGCCGCTCCATATTAGACTGAAAGGAGAAAGGACCGAGTCTCAACAGGTATGCCTCTGAAAACTGAGTAAAAGTCTCCAAGCTTGAATAAGCCACAACATAATCATGGTCAAACACAACCAAGAAACATGACAAATCAAGAGAATGAGGAAACTCATGACTGTCAATGTCCAAAGAAAAATAAGATGGGATAACAATTGTGCTAAAATTTACATAAAAGAGGAGAGAATCCCTCTCAAGTGTGTCCTCCAAATCTGCTGTATGAGACTCCACAAACAAGTTAGAAATCCCTGTCAAATACTCATCCCACAAAGCAAGATCTGAAAAACTATTATCATCCTGCTGAATAGAAGCACCGCTAGTTGAACAAGTAGGAAGTGGAGGAGTAGGAAGCTCAACACTAGTCTCTAGAATATCAAGGTTTAGATGACCAAACTTCTCCTCACAAACATGATGCACACTTGATGAATGAGTGTGATATGCAGTCAAAGAACATTATCTTTAGTTGAAGCAAAAAGTGAAAAGGAATACAAACGAGATGAATGATCAACCATCCCGTTAGTAATGATATCCCTAGTCTCCAAGTCACTTATGTATAGTTTATCAGGAGTGAACTCAACTGTTTTACCTTGTCCACTATGAGTAATTTGATAAATAGAAAGGGGATTTGATGTCAAGGAAGGTACACAAAATACATCATTAAAATTTCCATTCCCCATGTCAATATAACCCTTCCCACATACCTTCATATATGTATTGTTACCCATCAAAATATTAGGTGAATTACAAGGCTCAAAAGAAGAGAACATTCCCATAGATGATGCCATATGATGAGATGTCCTTGAATCAAGAAGCCATCTACTAGATCTAGGACTTGTAGAGGCCAAGAGTGCTTGTCCTTTCATTTTGTGTGACCCAGTAGATTCTGTATTCCTTGACTAAGATGATGGAGTTGCCAATTGAGATGCTAAAGAAGAAAAAGAAGGCATTGATGAGGGCAATGGGATGTTGATCTTTTGAAGGTGTGTGAGTTCATCAATCTTCTTATCATAACATCTATGGTCATCATGTCCTAGCCTTTTACAATATGCACATTTCAACTTCTTTTTAGATGATTCCTCTTTAGAAGAGGGAGTGGACTCAGGAGTGCTTTGTGAAGGGGAATCTTTACCTTACTCATTTGACTTGGGGTCCTTATTCTACTTCTTAACTTTGCCACTTGAAGCCTTTGGATCCTTTGCAAGAAGAGCACAAGATTTGGAAGACTTCAATGTACCCATGTGCGTCAACTTTGCTTGTTCCCTTGTGAGTTGAGCTGCAAATTCATCAAGAGAAGGCATTTTGTGTGCATTGCCTAGGGCATCCATATTAGCATAAAATGTTGAAACAAAAACTGAATAATCAGAACCAAGCTTAGCAAGAATAGAAAGAGTCAATTGTCCATCCTCTTTGGTTACCCCACAATCAGATAACTACAGTCTAAGAGAATTGAGCCTAGAGAAGTCTTGGATATTGTCAAAATCTGAAGGATTGAGGCTCATAAGTTCATTCTCCAACTTAAATTTCCTCATTTTATCTGGCTTACCAAAGAGACTCTAAGGTAGTCCAATCATTAGGATGTTTACAAGATGCAACATGATATCTAAGATTTGTAAAAATAGACAAAATAAGAGTACCAAGGTTTTCATCCCTTTCTATCAAACCATTTTCTTCTTTCTATAGCTCTCATGGGTTTTGGATTTGTGCCAAATGTGATTCTTTGCGACTTCAATTTTAACAATAAAATCTCCATTTGTGATTTCCATTCATGATAGTTATATGGAGTTAGAAGTACAACTTTTGACAAATCCATGATAAAATTAGAAAGTACAATAGAGAAACAGAAATTAACCCTCACAATACAAGCAATTAACCCCTTTGTCACAAGTAAAATGCCACTTTGCAAATTTTAATTTACAACTTATGCGAAAATACCAATCTGGCTTCAAATGGAAATTTAGAAATTCTAACAAAAAATCTGCAAAAAGTGCATGCATAGAATTGTAGTTCTCCTAAATACCTTCCTAATGCCACAAGAATCGGGAAAATTGAAGTCCGGAGCAAAAAGCTATGAGCTCGGAGGTGAAAAAGAAAGATCTTGCTTCAACCTAGAAAATATGGCACAAAACAACAAAATTTCTGCAAAACACTTGCACCATTGAAAAACTTGCAGAATCTACTTTTTCGACAATATTTTGTTTCAAAAAATTGGCCTCTGAGTCAAAAATTAAAATCTGAAAAAAACCCCTATTTTAGAGCCTTCAAGGTACAACACAAGCACCTGGGGCTTAAAATATTGGCACTTGATCGCCAATATGACCACAAGGCTAGTTGGTGCAAAATTAATACCCTGCCACCCAACGGACAGTGGGGCAGTGGTGGTAAGGGGCGGTGGGCTCAACAACTTTGTGCGTTGCTCTGAGCGCTGCCAGGGTGCTAGCCCCTTGGTTGAACAAGAAACACGGGGTGTAGAAAAGCCCATGATTAGGCGTTAAATAAAACAAATTATTGGATATTAAATTTTAATATTAAAAAAAGCTTCGGCAATTAATATTTCGTACCAACTGATGCAATGATATGACAACGGTTAATGAAAACCAAGTATGCTAGGCATGTAGACTGGTGCAAGTAGAGGAATATTCTCTGTAGAGTGGAATATGCTCGATTTGATGCCGATACCAACAAATATGCGTGCCGATGCTGTAGACTTTCTCCATGACCGCTATACAGTATAGGTTCTGTCCGTATTGTACAAATTTTTTGGTGATAGTTGAAAAAAACTTTGATTCCCCCCAAACAAAAGTGTCTAAAATCAACAATTGACAATCGATGTTTAGGTTTTTGGGTCTTCTGAATGCGATGGAAGGGTTTGTTTTGGTCCAAAGTGCTTAGAAAAGTCCACTACCCCTTGGATCTGGCAACTAAAACCCTTGTAGATCAGTCAAAACATAACAAAAATTGACGAAATGAAAGGCAAACTTGACTTTCTTTGATGCCCTAGATTCAATCGTGAGGTCCTTGAAACTCCTTGAAACTCCAACATGTACCCAACAAAATCTTCAAGCCAACACAAAACCCTTTGATTTGGGAAGGAATCTGCAACACTGGAGCTCTAATACCATGTAGGAGTTAATGGTGACTTCTCAACACCCCCAGTAATAGTTGCTAGACCAAAATATCTTCCACAAGAGAGAAAATGGCAAGAATAGCTTGCTATATTATGAATGCAAGATTGATACAAATGTACATGAGAGGCCTTGCTTATATAGGCAAGGTGAGAGGAAGGATTTGACAAGATTATGACAAGAGTCTTAATCCTATCACATGAGACAACTAACTCATAACTACCTAGGACACAAGCATTAAATGCTAAAATGTTAAGATCTAGATATGACAACTAAGACTTCTAGAAGGAATCTTATAAACCTAATTAAACTTAACATGTGAATATGTCCCCTAAGTCCCTAGTAAGTGAATTAACTAGGTACAAGACATTTATTCACACCAACATGTTGCCCTTCAAATATCTCCGAGGATGTGGATACCTCAAAGACATCCAAAATATGTTGGGGACTCTTTAAAATTCACATTGTGTTGATTTATCATTTGACAATAGCTTGTTTTCCTTCAAACTTGGAACACTTGTATGTTTATTGAAAACTAGAATGCTATCTGTATACACTATCATGTCAGAATTGATAAATATTAAATTGTTTAAGTAGATCATTCATCATACTCATGAATGTAGTAGGAAAATTAAACGAACTAAAATACAACTATAATACTAACCATACATTTAAGCCCTACTCTGAAAGCAATTTTCATGTCCTTTCCATTAGCTTGATGACATCTTGACTTCAAATCCAACTTGGAAGTAGTTAATTTGTTGAAACTAATCTAATAAGTTGTCTTAATGTGGAAGTATGAAGTGATTCTTGATGGATGTTTCGTTTATAGCCTAGTAATAATAACATATCCACCATGTTGTATTCTCCTTTGGTACACTGATGATGGGTGACCCACATTGAGATGAATTAGGCTTGATAACACCTTGATCCAATGTTGGCCTAGAAACCTTGGAACTTTTGAGAGTTCTAATGTGGGCAATGGTATTGTAGAGAACTTGGGAGAAGAGTGAAGACTCATTGTGCAACTGTAGAGCATAAGGAAGGCAAGAGGTAGCATAGCTAAAAGGCATTCAGTTAATCGCAAACTTTGTTGTCAAAGGAGACAATCATGATATGGCAATCTTGTTGGCAATAATGGACAATATTTGATTGGTGACCTCATCTTGACCAGAGGAAGACCCATTCTGCAATTGCCTTCTTGTCTAACCTATGTATATAGAGTGGCCTGCCTCATTGTAAGGGGGGGCTATTGTAGAGTCTTCTTAGATAGAACTTGTTAGATGTATGGTTTTGTAATAGGCAAAAGTCAATGTTGCTGGTGCCTGGTTGTCAAGGTATATGGTTAGATCTAGACTTGGTTCATTCCCAGCCTAGATCTGCAACCGATATGTGGGGATTTGGCTTGGATGCAACCAAAACATTGTTGGTTCGTCTTGAATGAATTTAGGTGAAGCTAGAAAGAATCCAACAGAACCCAACATAACCCACATCAAACCTGCCCAAAAAAATGTATTTAAATTTTTATATATATTTTTTAATTGTTTTTCATCCAATGCACATTGTGTTTGTTGACAACACAGAGTAGTTGTAGGCAAGAGTGTGAGATGCTCATGCTTATGGCGAAGACTTGACATTAACCCTGGTTTCTTATGTCAAAGAGAAAGACATTCTTATATGTATTATGGCAGGTGGCATTGCTAATAATGTACAGTTACCTGTCAAAAGATATTTGCTTGAAAAAATGTGCTTGGATGTGGCGAGGTGTGGTTGGAATAGACACTCAACTACTCAAGGGATAAAGCTAAGCCAATTGAATGGGTGGATGAATTAATGAAGTATTTATCTATGTTGTATGTTCAATGAAAATCCCCACTATTAATGTGACTGGTCTTTTTTTCTGTTTCCTTTCTAGTTTCTTTTTGTCTGCACACTTAATTATTTAATTATAAGTACATCTTGTTAATAGTATAATTTAAGTCTATTTTATTTTTTGTAGCTTCTTAAACTTCAGCTTAC
The DNA here is from genome assembly GCA_007258455.2 of Sequoia sempervirens. Classification (NCBI taxonomy): domain Eukaryota; kingdom Viridiplantae; phylum Streptophyta; class Pinopsida; order Cupressales; family Cupressaceae; genus Sequoia; species Sequoia sempervirens. Next base: position 451,199,222 of record VDFB02281492.1, on the reverse strand, counting down.
TCACTTTCTATATTATTTGTATTAGCATCTTACATAATACTTGGATTAATATAGTTAAATATTTATGATTATCTACATTGTAATATAATTCAAAATGAAATTATGAGATTAATCATTTTAATGCAATTGGTGACCTTAATTAATATTTAAAGTAATGAAAACTAGTAGGAACTAACATAAATTATAAGGTTTAATGATGACTTTCAAGGTTGACAAATTGACATCAATGTAATATTTTCATGGTTGTTTTGTTATTATATGCATGCCATGTGGTTACTTGAGCTTAATTCTTGTTTTTAAGTTAAAATCTATGCTACACCAATTTTCCAAGATGGGGAGCGCAGGGGATGGGGGGACATTGTTTCAAGGGCAGATTTTTTAAGGCCATTTTAGGGAAGGATGACAAAGGGGATGACAATTAAAAAAAGAAAATTTTGAAATATCAAAAAATTTCAAATATTCAATGATATCATTGATAAGACATTCATCATATACATTATGGATCCTTAATACATAACATTAGAGTTGAATTGAGAGTTCATATGAGAGTTAAACAATTTAACAAAATTTAATTGCTTTCATAATTCATTGTCCATGTGCATATAATATATATTATATAAAATTAGAAAAATACAACAAAATGTCCAAAGGTTGCAAATTTCAACTACATAATGACGAAAACATAGAAAATATGTTGCTACCTTTGAGCTTGCAAATAACTTGTGCATTCAATGAGCCTATCTCCCTTGTCTTAGGATTGTAGTGGTTGACACAAGTGACAAGAAATTCATTACTTTGTATTGAGATTGGAAAGGAGGTTGCCTCAATAAGACCATTGTCCCAAAGTCTTCTCGCTAGCTTATTCCCTTTCCAAATGTGTTCTTTCAACTCTATTTCTTGGACATTGACACATCCCAAATTGCTATCCTTGATCTAAGGATATCTGGACACTAGTTTGGAAGGAGATTCCACCATTTGGAAATGTGCCACTCTCTTCACTGATTCTACACTTTGAAAATTGCTGTCTTAAAAATCTAATAAAAACCTGTTCATTTAGGACCAAATTAGCACCCTTTAATGACCAAAAAGTTAAATTGATGTTTTCCCACTGAAATCCTAACTGTTTTGTCACTGAAAACTGTTGCCATATACTAACAAAATTCAGTTGATTGTCATCTGTGTTGACAGCATTACAAGGGAGCTCAAAATGTGTGTATGAAAATTTGAATATGTATATATTTATGATTTTATATGTTTTTGTTATGAATGAACCCAACCACAAAAGTTTATCAGCTAAATCCATGAATTGAACTTGAACTCAAAGTCAAATCACAACTAGCAACTTGGTAGAAATAGATGTGGCACTAGTAAGTAGATTTTATGAGTACCATGTTAGACCTTGAGTGGATTTGCTAATGTAATTGAAGGTGTAGTATCCCTACACATGAAAAGGACTTGTTAAGAAATTATAATGAAGTTGTAGCGAGAAGTCTTTTATGTTTGATTTACATGGATGAATGATTTTTAGTATGACTCTATTTTTTGGTCTTATTATATTAACAAGTTTTGCTGCTAATTTCGTGGTATTCTCAATGCCCTTTGTCTACACTTTATAAGTGCTTAGCTGTTCCAATGTCTCTTGACCTACACAGCAAGAAGGGGTACCCAACGTGTAGTATAGCACCTCATGTGAACCCTCTAGCACCTTACATTGAAATGTTGGTCATGGCACCGATCATGATCTCTTCAATATTATAAACATGCCCAAGCACTTTTGGTTTTGTTGTTGGAATCATCTTTTGTTTGTCTATTTGGATTAATGTGCTTTGGAATTGTTATGCATGTTGATTGCCAAAAAAACTATTAGGAGTGAGGTAGAGGACCTAGGGAACAACAACTATCTAGCAAACTTTAGAGATAGTTGCACATAATAGATGCCTAGATATTGATGGAACTATAGATGAAAGTGACAAGTTAGAATTGCATTGATGGCAAGATAAGGGCTGCACATTGTGTGGTGGTGTTGGTTGAAGAGGAAATGGTGGCCCGAAACGGGGAGATGAGGGCAAGATTGAGCAAGGAGGATCTTCAAATAGACAAAAAGTTGATCATTAGGATGACTCTAATGGTAAAATGTTGTGGCTACAATGATACATGGAAACATGATAGTTGGCATTAGTACAATGGATTACAAAGACTGAAGGGTTGTTGGTACGACAAGGGGTTAATGGATTCTTAAGAGGATGGATAAGTTGCTTAACCTGACTTTGTGCAATGAATTTGTATTCTAGTAGCAAGAGGATTGAGAAGTGCAATTGATTGTTGGTGACTAGGATGTTTGAGGGACAATCCAATGTAGAACAAGTTCTTGGCTCTTTTTGAGATCTTGATGAAATCAACATTGAGTCTTATGGAGGGCCTAACCCATGTACCCTTGCAAATCAATTGTTTCGCACATACTTTCTTGAAGGAGAAGTAGATTTACACAAATGTGGGACAGCACAATAGCACATAGGAAGTAGGTCGTGACAAACAAGGGACTGAGCTCAATAAGGAGCTGCCTATGGTCAAGAGAGAAGACCCCTTGGAGATATGCAACAACAAAGGTTGAGTAGGACAACAAACAACATAAACATCATTATGAGGAAATAACAGTGGTGGTAATCAAGGTGGTGAGAGTAACCCACCTTTGCCACCACCAACACTTCTTACCTTGCCACCTCATTATAGAATCATTAATGAGATGGCTTTGGGAATGCCATGATACAAAGGACTAGAGGATGTTGAGGAGATTGTTCAAAAATGTGAGATTGCATGGCATACAGAAGGAGTTATGAAACCGACTTGCAAGATGAACTAGTTTGTCATGAATTTGTCAACTTTCATGGATACTAGTTGATAGTGAATGTAAATTCTGATGAAGCCAAATTGGCTGAATACAAGTGAAATTGCGTCAATGCCAAAATGGTAGATCAATTCACCTAATTCCGATACAAGCCTTGCAAGGTGGAAAATATACTTAAAAAAGGATCTATTAGATAAATATATCAGGATCTATAACAATGAAAGTATGGATCCAGCGATGAATTGTCTAGGATCTTCTTACATTAACAAAGGTACTTTTAATTGGTGGTAAACCATTTAATTTGTTACAATTTAGAAAGATAATTAGGAATGATTTCCAATCTAGGAATTATCTCAAACATTTGTACACTATTTTGATATAGACATTTCATCAAACATTCAGCTTTAAATGTAAAATACTTGGAATTTTAAACTGATATGTTTGAGAGGTGAACAATGTTGAAGTTGAACCAGATAGCTGATAAAATATTGAGGAAAGTAAACTACAGTTCAAAAGCATGATACTTTTGGAATGCTGATAGGCTGGTTTGCAAGGTTGCAGCCAGTTTTAGGACTATTTCAAATTGCAGCCAAAGAGATGCTTCCTAAAGTGACTGCTTGAATATCGAAAACTCTTCATGCTTCTATAGAGAGGTGGAATTATTTCAGACTGTTTAAAGGAGAGAGAATAATATTCACAGAGCCATATTTCATTTAAATACCTTCCCATTTTGAGCAGCGACTGAAATCCAGCAGATGTTCCTCTGTTTAGCAAGGTTGCAGCCCAGATTTGACTATGTAATCTGCACTAACTTTCATTGACTGTACAGTGCATTCAATATAATTAAATGATAACTCCAATGAAGAGTTGGAAGACCACACAAAGCAGGCTACAATCTCTACATAGCAGCAAACTTAAGTATATTGCCTAAGGCATTGACCCCAACACTCCTCAATTAACAAACACTGTCTAAAGAGATGAGTGATAGTTGTGGGAAGCTTGCAACATCAATAATACAAAATGGACTCAAGATAATAGTAGCTCCTCCAAATTGCAAGCATGAATACCTCCTTCAAATATGATGATTTCGTTCCTTAGCACAGTGGGGTCCAGAATATAATCTCATACCTTATTAACAAAGCACCACTATTGAAACCCCTGTGAATTCCTTTAATTCCTTCAAAACAAAAATGAATATTTTATTGATCTCCAAAATGAAATAGTTGACAAAGAAAATCTGCATATCAGAATTTGTCAGAAAATGACCCCATATGTTGCAGCAGACGCTCCTCAAGCATATTCACTTGGTATACTCATGACATGTATTTGTTTTCACCTTTTAATTTTTGCGACCCCTCCTTGTATGTAATATCCCGTACTGAAATATTTCTAAATTTTTGCAAATGTCATAACTTTACATACATGCTCTAATACCACTATAAAGACCTGTGCTAATTTTTAACCCAAATTTTTGCAACTTCACAAGTTTACTCCATTGGCATTCCGTCAAACAGTTGTTTACAATTCATTAAGAGCAGTTTTGAACTGAGATTGTTTATGGCAATTTATAATGTGACAGGAGAACACATAATTGTTTGCAAACTCATTAAAACACAGGCTAGATACATTTTGTGAAACAAGTGACACACATTCAATATTGAAGTACAATGGAACCATGCTGTTCATATATAAATAAATCACAGTTCTGATCTTATACACAGCATATTGTAGCATACAGGAGACTGTTAGACATGGTCGCCCCTCACCATCATTGATTCTCGACCTTCCGGCTTCCAGCCTCACGTCACCCTGTTATTGCTTGACTGTAGATGCTTCAAATGATGCATCCAGCTATACCTGGCTCCTTCGTCACTTCTACAGCTGGCAGCTATCCCTTAAAACTTCACACCTAACTACAAATTGTCCCACATCCCTGGCAGAGCTGTTTCTACACCCACATCAGCATTGAGAATGACTTTGCCCAGCATATGACCCTCTAAAGGTCATGATTTCCTAGTTTAAGGTGGTGCCTCAATGTAGACAAAGGAATTGATCAACAAGAGGATGTTTCAATGCCTCAAATCTGTCCAATAGTCATGCCTGGAAGAATAAATGAAACACACAACAATACTATTAGTTCTGCCTATCAACACATTATGCCAAGGATATAAAGAAAATAATGTCATCCACACCAACAAAAGATTTATCAACGCCTTGTAGTATAGAATTGTTAACTTCAGTGATTTCCAAAAGTGCCGTCTAATATTCATACCAAACTATGAGGTGTGATCAACAATCAATTGATCAACAATCAAGTGCCGTCTAATATTATTTATCTATCAATTTCTTGTAAATATACCAACATAGTGCCCAATGTTCTTTCTTGTAAAAGCCTTTGCAAAACTCTCACAATTTGTCTTGCTTGCAAGACTTCACAAATTGATCTTCAATCATACTAGCAATTTCTTTTTGTGCAAACTGAAACTCTGAATGGATTTCACAGTATTGGCTAGGGAGGATCTTTCACCACCGAACCCGATCTTCGTTGTATGGTTTTAGTCCTAGGTTGTGCTTGAACAATCCTATTCAATCTCCACAACTGTGGTTTTCAAAAAAATATCAAATAACCAACATGAATCAAATGAGACCCTTCAGCCCTTTTTATAATCTTCTTAGAACTTTCCAAAATTTATAAATTAATCACTTTATAATCAAATAAACTTTTTTGCTCCGAAAAGTGACTTTATTTCAAATTTAATATTTTCGGCACATTAGTTACTTTTACAACCACCTTAAATATAATTAATTTGAGTCGTCTCTTCATTTATGCTTTTTCGACAACTTACAATCAATTATTTAATTATTAATTATTTCCCACACAACCAACTGAAAGTACGAAAGATGTCGAAATAGTCCGGAAGTGAAATTTGAGCGTTCCAAAATACTCAGGAGCTCATAGGAGATGGGACTTACTAGAAGTAAACACTTTTCAAAAATAGCATTTTCCTCCAAGATGTTTGGAAAGCACCTGACATGTCGAAACTACTCTAGGAAAGCATCAATGTACTCAACAAAATCCCTAGAGCTTAACGCCAATAACTTAATTCTATTTTGAAAAGGTCGGCATTCTCTGAGAAAGCTAGAACTAATTACGATGCTGGAGTGGCAAAAAACAGGGACACTACATTGTAGTAGTACTTTTCACCAATAATGATTGTAGCTAGGTATTAACCAATATAAATATTGTTAGGAATGATGAACGATTAGGAATGATATGGCCACCCAGAAATTGGCCCATCCATAATATTAGAAATAAGCTTAACTTTCAAGGAATAATAAACATCGAAATAATCATTATATAAATTTTCATTGGTTTCAAATAAGTTGAAAATAATACTAGAATAAACCAAGCTCACTAAGTAATTGAAAGACACCAAACTAGAAATCCACGCATATGTTATTTTTGTATATTTTGAAAATCCACACCACAACCAAACACATGAAAGCTGAAATTTTCACAAACTTTGAAAAAAATTTCACACCAAATTGAAAACTGAAAATTTGGAAATCTTTGCTTGATGAAGCACACTGTCAATTCATATATGGAACTACATTGGAAACTAGGAGGGTTTTTGTCCTCAAAGTATCACAATTCTAGAGGGTTCTTGTCCTTGAAAAGAGAAGAAGAATGCACATTCATTCTTGAGAAAATAAAATTGTTTCAAAAAACATGTAGGGGCTTTTCGAAAACACTCCCCTTATTTATTACTTTATTTTAAGGAAATAAATAATTTTAATTTTCTTTTTTAACAAATATTCCTGAAACTCATTAAAATATAATTAAGTGTCCTTTTTAAACACCTTTTTGCCCCATGGGTCTAGCAACACTTAAAATAATCACTTTAAACACTTCAAAAAATAAATTAAATAGACATTGTCGTTTAATTTTTAACTTCTTGACAACCTAATTTAATTATTTAACTAATTGTCCCTTTTAAATAATTAATATTAGTCATCTTTTAATATAAAGCTACTTTTTCTCAACAACTTAAATTAGTTATTTAATTATTTCCATAATCTCATAAAGGAGACATGGTAGACCACCCTTCCCAAAAATTGCTTGTCCTTAACCAATGCTGATTCAACTCATCAAGTTCTCCTGACCAAACCTCTTTGCTTTGCCAGGATGCCATATCAATCTTGAAGATTTGCTATTCCCAATCCTTGGTCCTTATTGAGATGTCAGCTTTTGTTGTACCGCTCTAGTATTATCACAAGTTGTAGAACTTGAACCAAAAGATATCTTTGCATCCATCTCAAAAAGTGAGTTATTTGAGAAGGGGTTGAAAACTATTCATGTGTTTCTTCTTAGACCAATCTTGATGCTAACACAACTTTTTGTTTGCAACTTTTGAAATTCCCGAAAACTGTTTGAAATCAAAATATTTTTCAAACCTAGCAAGCTCTTCAATTACTTGCTTAATTTCCTTAGCCTTTGCCTCAATCTCTTGCTCCCTGAAGTTTTCTATAGCATCACGCTGTTCTTTTGCCTCGCAAAGTGCCATTTGGTTCATTTTTGAAGAATCCTTGGTTGATTTAAGTTCAAAGGTGATCTCATCAACCTTTTCTTTCTTTTTGTTAGATGCATTTATGGTTGTCTTTGCAAATCTAATAACCATATCTCTATCTTTAATCAAATATAGATTTTCTAATTTCATCATTTCCAAAATATTCTTAACTACTTGCAGTTTGTAGAGTGATTGCGTGCTTAGTCCTTGCAACATTTACTTCATTTGTTTTGTTAGCCTTCTTAAAACACAGAGTTAGCTCTTCAGTGAGTCTTTTTGTGTTATTCAACTTAGTTAGGATTTGGACCTCCTTCTCTTCTATTACCAACAATTGCTCTTTCCATTCATGTGGCTCTTTAGGCTTCTGTGGCAAAATAACATTTCGTATCTTGCTTTTGGCTGCAAACTCTAGCATCTCCACATAAGGTCATAGAAGTATTTTCATAAATGGAAGGAAAATTACTTGTGATGTCACATGACCTTCTATACTAATTGAGGTGATGTCACATGACCTTCTATACTAATTGAGGTGTTTTTCCCTTTGTGAGAATGACCTGCATACCTAAGCTAATGTAATTCTGATGTTGCTAATTTCTCATATGCTCCCTTTAGTTAACCATCTGAAGAAGGTTTTGAATCATCAAATTTTGACATTTTCCCACAGGAAATTGCACTATTGCTTCCCAAACATCAAGGGTTGGACTATCAACCAACTCCATCAAATCACCATGCTCCACAACCTTGAGAGTTGCTTCGCAATCTCCATGATTAGCACCCTAAATCATGAAAAAACCATCAGAATGAGGCATCAAGGAAGAACATGATTTAAGTTCCATCTCAAACATCAGTATTGGGTGATTGAAAATAATGCCTAGATCCCATATTCTTTTGCATAGACAAGCTCGAGTGAAAAGAAGTGTGTTCTCTTTGCTGAAAGTGGTGAATTTATCCATTTCTCCACACTTCTTATGATAAAATTCTTGCAAGAATATCGATTTTCTGCTAATATCATAATTGTCATACCTTGAGCAATTACCAAGGTTATTGCCAAATTACTTATCATAAGTTGCTGGTTTGAAAATTTCAGCAAGTTGAAAACCATCATTAGTAACTGTTGAGACACTCTTCTCCCATGCATGCTTGTCAACAAGGTCATCTTGGAACTCCATGATGAAGAAGGTGCTCTCCCTTCAAAACTGAAACCAAACTCACACAAAAAGACTTGGAAGATGGCTGCAATATCCCTTAAAATTTCAGATTTAAAGAAAGAAAATCAGCAACATTCGATTTGCTTCAATCATAAAATGATTACATCTAACTGAAGCTTATATGCTTCCCTACAATCTAGGCTTCATACATACAAAAATATGCAACATAATGTCTTCAACATTTTGGCTTCATTCCAATAGCATCTGGGTATGCAACCACAACTTCTCCAAAAAACCCCTTTCTCCAAATGAACAAGCATCAATATATAGAGAATGTCTGAGGAGAAAACCATTATTGGTTTTCAAAACAACCAATCTTTACCACCTTGAAATCCCACGCCCACCTTGAGGAGAGATAAAATATAAAATAATTCTTTGCTTACATGGCCCTCACATGGGCGCCCAACTCTTGGCCAATCAACTTGGTCAACTATGACACCTCCATTGATTCCTGACAGCTCTGACAGCTCCATATATGGACATGCAACAACATGCAAAGCTAGTGGCCCCAACATGCAAAGCATACAATTGAACATGCAAGAACATGCATACCAAGTGTCCTCCACCTAGAAATGGGATGCCCAAATGGAATATTCCCCCCATTTACGCCTTTGAAACATTTACTAGACCATAATTCCTCCAAAATTACATTTACAATTTTGCCACAAGGAATATTACAAAGTTGCAAATTAAAAATACTTATTTTCATAACCCCTAAGCCCTTACTGAAAATTGAAATACAAAAAAATATTATTTTTTGGGTGATGCAAGATTGCTCTTACACCCTGGATGCTCTTGCATCACTCCGCCTCATAAACTTCTTGATTTTCGAATTGAATTTGTATGGATGCTCAAAATGTATGTCTACCTTTGTTGAAACATCTGATAAATCAACTCCATTATTCTTGTCATCATCATTTTTATATATATGCTGCAAATCTCTCTTGAATGACATAGATTCAATCATTTGAGGATTGATGGGTGCGTTTAGAACAGGAGCATCTTTCTCACTGGTGCATTCAACAGGTGATATTTTCACCTCAATTTCATGAAGATATACAATTTTGCTGGTTTGCACTATCAAAAGTAAAAAATTCTATCTTTTCCTGCATTAGATCCTATACCTTCCATTTGCATGGGAGATTTTTCTAAAATTTGCTTCTTTTGACATTCTTGCAACTTTGAATTTTCTTCTTCCTCATGCTCAATTTGATAATTTTTGATTCATATAAAGGATTTAAATACTCTTTGCTGAGAGTGGTGTCTTTTACCATTTTTTCTTTTTGGACAGAAGTTGTTGTACCCTCATATAAGGGATTTATGTATTCCTTGCTTAAACTGATGAATTTAATTTCTTGCAACACATAGTTCTTTCTTCCATACTTCTCCATCACTTTGTCATCCTTGACCATTTGAGATTTTTCCGGATCCAACACTTGTCCTGGTTCTTTTTTCCATACTTCTCCATCACTTTGTCATCCTTGACCATTTGAGATTTTTCCGGATCCAACACTTTTCCTGGTTCTTTTTTCTGCACTTGTCCACTTCTTGTTTTTATCCACTTTGGGCAGTTTGGGAAAGAAAATTCTACATATTCTTGTTTTTATTATTTTGGCTTCCTTTTGTTTTAAAATGGTTTGTTCTTTCTTTATGTTTTGTGTTTAAGTTTTTCCTTAAATCTCCTATTTTGAAAACTGATAACTTAGTGGCTGTGCAGGTAAAGTACAATGGAAAGTCAAAATCATGGTTTTCCTTGCTATCCATCCATGCAACAAATCATGATGGTGAACCTTATTGTGTGCATTATCATCCTGGGTCAAGCTTAATTGATGTCTCAAGTACAAAGAATAATGCCTGGGAACTTTGGTGCAGTATTACATTTAAGGAAAAGGCAGAGGATGCTGATGTGGAGCTTGATTTTCGTGGCAATTCATATAATAAGACTCTTTATTTTGTAAACAAAAAGAGTAATGATGGTCTTGCTTTTGTTAATGGGCTTCCAATGTTGGTCAAAAAGCCTGGAAACCCACTTAAACTAAAGACTTTTCATCGTGCTGCTTTCCAAACTGATGAAACTGAGAGAGATGCATCTTTAAATGGGCAACCATCATATAAATTAGCAGTAAAGGCTAGTGTTTTACCGTTACCACAGGTGAATATTATAGTTGAAAAGTTGACACTCACCATACTTTATGAGACATCTGGGACAAGTCATTTTCTTCCTCTTTTCCAAGCATGCATAGATGGTGCTCAGTATGTGCTACAAGTTAGCTCTTCTAAGATCAGGATTATAAGTACATTACGGGTCATGCTTCAAACTTATGAAGCTCAAAGAAACGAGTGGTAGGCATTTGAAACAGCAAGAGATGTTGTAATAACTTTTTTGAAAATTGATTTAGTTTCATAACCAAAAGTCAGGCCAATTAACAATTATGACTAATGTGCAATGAACAATTCAGTAATGCAGAGGTTTTCTTTGGCAGGATAGAACTGTTGCATCCAGTTGATATTGGTTTGGTCTACCGTGTCATTGGTGCAGAGCAGATGCAGGGTGGTGTTACATCTGGAAAGATACCTATTTGTTTTTGCGCTATATTGAAAAAGGTAGAAACATTAAGCTATTAGCTATATATTGTACTTAAGTTTTAAACAATGTTTTTTGACAATTGCAGCTTTCTCTGCGATTAATAAATATTGACTGTAAATCTTATGGATAATCTCTATATGTCGACCTAAATAAATATCTTTCAGCATCCTGGCATCAAATGTGATGATTTTTCTGCAGGTGGATGTCTTTGTCAGTGAACAATCCCTGGACACTTGCCTTTTTCTGTTCACAGAGTTGAACCTTGGTGGTCCTTATACCATAAAGCATTCTCCAGTAAAAGCTTACGGCTGCAAGGAAAGTATTTTCTTACTTGTTTGCCATATTTTTGAAAATAAGGTGGCATACCTGTTGTCTAGGGGTTTTGTTTTTGTCGTTGAAGATTGTGTAAGTTCCAGGATTTGGATATTCTAAATTTATTGTTTAAAGTTTCAGGTTTGTTCTATGGTTTTCCTGTCCTCTAAACACAAGATTAGTTCTCATATGAAAAATCTAAATATGAAAGATTACATACAGTTACAATCCTTATCATGCAAACTATGAATTCAAAATGAAACTTTATAGGATAAAATGTGGTAGAAAAGGCTTTTCATTAAATAAGGTTTTTTATGCTGCTTAGTTGCATAAAAATATGTTATTTCTTTCTCAATTGAAAGTACAGTGCTTTTGTTTTGATTACTTGCTTTAAAGACCAAAACTTGAAACCTGCTACGGATTTGTTACTGTCTTACTCTGTCAAAGGCATTCTTCAGAGTTCCCTCCTTTTATTATAAGATATAGATTTAATTGTTCACATACTTAAGAATCCTTTTACATTGCTGCTGCAGTCACACACTTGTTTCCTGGAAGGGACATGGGATAGCTAGGTAGTCAAAAAGTATAAATGATTGATATTCTTCTTCTGAACATAGAAGGTGGCTACCACTTTAGAATCAATATCTTTCCAAGCTGTTATAGTTAAGTTTCTATTTGGTGATATAAAACTCAGTAACTTGCTAACAAGGAAAGAAAAGCTCTCTCAGATACATAGAATTAAGTTATATATCATGGTATATAGCATGCTTGCTGGTACTACTGATATCAAATGCATTTTGTTCTTGTTCCAGGTTAAGTATAATTTATTTCAATTGATTTCAAAGCTTTTGGATATACATTTATCCTCTGCAAATTGATAATTTGGTTATGCAACTCCATGTGCAAATGGCCTTTTTGTCAAAGCCTCAAATGTGACTGTATAATCCTCCTTAATTTGGTTATGCAACTCCATGTGCAAATAGCCTTTTTCTCACAGCCTCAAATGTGACTGTATAATCCTCCTTAAGTTCTGCTTAGTATCTGCAATCTCAACATCACCATTAGAGAGATTATTGAGTCTTTTCATGATGATAACTGTCAAATTTTAATTTTGAACAAATGGAATTGTACATCAGAATACCCCTAGCGTCAGGTTATTTTTATTATTTCAAGTACGTTCTTTGTCCCTGTTGTATGGGCTCATATATCATCACTAGTATGTGTATTATCAGAGCTGGTGGATTGGGATCTTCCTTCAGACCTTTCATGTTTTACTCTGATCTTGCATCCAAGACAATTTTATTAATCAAAGAGATGAGAGATGGAAGTTAAATATCTTCGTTTTCTTCTTCTGTACTTGTCAACAAACTTTGTCAGGATTGGAAAGACATTTAAGATAAGAAGTATCAAGAAATCCACTCCCAAAAACACATTATTATTGCTTCCATACTGAACCATAGGAGAATTTGTCTTGATGAGTGACAAAGTGTCACATTTAGGACAATAACTGCTGAGAACACCTCCAAGGGCAGACATGTGGCATGCATTTCATCCAAAGAAAATTTCTTAATATAGTTCATTTGGCAAGGCATATGTGATTTTTAATGTAAGAGGCCTAGTAGGATGTAATAGATAGCCTAATATTTTTCAGCATGCTTATGATATGAAGCATTCATTTAGAATCCATTTATTTAAGGATTCAAGTGATCTTATTAATGTCTATTCTAATTCCTCTAATTTCATATGTATTTGAAACTATTAACTTGAATGCTGATTTGTGCCCCTTTCTACCATGACATTATTTTCACTCATCCATTTCACGCGTGGTGAAATAGGTGTGAACCTACCGTTTCTAGGACAACAGGTTGGTGCATATAAGTTGGACATTTAAATTGGAAAGTTGATATTTAATGATTTCCCCTGTTTTGAAGTTAATTACTACAAGAGTAATTAAACCTCTTTTCTTGATACTCACGCCTAAAAGGGTGACAGATGGAATGAGAAAGTACTTTTTCCTAAAAGTTTCTTTTGAATATCTCTGATCTTATAAACTTCTTTACATTGATATATTTTATAGGATTTTTTTCCACAACTTAGTAGCTTAATTCAGTAAGGGTACAGTATTTGTTTCCCAAATAATTGTGCATCTTCCTCTAGGCATCAAGTCAACCTTGAGTCAGAGTAATCAACATTCCTATCTGAATCATCACTTTTCTCATCCAAGCTGAATATAGGATCCCTATTTGGAGCTAGTAATGATGTGGAAGGTGAGCTTAACTCACTTTTCTCATAAAAATGACATCTCTGCTGATGTATATCTTATTTGTGGTAAAATTCACAAGTCAGTAGGCCTTCAACTCATTGCTATACCCAAGAAGAATACATTTCATGGATTTCTCATTAAGCTTCTTTGTTGTTTGCTTAGGAATGTGCATGTATGTTGTGCAACCAAATACATGAAAATGAGAGATAGTTTAATTTTTGTTCATGCTTCCTTTGGTGTGATGGCATCAAGAGCTTTGGTTGGTGTGCGATTCAAAAGATAAATTGCTATATGCATAGCTTAGGCCCAATATGCATGTCCCAAATAAGAATCCTTCAACATGCTACATAACATCTCCATGATGATGTGGTTACATTGTTTTGTAACTCCATTTTGTTGAGGTGTGTAAGGTCAATTGATGACAAATTACATTTTCGTTCCAGTGGGAGAATAATTCTATACTAGTGAATTCCCCCCTTGTTCTGAGTGAATCACACAAATAGGATGTTTTGTTTCTTTTCCCACAAGAGTTCGAAACTCTTTGAAGTATCAATCTCACATCTTGTTTAGTTAACCTAGTTAACTATTGAATTATTATGTATTAATTGTTCAATAGCAAACAATTAGGGAGGACAATTTGATTATGTTAATTATCTTTGAAGTATAATTAAGAAAAATTATGATGGTAATGACTAATCGTGTGTTCAATTCCATAAGTGCTTTAGTAATTATTGACACTCTCTCAGGTTGGAGAGAGAGAATATCATTGAGGAGAAGGTTCTAGCCAATGGAGGTAACCTATCATGATGGAATCATACACACGCACTTAAACTCATGCACTTAAGACTGCATATGTGTGTGAATATGAATGGTGCATATAGATATTTGCATGAGAGTACAATCTCTCAATATACATTTAGATAAGTAAAATTATACGAGGAGCTCGTGTTAATATTGGGTCATGAGCCAAACTTAGCACATGAATATGTTTCTTGATGATATATTGTATTTAGGATTTTCGCCAAAATGGGCCCCAAAATAAATAGGAATTGGTATTTTTCCCCTTTTATTTACTATTATAATGAAAAGAAAATAAAAAATAATATTAAATAAATAACATTAAATATTAATTAATAAATATTTTTTTGGTAATTGAGGGAATTGGCAGCCCTGCGACTTGGATCAACATTTGGTATTAACACTATTCACACGAATGTGGTGATCAATAGGGCGAGCCTCTATAACCCTTAGGCCTTCACAGGGTCCCCCGCCCCATGTTAGCAGGTGAGTGAGATTTGAACTTGGGTGGATGGACTACCATGCACTTAGAGTGAGCAGCCACACCACTTGAGCCAAACCTCGGGTTCTAGACATTAATTATTAATATTAATATTAAGATAGTTGAGAAATAAATTTGATAATATCATTTAATTATTATTATATCTTAAATATTGGTATGTTTTTGATTAGATAAGTAGGGTTTTGAAAGGGCCTTGATCCCTTTTACAAATCAAAAGATAGATCGTTCAGCTCAGCAAAACAACAAAAAAACCAGTAGAGAACAAGACAACACAAAACAACAACCAAACGGAACCACTATAGCTCCATCAAAATGGAGCAAAACACTACACACCCTACTCAAGGTGGTTTAAAAAATTGTTCCAAAGATTTTTGCTGAATTGTTATACAAGGGTTCTTCTCCACAAATCTTTTCATCTTTTTTTGCAAGGAGAAGAAACAGGACCACTCATAGGACCAACCAAACCAGGAGTATCAACAGAGGGGCCATTAGAATCTTCTACTTGAGGCTGTGTTGATGTGTGTTTTATGACTCACCAAGCACTTTAGAATAAAGAATCCAAAGACACTCTATCCTCTTTTGAAAAACTGACTAGTATGCTAAGATTGCCAAAAGATCATACAACAATTCCAATGTTTAATAAGTTGGGTGTGGATAAGCTCTGTGGAAGATATGATTTTGCTGATAATCACAAAAGGGATTTACTCTAGCAAGTTACTTAGAAAGCAATGACCTAGATGCAGTGATATATTTTGGGTTTTTTGGATTTCAGATAAAAAAATGAAAAAAGAGTAAGGGTTGAGGAATCCTATACTATTCCTATGAACTCAAGAGACAGTAAAGATTGAATGAAACCAAATAACAATACTTTGTTTCGCCACGAAATACGACAACTACACAAAGCAAGTGCAATCTTCCAGGAATTTGTGCTTAAAATTTTCTTACTACGAACAACACCATCAATAGAACAATATCATTCGAAGTAATACAATGAAGCTTCCACACAAAAGGCTCAGTCTAACTTTACGTATTGAATAGAAAGCATCCATTCAAAGAAAGTATGAACCAAGTTTCACTTATCTTTACGATCAATCTATCATTCCATTAACATACATCTAAAATAGATCCTAACTTGAAACCATTCAATGAGGAAGAGAAATAAGTAACCATGCAACCATTTGACAATAAGAGAATTCAAAGCACCTCATGCATCATGAACTTCATTATCAAAATAGTCTTTTGCAACAATTTCATAAAACTCTTTCTCTCTTATTATGCTATCTATCTCTTCTATCTTATATGTATCTATGTATCTATCTCTCTATCTGTGTTTGTCTCTATCTATATGTCTATATATCAAATGAGAGAATGAGAGAGGGTTTATATAGAGTTGCCGAAATACAATGAACAGTCGAGATTAATCAAGAATCAATGACAGAGATTAAAAAATCAATAACCCTAATTAGGGTTTCCAAAAGCACAATCAGATAATAGGCAGTGAACTGGAGCATAAAGCTATTCTTGAGGGGGTTCATCCTTATCCTCTTTGGTCGCAGTGTATTGGATGAATTTAGAAACTATCATGTCAACCTCCTCAATCGTGACAGGTGGCAATGCGTTGATCCTGAATTCCAGCAGATTGAGATCATCCGAGCATCCGGAAAAAGTGTCTTCCCATTCTGATTCTTGTTGCTGGAAACCGCAAAAGATGAACAGGAAGTTAGCTGCCCTAGTCAAATTTTGTTTGCAGACAGGTCCAGTGGTGAAGAAGATATCCTGAATTTTGCTCTTCAAGTTTTCGAACTGCAAGTTGTTTGCTCGTACAGTGTCCTTTTCAAGCGCATCTACAGCCATAGCTAGGGTCTTCTCTTGAATTTCTTTTGTCTTCTCCTCAATTTGGATTGTATCTGCCTTAACCTTTTCTATGATTTCACTTCGTATGATCAGTGTCATGTACCAACTGTCGAAATCATAAGCTGCCCCTGGTGCAATTACATCTTCATTGACCAGCTCTTGCTTCGGCACTCCCTTAAGTACCTTGAGACATGGAAGGACTTTGTCTCGAACATCCTGGGCATTATCCCATGTTTTTGCCAGTGTTGCAATCCTCGAAAGTAAGGAAGAAGTTTGTCCATAGGCCATTGCCAATCTTTCTGTAAATACGGCCACCTCTTGCCTGTTGCTACTTAGCCATTCTTTAGTTTCCTTAGCTATATTCTTCTCCTCTTCAACAATCTCCTTAGAAATATTCATCAGTGGAGGAGCTGCTGAAGTAGTTTGATCGAGAGGCTTAGTTAGGTGTTGAATATACTCCTTGAGTCTTTCAACCTCTTGTTTATACTCCTTTTTCTTTATTGTTTCCTTCTCCAGCCTAGCTTTGATAGTGGCAACAAAATTGTCCAACTCTTCCATCTCTTGTCCCTTAGTGGTAGGGCCTAAGTCGACAGTGGTGATAGCATACTCCTGGGGAGTAATTTCTTCCCTTGGTTTGTCAACTGTCGGTACAACAACTTGGACTGTATTATGCCCAGCTTCATCTCTCTGGATGGTGGAGAAGGTTTTGGCAGGCTTCTTTGCACTGACTGCTTCCAGTCTGGCTAGGAAATCGGTCATATCATCTTCTTCTTCTTGAATTTTTTCGGGTTCCTTTATCTTTAACCTCTCTTTCAACCAATCAGGAATAGTTGGCTACACGATATCTTCCTCCTCCTGAATATCCTATGCGACCTGAATTTTTTGGATTCCTCTCAAGGCTGAAATCATACCATCTTCAAATTCGTTGTCCAAGATATCAACCTCATTGTTTGATTCCAAAATCTCGGTGTCCGTGGGTGATGGAGGCTCATCATCTTCAGGCTGAATAGGGATAGGAGAGGGAATCTGTATATCTCCAAGAGATTCATCAATGTCCAAGATTTCATTCACATTTGCGGAGATGGCAGAACGAAGAGGTTCCAGTCTCTGCTGCTTCCTAGTAGGTCCTTCATTGGCAATTCCTTTTCCCTTCGCTTCTTTCCTTTTCTTAGGTTTTGAGCTTTCAATTGGCTCATCTCCTTGGCTTGCTCCAACATTGGAAGAGTAAGATTCTGATTCGCCTATCAGAGTGTATGTCAAAGGCATTCCTCTCAACCGTAGGTCTTTGATTTGCTGGTCTGCCCACCATTGTGAATACTTGGTGACAGGCCTCATAAAGGTATCCAAGTCAGCAATTTCAGGTTTTGACTAGCGCATGGGAGGAAGGGGTTGGTTTCCATCAAAACCTGGCTGTGTGAATTCGCCATCATCCTCTAGTTGGTCTGGCACGCGGAAGAGTTCTGATGTTCTAATCAAGTTGACAGGCAGTCTGGACCATAATCTTCTCCTGATATCAAATTCATCTATGGCATTAGCCTAGTAATCTTCCAGGTCCACTTGGTGTTTATACTTCCTTCCGTTCACAATTCTAATATGATTGTGAGGATCAAAATTGGCTCGAGACCTGTATGATGTGAAAGGATACCACTGCATTTCTAGTCTGGCACCTTTAGCTGCCTGTGCAGACGAACAATAGTCCTCCATGTTGCCAATAAAGAATGGGAAAGTGATGGTTGCTTTCTGCTTGGGCCTTTGGATATTTTGGAAATTCTCCACTTTCCTAAGTACCTCCAGTAGGATCATCCTGTGAGTGGGGTAGATAGGAAGTTTGTACGTATTGCCAGTGAATCCCTGGATTTAGATATAGGTAAATTTAGGAAACTGGATGTACCAAGATCCATATTTATTGATAAGACTTTTTGCCTCATGTGTTAGCCTCTGATGGGTCCCTCCTTGTAGCATCCTAGTGATAGTCATCAAGAATGCGTTGTGTGCTCTTCTAAAATGGGATTTGGTAGAAAGTTGCAATTGAGGATAACATTCATATACCTTGAACTTATTTTCTCCATTGCCGACAACACCTTTGCATATCAACCCAGGATATTTATAGGCTCTGGCCAACAAGTAAACGATATAGGAACCCATATGAAATACCTTAGTCCTTTCAAGGTTGATCAACTGTTCATGGATGTTATCACCAATCGTTCTTGACCAGTCAAACATTCTAACTCCAGAGGTGATTTCCTCGATAAAGAAGTACATCCAAGTTTCGAAAAAGGCACCTTGAGGATTGCCCAAGGAGTAAAACAATGTCACCATAGTCCTCCTTGAAGTTTGTTCTTCGCGGCCTCTTAGGCATTTTCTTGGCGGAAGCTCGTGGCTTTTCTAACCATGTTTTGTTGATATGGGTCGCACATTGGTCTGCTTGATCGTCAAAGATTCTTTTGGCTTCCCCTTTTGTCTTATATGAAGCTCGAACATGTTCAGGTATGCCAAATGCCTCCTGGATAGCTGGTGCTCCAAGGTGCGCCAAAATTCTCCCATCAGGAGCTACAATCTGTCTCTCTTGCGGATTGTAATGTCTTGCACATTCGACTATCAAGTTGACACAGTGGGTGGTTGGAGGAAATCCAACAGCTTGAACAATTCCATTACGCATCATTCTACGGGCAATCGATGTTGGCATAAGTCCATTTAATCCATACATCCTTCTCTTGAACTCTTCAAATTCCACATGTCCAAGGTCTGTATCTGCAATGTTTTTTCACTTGGAAGTGATCTTTGTCTCCCGTTGGGCTCCTTTGCTAGCGAATTTCATTGGTGCCTTCTTTGACGATCCTCCAGGATTTGTCATCAACTTGCGAGAAAGAGAATACAATAATCATTAAATTATTTTTCTCAAAAATTTCCTCACGAAATTTCTAACTTTCAGCTTGTCGAAAGTTAAATTCATTAAAAAAAACAAGCTGAGTATAACACTTAATGAAATTTTCGAGGATAGAACGAAGAGAAAGGTAAAGCTAAGTTATCAAACTTTGGAATTACTTTGTGGCTGGCAATTTAATTGTGAACTTCGAAAATCTTGATCTCTATTCCCAAAAAGCAAGCAAACTTTTGAAAATTTTGACCTTTAGCTTATAATTCCATCTCTTTCTTCGTTTCTCTCTCCTCAAAATCAATCACTCAACTCTCAAAATTTCTATCCTTCAAGAAAATTTCTTCCTCTCGAGAAATTTCTAACTCTTAAAATATTCCAACTCTCGTAAAAAAAATACTAACTCTTGGAAATGGAGAGAGAGCTAAGCTTCTTCTTGAATCGCAATTGTGAGTTGATAATGACTTGCGAATGCCTTATAAAGATAAAAAATTCGTTCCATTCTCAAGTTCGTCAAATGTAGACTCCAGTTTGCCAAGGAAAGTTTCTAATTTTTTCTCCCTTCATCTTTATCCTCATCGAGATTTGAAGTTTATCCATAGAGTTCGATTTTTCTCTAAGTGTTTTTGAAAAATAATTAAAGGTTTTCATGTGATTTTTTGATTTGCTCAACCTTTAATTCTTTTATTTTTATTTTACCCACGTTTGATTTTAATTTTTTACAATTTTCTCATGGGTTTTTCTCTTTCTCCTTGCCATGGCGGACTTTCTTCAAGGCTTGCCATTTCACAATTTTCTCTTTGGACGTCCTACTTTGCTAGGCAAACCTTCATTTCTTTCTAGCACATTCATACTTTGCCATTTTATTCTTACTTTACCAATCATCCCATGGCGGACTTGGAGTATCTTCTTCCATTTTCATAGGAAAAGTGAACTTCCTTATGACTTTATTCATCAATCTTCTAAGTATGGCGGACTTGAGAGAGTTCTTTCCATGTGTTTGTCATATACTTGGTCAAAATTTCTACTATTTCTTCCAAGGGCGGACTTTCTTCCTTCCATTCCTCTTGCCAACACTTAGTCAAAAAATTCAATTTTTCCTCCTGCTAGGCTAGGCGGACTTTAGGAGTTTCTTTCCACTACCCAGGGCGGACTTTCCAAGTTCCTTTCCATATGCTTGAGAGGGGTGGGCGGACTTTCCAACATGTTTGCCATTTGCTAGGGCGGACTTTCCAAGTGTCTACCATTCAACCTTTAGGCATGGGCGGACTTTCCAAGACTTGTGCCATTCCTCTCAAAGGCGGACTTTCCATCTTCCATTCCACTCATCCAACAGCAGGTTGGACTTCTTGAACCTTGTGCCACCTTTTACCCATTGCTGGGCGAGCTTCTTCAGGATTTTGTGCTTCTCAGTCCATAATCTCATGCCCCCTTCACCTGATTTTTCAAGCTTTTGATCAGATTTTTTAGGTGATTTTTCAGATTTTTTATTGCTTTTTATCTGATTTTTGATTGTTTTGTGTCCTTTTGGCTGATTTTTACCAGATTTTTGGTTAGAAAGGTGTGCTTTTCAGTTGATTTTTTGATTTTTCACTCAGATTTTCACATGCTTTTTCCTTGCTTTTTAGACTGTTTGGATGATTTTTGCATGCTTTTTAGTCTCAAAATGGAAACTTTGACTCTCTGACCGGTGAGGACCTTGGCACTTGCCAAAAATAGAAAAAGCAAAAAAGCAACTTTCTAAAAATAGTAAATTCCCAAATGGCCTAAAAGTGCCAAAAATGAAAAAAGCAAAAAAGCAAAAAAGCAAAATCCCTAAAAAGTAGGAAGTGTTAGAATTGGACGAAAGCACAGGCGATCCTCGTCTGTAGGGCCCTCTGAACACTTCTATGACATTTACGCGCATTTCAAGGCTTGAAATCTCAACTTGGCTCAGGTGATGACTCTTGACTCAGACTATAAACCACAGAGCGAAAGTTCATGAAACTGCAACTCAAAGCTAAACCCTAAAAACAGACTTGCGAGGGTCCCCGTGTGCAATGGGGCGAGGTGTGAAATAGGTCACAACAGGCTGCTAAAAAAGAGTGGTGTGATCTTCTGTAACAGTAGACATCTTCTCCTTTTCCTTCCAAACAAAGTGTTGTTTCTTTTTCCTTAGGCAGGTAAAGTAGGCATGACCTACTTTACCGCAACAATGGGAAATAATGGGAGAATTTTCATATTCAATCTGCTGCACCCACTTACCAAATTTTGAAGATAAGGTTATTTGAGTAGGGAGAATAAGGTTATTCTCCACTAACACACAAAACCTAGCAGACAATAATCACTTCATCGATTTCGTGATCTTATCCATAGAACAAGAATTCCCAAAAGAATTAGCAATACCCATAAAAGTCTTTTCATGCCAAAACTCCAAAGGCAGCCTTGGCAAACAAACCCAAATAGGAAACTTAAGAGTGTCTGTCATAGGGTTGAAACCAGGAGACTACCTTTGAAGGCAGAGGCCGTTTTGACCAAGAAACCAAGTGCCAACAAGAAGGACCTTAGAGTAACTTTCTTCGCAAGGAAAGGAAAAGAGGGAGAAACCATTAATCATAGCAGTTACCTTGACCTGATTGCAGAACTTCCAGATCCGACAAACCCATCTTCTAATAGCATCCATGTTGGGACAAAGGCCACAAAATCTCCCAACCAAGGAGCTCTTAAGCCAATCCAAAGTCTTGGAAAAGGTAGAGTCAGGAACATCAAATTGAGCTTGTCCTTCCTCCAAAGCAGCAATGGAGCTACCATCAGAAACTTTGCAGTGGTCAGACCCGCCACCATCCTCCAAAGCATGAAGCTCCTCCGAAGCAGCCACAGGGGAGGAAGGAAAAACAGTCTGAATAGTACTCAAATCCTCAACCTTACAGTCCAATCCATCAATGGGAAGCTCAGCAACTATAGGGGACAAAGGGTAAACAACAGGAACTTCAAAAGAGGAAGGAGCGCCTAGAAACATGAAAGTTATGATTATTTAAACGCTGTCCTGTTTCACTGCAATTGACAGATTGGAAATTGATAAATGATGATGTGATGAAAATATGTGATTTCAATGGGTACTATCATTATGTATAAATGTTATTGCCTTGGAACTATATTATTGGAACTAATGCTAGTATGGGTTTATTTTCTGAATATTGTTTTATCAATCTTGATCATAGTGAGGCGGTCACAACTTTTTATGCTATAAACATTAATTATCATTGATTTACACATAAGTGCATAGCTTAGATTGATTTATATTCTCTTCCATATATATCTATAAATTCTCATCTATGAACTAAAAATGCTCAAATTATTACTAGTTAGGCATTGCAATCTTTTCCGAAGGGTTTCCATTGCTGGGAGTCCAATTATTTTCATTCCATTTCCTTGTATGTAAGTGTATGCTTGTTCATTCTGTCCAGCTATTTCTGAATTATTCGTATACCTTATGATTAAACAAAATTGGCTTGAAATTTAATTACTTGTTTGCTTGTTTTATTTTTCAATGCTTTACTAGTAAAATATTTGAAGTTGACAAGTGCATTCATAGTTGGTTCATCAAAAATAAAATATAATTAATATGCAATATAAATCTCATAACATGCAGCTTGCTGTTCATTATTTCTCATAAATTCCATTTAAACTTTGAGGAAGAAAGGAATATGAACTGTTAAGAAGTAAAAGTTATCTTCTATGTTAGACTAATGCATATCTATATTGTTGCCAACTTGTGTATATGAAACTTATATGACTAGCCCTCATATTGAGAAAAAATGTTATAGTGCCTATCAAACAAGCAGATAATGGCCTGGTAAGCATGTTAATTAGTAAGCATGCCATGACAGTTCATAACTAATGCTTGTAAACAAGGAGCCTTTGCCTCTTGTACCATTATGCAATTATGTATTGTTGTGGTCTGATTGCTTATACTCTTCCTCGTTGCTTTAGATTTTGTTCTTCTTTGTTGATTTTGGTTTGTGCCTCGTAAAGATTATTCAAAAATATTGTATGTTAGGTTGAATAAATGGAGATTTTTAAGATAAATGTGCAAAACTTGAATTGGCAGTTTCCTGGAGTTTCAACGAATCTGTAACCTTGCTTCTGACCATTCATCCGTTGTGATTTAGTGCACATAGGAAGGTTTAAAATGTATCTTGCAGCAGCATTGGTTTGGATTAAATATAGAGGGATAATGGAAATTTCTAGCACAAATGTTTCATTTCTTTGTATACCTTAATATGAGTTCATATGAAAGGTCTGCAATAAAGATGCAAAAAATATAGAGTTGGATATTTTGAAACTTAGATTTGTTTCATATGGTATGAAACCTTAAAAGTTTCTCATTGTTCACCTGTGAAATTTTTAAGTAGTTAGTTTCAGTTTTAGTTAAATTTTCCCTTGCCAGTGGCCCACTTGAAAACTTAGAATCCTACATGTGGATACTTTTAATGAAACCATTTAAATATTGGCATGGGATGTGTTTGGTTATCATAGAATGATTGTAGCTTAACAATTCTACGAGGGATAACAAATGTAAGGGCACTTTTAAAAGGATGACTATGAAAAGTGTACTAGAAAGGTAAACACAGATTTTTTGAATACTTGTTTGTGAACTCTTGGCTGTATGGTTCCAAGTGGAACTTGAAGAATCAATTTAGAAATAGTAAGACTGTTCTGTTGTCATACTGCTGTTTTGGATAATCTAGTGAACTGTATTGCAGCAAAACTGCTCTTAAATGGTTAGGATTCTTGCAAAACGTTTTCTGGGTTTTGTTGTTAGCTCTCCTATCTTTCCAAAACATATTGTATTTTAACACTTGGCCTAGAAACATGAAAGTTATGATTATTTAAACGCTGTCCTGTTTCACTGTAATTGACAGATTGGAAATTGATAAATGATGATGTGATGAAAATATGTGATTTCAATGGGTACTATCATTATGTATAAATGTTATTGCCTTGGAACTATATTATTGGAACTATAGCATAAAAAGTTGTGACCGCCTCACTATGATCAAGATTGATAAAACAATATTCAGAAAATAAACCCATTTGATTTACACATAAGTGCATAGCTTAGATTGATTTATATTCTCTTCCATATAAATGTGTTCAATGGATGAGTGCATTAGATATGCATTGTATGAGCATATAGGTATGCTAGCTTGACACTGATTCGCATAATGAACTAGATTCCATCATGCATGTTGCCACATACTGCTAGATCTTTTGAGATGGGTTGGGCTTCTCCAGAGGAGTAGCATGGGGAAACGTAATTTTTTGTCGTAGGATGGATATCACCTCGATGATGCTCTCTCTCTCTTGCTTCAGATTATGGAGAAAGAAAATGGAAGAGGTTTTGTAATGCAAGCATTAATGTATTATCTATTTTGTGATCTATTGATTGAAAAGAGTAGATTACTCTTATTTATTTTCTTATATTGTTGTTTACAATTCTAAATTATTATGAAAGAGCATGGATACTATAATTAGATGGTTGCATATATCGTCAGTCTGGTTTCAATGTGTGTGTGTGTAATTGCAGCTATACATAAAATGATTGAGTTTTATAGTTATGACAAGTGTTGTAAATGGACTAGCACTAATTGTGATATTCGTAGAATCATTTATATATATTGAAAAGAAAATCTGAGTGTTTGACTCTTTGACTTTGAGCAACCATTATGTTTAATTATTCATTAATTTCCATATATTTATTAAGTGATTATGAGTAGATGTTACAAGGAAAAAACTTTATCTTTAGTTTGCAAGCAATAGACCCACATTTTTCTTGTGTGATCATTAAAATAAAGCTGTAAGTACTTGAAACTATTGAGACTATGTGCCATGGGTCTGCATAGATTGGTATGCAGTAGTTATAAATGTTTGCTTGCTCAATGCTTGCTAGGATTGAAGGGTGCTCAATGTTGTTTTGTAGCAAGATGATTAGAACAAGTAGCACTCGTCTTTTCAAGTGAGGGAAAGCCTTTTGCTTTGCCATTCTTACTGAGAGTAAGCAAATAAATTGTGCTCAAAAGACCAAATCAACAATTCCATAACATAGCAAGATCATTATTCTTTGTCACGAGGCTTGATTATTGTTAATTATATCAAGCCTAAACACACTACCTATTTTAAAAGCACTTGAAAAAGTCCTTGAACTTCTATATTTATGATGAATGTGACATACTTTTTTATCATCACTTTGTCAAATTCAATCCTCAAGTTGTGGTTGATAAATTGATTGAAAGATAGGAGATTTTTTGGTAAGTCTTGGCACATATAAGACTTCAATGAGCCTACAATGATGTATGCCAAACTACAAGGAGCTTTCACCAATACTTTGGATGTAATAGGTGGTAGCATTTCTGAAAGAAAGTTTGCCATCATGAGGTTTCATTGTGAGAAACTATACCTTTTCTCTAGTCATGTGCCTTGTAGTACCCAAGTCCACATACCAAACTATATTGAATTGTGAACTATCTTCAGAAGTGTGGGCAGTAAATACATACTTATCTATTTGAGAGTCATTTCTTCAACAATATCACCATGTTGTTGCTGTTTGTTCTTTTGATGCAATTGTACATTACTACTTTGAAATTGCTTCTTTTGATGCATTTTATTGTTGGATGATCCTTTTGTTAAAACATTGTACCAACAATTTTTACATCGTGTCTAGTGCTTTCATAAATTGGATACTTCCTTTGAGATTGAGATTGATTACTAGATTTGGAAGGTCCACCATACTACTTCTTAATACTTTTTCCTTTATGTGTGTATGGTCATTGCATGACCCTCCTCCCTATGTTTCAGACTCAAGGACTACTCTTTCTAAAGTAGATTCACTAGCTTCTCAAAGCTGGGTGTTTGTTCTGTGACATTCAATGTTGTCACAAAGACTTTGTATTTTGAAGGCAATGCTTGCAAAACAATGGGCACAAGGGTAGGATCCTCAACTATTTCACCCAATGCTTGTAACAAATCTCTCAACTCAACAATCCTTTTGAGAAAGGGTTCCAATTGTTCTCCATTCTTCATCTTTAGGCCATGTAGCTAACTCTGCAAATTTAGGAATTGATTTTGATTCTTCCCCTCATACATTGTCCTGAGCTTGTCCCATGTATGTTTGGTTGTGGATGAGTCTTGGATAATGGTTTGAACTTTATCAGACACATTGAACATAATGATCAATTTGGCCTTCCTATTGGCTTGATCAAATTTCTTTTGTTCATCAACATCACTCGCATGTTGTTTAGTGGCACCATCACCCACATTCCAAACTTCTTTAAACTCAAGTTTAGTTTAGAATTTGGTTTTTCATGCAAATAATTATTCTTGTGCAACAACTGGGAATTTGGAATAAGAAACTTTGGAAAACTACATGCCATTGTGTCAGCAAGATATAGATGCCTTTTTATCCCATTTCTTGTCACTCAGATCAACATTTTTACCACAGAGGAGAGGATTGTGATTTTATGGCAAGAATAGTATTTAAAAGTATTTATGCTTTTTAATATGCCTTTTCTTTCCACAAATTTTAATAAAACATGGGAAAATTAAAATTGCAGATTAGAAAAATAAACAGAGCTAAACACATGTACACAAATATCCCCACAAAGACATCAAAGGTTGAGTCTCAATCAAATATCTTGGTTACAGAGTACCATTGCCTGGAAAATACAGATAGCCTTTGATAAATCATAGATAGAAGAAGAGGGAAAATTTAAGATCATTAGGTGCCTTGAAAGGAAAAGATTATTTCATCATTTTGTCTTTGTATTGTGAAGGAGTATGAAATAGTATTTGAGGATTATTAAATGTGGTGGTGAAGGAAATGTTGAGGATGCATCTGCTCATGCACTTTATGGAGTCATGGAGTCGTCCATGCTGAGCGGTTATGACATTTTGGTGAAAGAAAATGTGGTGTTATATTATTGCGGTCATTGGTAGTGATGGGAACCTATGGAGTGACTTGTTGGTGTTTTGACTTGAGGGCTTATTGCAAGAAGGCATGGAGGTGGATATCATGGGCATGAAGTATATCAAAATGATGCCCTTTGGAGGGAAGCTTGGTGTTAACAACAACACCTTATGTTTACCTTATCTTGTACCTCCAAAGAAATTAACCACAAATCCAAAACTATGCTTGCTAAACAATAATAACAATGATAGCAATAATATAATCTGAAGCTCTGTCACCATGTTAGTGAGTGCAACACAATAAGAATGCAAGTACATATTGGATTGAAAATATCAATGTTTATAAATATATGAATGTATTTATCTCATGTATCAACTATCACCCACAAGGATCAAAAACTAAAATGGATCGAAAGCAAACTACTTACAAATATCCTAAAAACACTAACAACAGTAAAAAACTAAAACAAACTAGCCACAGGAAGACGATAATGAAATATTCCAACAATACCACCATCGAACTTATAATTCATAGAAATTTAAATAACAATCCCATGTTACAAATTGTGGTGAAGCCAAAGTGATATGAACAAAGAACATCCGGTTGCATTAATACTTATTTGGCATCCAATTTTTGAAGGATTTAATTGATCGTGTTAATGGCTTTCTAGTTTGTCCCAATCTTCAATGGGTCTTCAACAATTACCTTCACACTAGTTTCACAATTCCCAGAGAGCAACAATGGCAGAGCACTTGTTTGTTCTATGTGATGAAAGAAGCATCATACTAACTAATCTAGGAAAAAATATTGGCCTCATACCCATTTCACTTAAAGTGGAAGGGTTGTCCTCTTCAAAGTGTTGGAGAAGATAAGGATATCATCTAAATGGATGGTAGCAGATTTGGCAAGGTAATCTTTGAAGACATTATTTATCAATCCCGTGATTGTGGCAGGAGCAATTGTGAGTTTGAAAGACATCATTACCCACTCAAACAAAACCTATTTTGGTCTTGAAAGTTGTCTTCCATGTGTCACTAACTGAACTCTGACCTGATGATAGCTACATTTTAGATCGATATTGGAAAACATTTCGCACCTTGAAGTTGGTCTAGTAGGTTATCAATGTGAGGGACTATATATTGATTTTTGATTGGGATCTTTTTTAATGCCCAAAATTCGATACAAAGATGACTAGTTCCATCTTTCTTGAGCACTAGCTGAATCAGAGAAGTGCAAGGTGATGTAGTTGGTTGGATGAAACTTATGGACAACAAATCCTGAATTTGTCATTTGATATCATCAGTTTGTGTCATTGTTGTACTATTGTAAGATACAATGTGCTTTTAAAAAGAGGAATAGTAGGAGGAAGTTCAATTGTGTGATTGATTGCAATGTTCAAGGTAAGTGGTTTAGCATCTGAATAGGACTGCAATAATTGATGAAATCTTGCATGGTGGGGGAAAAGTGACTTTTGCTGGTAATGAATTAGACTGTGGTCTTATGAAAATTAATACAAGCTCTGCTACTTGTTTGACCACTTTACTTGCTTGCCCACAACTGAGTACTAAATTTGTTGCTTTTGTGGTACATCTGATTAGGTATTTTTTTAATCATGTTGAAGTGTATAGTTGTTGTTTTATGCATCATAGTGAGCTTTCTTATCATATTGACGGGGTTTACTAATCAATAGGTCACAACATTTATATTTGTCAAATCATAGGTGAACTTATCAACAAACTTGGGACCAAAAAGCAAGACACAATGTGTGTGTGCATGATTTGCAAGGATTAATTACTATTCTTCCATACAAGTGTATACGGATGATGGTATGGGTCAATCATTAAGTGCAGTTTGTTGGCAATGGATCTCATAGTCAAATTTTCTGCAATAGATTATCAATGATACAATTGACTGAGAAGTCATGTGTGAGGTGAGCATGCATGACAGACAAATTGTCACAACTTCCTTGTTGAGTCAACTTTTCAACTTGTGATAGGTCTTATCATCACTAGAAGTATTGAGGCTAATGTCCCTCATTAGCAGACTGCAATCAAGATCTTCTTATTCAATCTACAGTACTCTGAATTTTCATGTCCCCTCTTTTTACAATAAGTACAATTTTTTCCATGTTTCTTGTCATCAAAAGGAGAGCAAGTATTGTAGAAAGATGTAGATAGAGACTGTTTCTTTCTTGAAGAAAGCTGTTGAGACAGACAAGTCATCACTTTGGAAGAGCCACAAGAAAATGAAGGTTGAAAGACTTTGAAGTGGGCAGCAAGTTTGACTTTTGCCTGTTGTGCTTAATTGAGTGCAGATCAAGTGTCTCAATATTGGCATAGTTCAACTCTCAAAACTGGTGTTTGTGTAAAGAATGAGATTTGTATCAGATATAATATAATGTTAGACTACACCTTCTACACGCGCATTTATTGCTCATGTAAATGATACCTTTTCTGGCTGTATTTATGATAAACTAAGAAATTTTTTCTCTGTTTTAGTGGCCTTATCTATTCAGCACATGCCAACATTGTTATTCATATACTTAACCCATGTACAAAGTAATTTATTTTGGGAGACTCTTTATTTTCTCTGCTTTTTGTATGTGTTTCTTTCTGATTTTTCTACTCCGAGTGCTGTGAAGCTTTAGCTCGATGAGATTTTTTGTTTTTGCTAATTTTATTTAGTCCATTAATGAACTGGTAAATAATTGACATTCAATGGGTATCTACTGAATAAGAAGGAAATTAGTTTTAGATTTGATCTAAAGTTTTCTGTACTCTTTACATATTATAAGTAAATTGATGGAAGCATTATTTGGTGTGTGCAGATTGAAAACTGCACAGGTCTAGATTTACTTTGCAGCTTTGAGGGTAATGTAGATGTGAATGTTGCAGCATGGCAGACAGAGTCGTTTCTTTTGAGGTAGATAATATGATGTAGAATCCTGATATTTGTATTGCCATTTCGCAGGGAAGCAGGATATCATAATTGGTGTGTTTATGCCTTTATCTTGTATGAAAGAGTCTGTTGATTATTCTTTTCTCAATAACATATCTAGCATTGGGCCTTGCATGCTATCTGAAAATTGCTAATTTTCTCGTTACAAAATAAATGGAAAATGAAAGGAACAATAAAATAGGAAGGAAAGGATAGAGGGTTGAAAGAAACTACTACAAAACAGGTGTATTTTGAGAGAAACTGTATATATTGTGTTACCTGGATTTAAGGCTGTGGGCATATTGATCATAATTGTTTCTATCTTTAGATATATACTGTTGAAAATTCTTTGCAGAAAATATTCCTCATTATCTGTATCTGATTTGTCTGAAAGGCAAATGATTTCAAGAAGAGGCTTGCATCTGGAAAGTTTGAAAGATATGACCTTCAAACTTGTCAAGTCGGGCATGGTTTCATCAACTCCAGTTCAAGTATCATTGGAAGTTCGTGGAGTTACTACAATTATGACAAACATAATATCTCACATAAGTATATTTTAAACACAGCAGAACTAGAGTCATCATTGTTTGTTATAAATATATCTGTACCATCTTTAGTTTTTCTGTAGCAGGCTTCTGATAGAACAAATATATATTCTACTTGAATTGTTATCTGGTGTTATTTGGTTGTATGCTTGAAGTGCGTTTGACAAATTAATGAATTTTAAGCAGGTCAAAGGAGAGTTTCAGGATCATTAGTTGTCATTGATGTTTCTAAACAAAGTGAGGTTAGACTCTGTCAAACTTTATTTGTTATTTTTCTTAGATGGCTGTGTTATGAGAATATCATATTGAGTTAGCATATAAACTTATGTTTTATAAGGACATTTCCTGGTGGAAAGAAAGGATTTGCAGGGCTGATTCTTTCCTCATATTTTATTGACAACAAATCTAGATTCTAACTGGAGCCCTACTATATAGGATGGCTTCTCAGTCATGGTATCTCCCATGGTACACATACAGAACGCAAGCGGTCTTTCATTAGAACTGCATTGCCGACGGCCACAGCAAAGAGAGGATGAAGGTGTGGTGGTTCTTCTCAAACATGGAGATAGGATTGATGATTCAATGGGATCGTTTGATGCTTTAAATTTTTCTGGTGAAATGAGGAAGGCATTGTTATCTTTCAGTCATGGTAAGCTTGGCATTCTTGGGAACCATCCTTTCTTTGGAACACATTTAATTGCTCAGAGCACAAAAAGATAAATTCTTCTTCAGGATTTTCATGTTTGTGAACGTGGGCAATTTGCTTGCAAAACTTTTTGTTTGGCTTTATGGTACAGAATGCACATCTGCACAAAGGGTTCTTGAATTTTATCAACTATATCTAGAAATTTCTTTGAAATTTGAATTTGACTCTTGGAATATGTAAATAATAATAGACGAAGCACTCAGGGAATAATAGATTTAGGAGGCAACGATATATCTATACTAGTCCTCTTTTATTTCCTTGTTATACTAACTTATACTGTCAATGGAACATACCATTATTTTATGAGAAACCAATGTATCTAGCACCATTTTTCAGTTTTATCATTTATGACTAGTTGATGGTCTATTCTTGCTGGTGAATGATAAACTGAAGCCATGTTTTATTTATATATATATATTGTTGGCGTTTTAATTCACACCTCTGGAATGTGAATTAGAAACGGATAGCTATGCACAGATAAACTGCTCTTCAAATTAGGAGGGGAAGCTCCCTCTTTGCTGATGTTGTTCAAAAAAGTAAATTAAAACTGATTTTCCTATCTTTTTGGTTCAGCTAAGAGCACAAGGTTATAAAACTCAAGGGCCATAGCTGAGATTTTCTGTTTTGGAATTTTAACTATGACTAGCCTACTCTAATGATGTTTCTAATTTCTCAAGTAAATGCAGCGCAAGAGAATTAGAAATGGACAAAGTTTGATTCTCTGACAAAATACTTAGATAAACTCTTCCTCCAACATACATCTCCTTACTTTCAATGCAAGCTGAATAGAGATCATATAAGCATAACACAATAAATGGAAATTTGAGACATTATATCAGGGCAAAATAGGCACAAGACTTTATTTCTCAAATCTTAGGAACAAAGATTACACAAGATACATGCACTGAACAAGAATTTGCTTGCGAACTTGTTCTTACACAAAGTGAACTGACACTGAATAACAACTTGCAGCATTACAGGCTTGCAATTTGCTATCACAATAACTGTTCAGAAAATAATGGGCAAGATTGCCCTTATTTATACACAAGCAGAGGAGTAGGGAACCCTAAAATCTTCTTGCTTTTACAACTAAGATTTGCCAACATGCAAGCTTTATTTCTAAAACTAAACAAAATAAACATTTAACCACCTATGAAAGCATGAAAACAGTGAAATGCGAACTATTACAACTTGTTTCCTTTCTCTTCTTCAAAGAGTGGATAAGAATTGAGACAAGAATAGAAAGAAAGTTGGAAGAAAGCTTCTAGATGATTGCTGCTTTAAATCTCCACCATATCTGCTAAAAAGCTGATTTGTTTTTTGATTTTAAGTGGAGAATGTTGCTGAAAATAGAATGCTGATCTGCCTTGAAAAAGCAAGTTTCTTCAAAAAAAGTTGAGACCTAGGTTTTGTAGAAAATCACGTTCCGGAGAAACCCAGATGCTTGGAAACTGAAAAAGCTAAATCCATCCTGAAAAGGTAGCCAAAAAGTAGTTTCTAGAAGAGGGAAAAATTTCCCACTGTTCAAGAGGATGAAAAAGCGGAGAGACCCATGTGATTAGAAACGGGAAAAGTTGAGTGGCTATTTTGAAAAAGCAACGCCCTAGAAGTTTGGAGCACGAAAAAGCGTTCCCCTTTGCTCATTGATCTCGAAACCACGAAGAACACTGAAAAAGCATGTCGTTTGGGTCTTCAAATCTTTGTTGAAAGAAAATGGAAAATCTTCTTGCTTTGGACGCCAACTTGCTAAAAGTGAATAATGGAAGGCAAGGATGTCTTAAATAAGTTGAGGTTTGAGAAAATCTACTTTCTTTTTGCCTTAAAACTTCTTGAAGCTAATCGTGAGCAGGTGCATCGAACTTGGACAGTTTTTGACGTTGAAAGATAAAACTTGGAAAAATTGACTAAGGCATTGAGCCTTGGGTGCCAATCTTCTCCTGGGGCGCTTTTTCGCTCCAGACTTAGCCTATTTTCTTGAAATTTCAACTTTTTGCTTGATTTTGATCTCCGTTTGACTTTGTTTTCTGGATGCTTGGAGGATCTTGTGAATTGATATAGTGATCCATCGTGGAGCTTGACTGATTCTGAGAAGATTACCTTGGAGGCAACTTTGGATAAAAACATTATTTGATCCTTCAAAAAGATGGGCGCCCATCTCCTCTTGGGGCGCCCATGATCACCAGTGTTAGTCATTTTTCTTAAAATTTCAACTTTGTGTTTTCTCATCTCCTAATGAATTTGCAGTTCTGGGAGCTAGACTATCCCGACGATCTGTCTATCAAATTCACTGAATAACTCATTGAATTCTGAGGAAGGTGCTCTAGATGCAACATCACTTGAAAACTTAATTTGGGGTCTCAAAAGCTTGGGCGCCCCTGGCTACCTGGGGCGCCCATATTACCCATATTATCCAGACTTGGTCTCTTTTTTGGATTTTCAACTTTTACACTTGCTTTCTGATCTTTTGATGAATTCTCAATTCTGGATGATCCAGAGGTTTGACGAACTGATGGCTGGGCTCGTTGGATAGCTTGGAGGATTCTGAAGGGGTTCTCTTGGGAATGATATTTCCTGAAAGTTGAATCTTGAGGGTCAAAAGCTTGAGCGCCCCTGGCTACCTGGGGCGCCCAACTCCTCCAGAGTAAGATTTTATTTTGAGATTTTCAACTTTTTTTAACTTTTGGCATTTTGCTCATGTTTCTCCCTTTGTTTTGCCTTCAATATCTAGTGATTATCAACTTTGATGGACTTGCTGATGGTTCTGTTGGAGAGTTGCTTCAAATCTGAAGAAGTGATGCTGCAAATTCAATCATGAGGCCCTCAAAAGCTTGGGCGCCCCTCTCCTTTTGGGGCGCCCACCATTACCAGACTTAGACATTTTTGCTTGATTTTTAATCTTTAGATTTTGGACCTTCATGTTATACCTTCCGTTTGATCTGGATTTGCCCGTGATTAACAAGTCTGATGATTTGACGAAGACATCCATTGCAAAGTTGGTAGAATCCTTAGGACAATGAGCATATTAGCAAACCCTAATTGTTGGATTAGGTCTTCCAAAAGGCTGGGCACCTAGAGTTCCCAGACTTAGATTATTTTATGATATTTTCATGGTTTGCATTTTGCTTCTTGGTTGAGACCTCTCCGTTCAATTTGAGATTCAGGCTAATTGGTTAATTTGATGAGTGCGTTGTTGGACTCACTACGGAGCTGAGAAGATTTTGAGCAACATTGTCTGGGAGCACAAACCCTAATTTCATCATTTGACCTCCTGAAAAGCTGGGCGCCTATCTCCTCTTTGGGTGCCCATGGCTGGCAGAGGTAGTTTTTATTTTGCAATTTTCAAATTTCTTCTGCATTTGGCGTGCTTGCCTTTGCCTCGCTTGTTGGAGATGAAAAATTATCTAAGGCATGAGTGTTTGGGTGCCTAGATTGAGCTGGGGTGCCTGAAGCTTCCAGACTTGGCCAAAATTTTGCATTTTTCAACCTTCACAACTCCCCTTCTCCATTCTTCGTTCTGCGTGCACGTCTGTCATTTCTCATCTTCTGTTTAGTGCTTGGATGTTTGAATTTGTCACCTGGCAGCTGATTGACCTCCATTAATGACCTCAGAACTCCCAAAAAGCTTCTGATAAAGCATAATAGACCCACTAGAGAAAAAATGATCTTTTTGAGATTTTGATTGCACCAGCCCGATGAGGAAGTATTTTCAACCAATCAAAATCAGTTTGAAACCTAACAATATTTTCTATTTTTTAGAAAAAATTTCCAACATCCGTTTCAAAAGAAACCCAAAAAACCCAAAAAATAGAAATTTTCCTAAAATTTAGGGCCGAAAAACTAAAATTTGGGTTTTGTAGGTTTGGTTTCTCTGAGTAGACCTAGATCGTTAGATTTTTAAAATTTTGAGTTTTTGACCCTCATGTAAGACATGTAAACCCCAATTTTGGCCTTTTTTAACAATTTTGACAAGACTTTTAACCATTTCTTCAATATGCCTAAGTGTAGGAAATCTCTTAATTTGGGGTAAAACATATATATATATATATATATATATATATTTTCTATACATATACATATATACATATATATATATATAGATATATGTATATACTATATAGTATATATACACATGTATGTAAGTATGTATATATATACACATGTATATAAATGTATGTGTATATATGTAGATGTATATGTATATGCATATGTGTGTGTGTGTGGAAAGATAGATAGAAAGGCATGCACTAGTAAAATTCTAAGTCAACAAAGGAGTGTTCCTTACTAAATTAATGTATATTGGAATCCCTTTAAGCATTTGTAAGTTGTCCCTATGATTACGAATGTGAGATTCTTAATCCAATGCTAATAGTGGTCTTCAATTCTCTAATCATGATATGGAGCCAACGATAGCTAGAAAAAAGTTTTCCATGGAGAGACATGCACCTCAAATAACATGCCATTTATAGGAGGGAGGATAGGGATTGGGACAAGATGTCTCCCCATTGCCCCTCACCATGGCTTGTTGGAGGGAATATCCTGAAGACCTGCTTTCAAAGCAAGGTTGTCTCAAGATCATCTCCCTTGCAAGGGTGGCCAAGGGACTCCTAGGGAGAACAAGTAGTCCATTCTCTTCTGGCATTTATCTTTTGATACTTCGAATGCCTTTTCACATCCTCCCACAAATATGACCACATTTGTTGGACATGGTGGAATAGCAAAGCATTTTTCAACATCCTTAGGCTTAAGGCTGCATACCACTCGACCATCCACTGATCGGATTTCTCATGTGGTAGGGTTGTAATGCCTAATGCAAGCAATTACAAACTCCACGCTCTATAATGTGATGGGGATAGATGGAGCCTCAAGCAATCCAGATTCTTCGATGTTTTGTAATTTCTGTTGGTCTATTCCTTCCAACCCTTCTGAGTCGACCTTTGGGTTTACTTGATGTAGTTCGGTGTCGATCGTTTTTAGAAAATCATGAACCAAGACTGTTTTGGTCTTGTAATTAACTTGGGAGAACTACATTCTAAAAAACTTAAAGATCAACTGTGCACACGATGCTGTTCAGACAACTTCTGAAAAACCGCTAAAAATAGCACCTGCTGAGAAGCATTTTTCTGGAAAAAATATGACACATGGGTTTTGTTTGTGCTTCAATGCTGAACAAATCCAATTTGTTTGATTTTCAAATATTTGACTTTTTTAGAAAAATCCTTAAAAATAGGGGGAGCAAGTTTGTTGTTTTTGGAAAAATTCAAGAGATGGGTTTTGTTGAAAAACTGTGTTGATCATACCCAGTTGGTTAGATTTGTGATTGCCTACTGTTTTCTGGGACATGTAAGAAGATTTAAGACAAGGAAAGAGGAAAAAGACAAGGAAAAGATTGGAAGTTATCAACTACCTCTTTGGAAAATTTATGCCTATTGATGCAACCTTTGATAAACTGTCCTTTTGTGCAACTGATCTTCGAAAATGTGAAGAACGGTGAAAACCCCTCTGTCAGATCTTGAAAAGATGTCTTGGAGAAGAAATTGCTCTTTTAGCCTTCAACCTACAAAGAAAGATAATGAAATGGGACACCTAGGTTTGATATATAATGATTGAAGCTTGAATGCATCAAGTTTGGGTGCCAACTCTTGATTGAGGAGTTAATTTGCCCGATCTGGAGTTCCCAACACTGATTTCCACCAATTTGGGGACATTTTAGACATGAGAAGCCTTTAAAATATCTAACTCAAGTCAATAGATCTTCCTTTGACTTTCTAGGCGTCTTTTTTAAGGAGTTGAAGTTATTTTCACTCTTTTTCATGGCAAATTGCCTCTGTTGAGTCCTTGTTCTCGGTCGCTCCGTTGATCTTGAGTTGTTGCTGATGGATCCATTGCTAAGATGGAACAACTTTGATTAAGTGTTCCTAGGAGTTGCAAAGCTCAAAACCTGAAACTGATACCTCAAATTCAAGGGGGCCTTTTCCTAGCAGGGGCGCTTTTTCACCAGTCTTACTCAATTTTCTTGAGTGTTCTTCAATTCTTCCATTTTGACCATCCGTGCTCTGATCTGAGATCACCACTAACTGATGAGTCTGATGATCTCGCTAAAACATGGGATGGATAACTAGCTTTGTCCCGGAAAGGATGACTGACTTTTTGGATTCTAAAAGTTGGTTTAGGTCCTTCAAAAGCATGGGCGCTCGTTGCCTGCAGGGGTGCTTTTGGCTCTTTTACTTATGATTTTCATGTTGCAAACTTTCACGAATGGTCCCAATTTGATCTCTGTCGTCAGATGTCTGATTTGTCCGTTGTCTTTGTTGACTGTGTCGTTGTTGAGATTAATCAAAACGAAGGTGGTCATCTTGGAGGTTATTGAGCTCGCAAACTACATCTGACTTCCCAAAAAGATGGGCGCCTTTTCCCAACAGGGGCTCTTTTCCTTAACACTTAGCCAATTTCTCCATATTCATCATTTAGCTTTGCCTTTGGTGTTTTCTGCTTGATCTTTGCCTTTGATTAATTGACAGGTCTTGTGAACGTGTAGTTGGATTGATAGTGAAGCTGAGAGAGAGCTGAACAAATGCCTTGTAGAAAGTAGTTGAAAACCTAATCAGGTGGCTCAAATTCAAGGGCGCCCCTGTTGCCGAACAAATGCCTTGTAGAAAGCAGTTGTTGAAAACCTAGTCAAGTGGCTCAAATTCAAGGGCGCCCCTGGCCAACAGGGGTGCTTTTGTCTTGATATGCATTGATTTACTTTCCATTTTGCATGCTCTAACGATCAACAATTGCTGCTGTTTGACGTGTCTTGCAGGCTGGTTGATAGATTTGTTGCAAGCCTGAGTTGATGCCAGAGAGATCACCTGAAGACGAGTTCATCCAAAAGTTACATCTGGATCATCTAGTTCAAGGACGCCCCTGGTCAGCAGGGGCGCTTTTTCTCATGTTTAACTGCATAGCCTCCTTGATAGCAAGGCGTGCCTTTTCCAGAGTTAGTCAATGTTTGGTATTTTTCAATTTTGAAAATCCCCTCCGTGAGATAGCATCTTTTTTGAGTATTTCCGCCATGGATTCTTCCTTGAAGCTTTTGAGGATTAGCTTTCAACACCTGGTACTGGCTATTCTGCCATTAATGGCCGAGGAGGTCCTAGCTTTCTTCTTGAAAAATAAAAATATACCCACTACAGTAAAACAAAATTTTTGGTGATTTTGACTTGACTAGTGTGATTGTGAAGTCAATTCATCCTTTCAAAATCATTTTCAATCAATTCCGGAAAGGTGCTATTTTTAGGGGTTTTCCTAAAAATAGGGGTTTGAAACCCTAATTTTCAAATTTTTAGAATTTTGCAGGTATCTTCCTTGACACAAACCCACAAAAACCTTATATTTTGTTTGACCTAGAACATACTTTTGACAACATTTTTACATGATCTTGATCATTTAAAAAAAAATGTCTCTTTGAAGCAAAAGATTATTTTGGGTACAGTAGGCATCCTTGCCTTGCCTGGCAACTCCATCCCTGGAAACACTTGGATACTTCTTTGGAAAACCTTTGTAAAATCCTTGCTTGACAATGATGAATAAATCTCAGATTTCATGATTAATCCTTCAAACCCTTATTTTGAATCCTTTCTTGTAATCATGAAGCACAAGCACAACCCCTGAATCAAAGTTCTCTATGAGCAGGCTTGGAAGATCTTTCACTCTTGCATTGTGTTGTTCCTCCTGAGGGATTTGATCTTCAAAAAGCAATGGCTTTCACAATCAACAAACCCTTGCTTTAGCTCTTCTCAAAATTTGTGCAAACAAGAATGAATGAAAAAGCATTAAGTATGCTTTTTATATTTCCCCAAAAGCCCACGTCCCACATGGCCATTTAATGCTTTCAAATTATATTTTCTTTTGATGGTCATTTAAATATTTCATCTCATCAAGTTGAGGGATTAAATCATTAAAATAATAATACTTTATGCAAACATCTGATAACACCTTTTAACCCCCTATAAAACCATTGTGTAAAGTCATTCATAATAATTAATATTATTAAAGTTAAATTGGATTAACTTTAATAATGTAAATTAAATCATTAACTCTCTGATAAATACCAATATCAACTCATGGGAGTAATCCATCAACTTTCCAGATATAGGCATGATAGCAACTAACCATTCCATGACTTACTATAAATAGTATGTATGAACAACACATCCAAATGTCTTACTGAAAATAGTAAGTGTGGGTCAAAGTGTCCTGAATGGCCTCCAGAAGGCACACCAGAAATAAGTTGGGACACTGAGGTGAAGAGTATTGAAATAAGCACCAAAAGGCCTACTGAAGAGCCATAGATCACTCTTAAATTAAACACCATGTTAGCCTATGGGGACCATAGTCATATGCAAATCACAAATCCTGTCCACTGGCTAGGAGAAGGGGACAATATAGTCTGCCTTCCCCAAGATTGCTTGTCCCCAAGCAATTGTCTTGAATGCCAAGATCCCAAATCAATGATAGAATGCTCTACCAAAACCCCTTTGCAACCACTAGATAATGATGGAGCTAAACTTGGTAGCACCAATAGTCACTCTTTGAATAAGAAGCAATTTGCCAAGCATAGTGAAACAAGAATCCCATATCCCAGCTAGAAGTCCGCCATACTCAACACCCATTGACTTCCATTGCGCTACTCTAATATAATCCTCACCATGTAGAGTGGTGAAGCAATTGATTACGATTTAGTCGATTTGACGTGCCAACCTTGTCACCACTTGAATCCCAACACATCAGAACCTCACATCCATAAAAAATGAGAAGATTGAGGTAATTCAAAGTGCCAGCATCTAAAGACCTCTCTCCAACCTCTGCAAATCTCCTGTGGATGTGATGACTATGCCTCATAGGTGCTGAAAGATGTGTAACCACTCCTGTTAGGTTGCTGATATGGGGACAGATCAGCACCCTCAAGACTGCAAGATTGACTGACGAAGATGTAAATAATGCCACCAAAGTCATATGGTGATAGAGTATCAATCCCATGTCGCTCTCCCATGTTGAGGAGATGATGCAACTCTCCTTCAAATTCTTGAACAACTGCTGTTCTCCAAGGATTATGAAAGAAATCTTTGTCCCAAGAAGTAGGACAGCCATCCCCTACCAGAATATGGAGTAAAATTCTGTCACTGCTAGCTGGTCTATCGATGCCATCATGCTCACTGAAAACACAACTTCCCTATATCTTCATTGTTGATGAATGATAG
Organism: Sequoia sempervirens; assembly: GCA_007258455.2. NCBI lineage: Eukaryota > Viridiplantae > Streptophyta > Pinopsida > Cupressales > Cupressaceae > Sequoia > Sequoia sempervirens. The sequence goes on along the minus strand of VDFB02281492.1, from coordinate 451,158,035 downwards.
CTTAGGTCAGATATAAATGATGATTGCTATAAGCATCATCATCGTTTATATAAGATCAATCGCTCTTCATATTTAATATTTATAAAATAAGTAAAATCGAATTTTATAATGCATGTATAAAATCGAATTTAAATAAATGATGTTCAAAATACACATTGAATAAAATTCAGAATTCATATAATATATATCCACCATGTGTGAGGAGGTATATGTGTTAAGTATGTTTAACCGAATGATAATCGGTTGTAAAGGAAACCCGCACGCCCAAAGGGACACGTCCCTTGAGTGGACGTGTCTCCACGTGTGGAGACACGTCATCTCAAGAGACGTGTCCCTTGGGGGCGGGTCTCCTTACATATAAAAAGGAGTTCCACTCTTGATATGCAAACATCAAAATTTATTAATGTTCTGCAATCAGTACATTCAGCATTAAGAGAAGAAATCTGAAAATTGTCTTTGACTTAGAATTTCTCACACATAATTTCAGACTTCAGTTTATTCTTAGATTTTTAGGATCCTATTTGATAAAGATTTGATTACATTTACATGGTATCAGAGCCAAGTTGTGTGAATCCAAATCAAATCTAGATATCAAATTGCTCTAGAAAATTCGTATTTTAAAAAAAAAATCGAATTCATATCTCTTCATAATGTCAAGTATGATCAGATTTGAAGATTGTCTTGCAGGAGCAGACAACTTCACATCACGGAAATTTAGAATCATGATGATCCTTAAAGAGAATAAATTAGACTCACTTGTGAGAGAAAATAAAAAGGACCCAGAGGCTGATCCTGAGAAAACTCAATGGATTGAAAACAATGAAAAAGCCATGAAAATCTTAGTAGATGCAGTTAGGGATTATATAGTGCCCATCTTAGCAAAACATGAAACTGCATATCATATGTTCAAATCTCTTGAGAGTACCTATGAGATCAACAACACCAGTAGGACTCTTGCATTAAAGAGGCAAATCAACAATGCTCAAATAAACAAAGGAGAGTCCATTAATGCATACTTCATGAGGATCATTGAACTAAGGGATCAATTATCCACAATTGGATATCAGATTGATAGCAAAGAGTTAACTCTAATTTCACTAGGAGGCCTACCAAACTCATGGGAGTCATTTGTTCAAGGAATAAGTGCAAGATCTAAACTCCCTAAGTTTGACAGGCTAAGAACTGAATGCCTTCAAGAAGAAACAAGACTCTCCACAAAAGAAAATAAACAGAAAAACATAGATGAAGACATTCATGTACTCAACACATCGTCTAATAAAAAGAATAAGAAAAACTCCTACAAGAAAGGATCTTTTAAAAGAAAGAGAAATTCCAATGGAAAGGGATCTTCTTAGAAGAAAGACATCTCTCAAGTGCAATGCTTTAGATGTGATCAATATGGCCACTATGCAATGAAGTGCCCTGATAGATCAAAGCAACAAGCATCTTTTGCCAAAGTAGGAAAGACAAATTCAGATCTTGAATTTGAGAACTTTGTGTTCTATACAGCCTTATCTAGTCAAGTATCTAACAATATCAACAACTGGGTGATTGATAGTGGTTCTTCGAGGCACATCACAGGGTTTAGAGAACACTTAGACACTATGACTGAAGAGTCTGATGAAGAAGTAACAATTGGGGATGATTCTTCACATCAAGTAAAAGGGGTTGGAACTTGTTCCATCACAGTGAAATCTGGTCTCTCCCTTTAACTCATAGGAGTCTTATTTGTACTTGGAATAAAGAGGAATCTAATATCCATCTCTGCCCTTGAAGACAATGGATATAGAGTTACCTTTATGGATGGAAAAGTTCTAGCATGGCCTAAAAACTCAACTATCAAGAAAGCCCAAACCATAGGTGTAAGACAAGGGTACCTTTACAAACTTTGCACTGAAGTTAAACAAGCCCTTACCCTTGACACCTTTGAGTCAAATGAGATTTGGCATAGAAGATTAGGACACCTTCATTTCCGTGACCTATCTTCTATGGAAAAACTTGTAACAGGCTTACCTAAGTTAAAACCATCTCATGAAGGAACTTGTAAAGGTTGTGCCTTAGGAAAGAATTCAAAGGGATCTTTTCCCAATAGTTTGAGCAAAACCCTAAATGTGTTAGAACTGGTTCACTCAGACTTATGTGGACCCATGTCTGTACCTTCTAAAGCAGGATTTCTATACTATGTCATATTTATAGATGACTTCTCTAGGAAAACCTGGATCTATTTCCTTAAGTGTAAAGAGTCAATAGAAATCCTCAAAAGGTTCAAAGAGTTCAAAGCACTTTCGGAAAAATTCTCTGGGAAGAAAATAAAAACCTTAAGGACAGACAATGGGAAAGAATACACCTCTGAAATTTTTAAGGAATTTTGCATGAATGTTGGAATTAAGAGGGAGTTCACAGTTGCCTACAACCCTCAACAAAATGGGGTTGCTGAAAGGAAAAATAGAACCATTGTAGAAGTTGCTAAAGCAATGTTGCTTGACCAAAACATTGAAACCTCTTTCTGGGCAGAAGCCTCTAGGATTGCTGTCTACATCCAAAATAGATGTCCTCATTCTCATCTTGATAACAAAACTCTTGAAGAAGCCTTCACTGGCATAAAACCTGACATTAGTCATTTTAGGATTTTTGGCTGTCCCGTCTATATTCATGTGCCCAAAGAGAAGAGATTCAAATTAGAACCTTCTGGAAAGAAAGGGATATTTGTGGGATATAGTGAAACCTCCAAAGCCTACAGGATATTCGTACCCGGGCATAAACAAATTGAATTGAGCAGAGATGTTATCTTTGAAGAAGACATTGCATTCAAAAGGGCAAGAAGTTCTAGTGAGATAGAAACCTACTCCCCTAGAGTATCTGAAATGGAACCTGCTAATGAGATTCAAAGGGAGTATCCTGAGGAAGTGCCAAATGAACTTCTATCCACTTTAGATGAGAATACAGATGACAATGGTAGAAAGAGGCCACTTTGGGCTAGAAAGATGATCAAAGAAGCTGAGAATCATGCAGCACCCAAAGGAACGTTTAGGGAAAGTAAAAGACCCAAACGGTTCTCTAGCTATGTTACTCTAATGAACATCATAAATTTAGAACCTGCCAGTGTTACAGAAGCCTTCAGACATCAAGCATGGAAAGATGCAATGACGGAGGAATATCAGTCCATTCTAAAGAATGATGTATGGGATATAGTGCCTAGACCAAAAGAGAAATCTGTTGTCTCTTCCAAATGGCTCTTCAAAATCAAGCATGTCACGATGGCGATAGAAAAACATAAAGCTTTGTGGCAAGAGGTTTTTCTCAAAAGGAAGGCATTGATGAAGAAACATTTCCACAGACATCAAGTGAGAGCAGTGTTAGCCATTGCAGCAGCTAAAGGCTGGAAGATCCATCAAATGGATGTGAAAACTGCCTTCCTGAATGGAACCATTGAAGAGGAAGTATATTTGGAACAGCCTGAAGGTTTTGTGATACATAAACCTGACTCACATGTATGCAGACTAAAGAAAGCTCTCTATGGACTTAAACAGGCTCCCAGGGTTTGGTATGAAAGAATTGACAGCTATCTCTTGGGATTAGGATTTTCCAAGAATGAGCCGACTCCAATCTCTACTTCAAGGTAATCAAAGGTGATATGCTAATAATTATTTTATATGTTGATGACCTGCTGATAACAGGAGAAGATCACCTCATTACTCAAGGGAAGCAGATCTAATTTCTGAATTTGACATGAAAGACTTGGGCATTTTACACTACTTCCTAGGTTTAGAAGTATGGCAGAAATCAGAGGGCATTATACTAAACCAAGGGAAGTACACTATTGATATTCTGAAGAGATTTGGAATGTTGGATTGTAGACCATGTCTACACCTATGGAAACCAACCTTCACAAATTGAAAGAAGCAGCAGCAAAATCCAAGTGTGCAGATCCAACCCTTTACAGACAGATGATTGGATCCTTGATGTATCTGGTTAACACCAGACCTGATATTTGTTATGCAGTGAATGTTCTCAGCTAGTTCATGTGTGAACCAAAGGAAATTCACTTAATGGTTGTGAAACATATTTTGAGATATCTTCAAGGCACTATTGGATATGGTCTTCTTTACAAGAATGACAACTAGATCTACATGGGTACTCTGATTCAGATTGGGCTGGAAGTGTAACCGATCGAAAAGCACATCAGGATGTTGCTTCAGTTTAGGATCGACTATGATCTCCTGGATTTTGCACAAACAATCTTCAGTTGCACAGAGCTCAACTAAGTTGAATACATTGCAGCCTCAACGGGAGCAAGAGAATCAGTTTGGCTCGTAAATTGCTTGTGGGACTCTTTGGTGAGCCCTTGAATCCTACAATTATTCATTGTGATAATCAAAGTTGCATCAAACTCTCTGTAAATCTGCCTTTCATGATAGATCTACATTGAGAGCCCCTATTATCTAAGAGATATGGTGGAAAGGAAAGTGATTCAGTTGGAGTATATCAGTACAAATGATCAAATCAGAACATTCTCACCAAGCCTCTCTCCCGAATCAAGATAGAGCACTTCAGGAAGAAACTTGGTATGGTTGAAATGTAAGAGGTGGTTTGATTTAATTAATCTAATTAATTAAGTTGTCCAAAATAATGATTATTTTATGAGGATGACTAATTGATTATTTTAATTAAATTAAAAAGTGGTATTAAGTTAATTATTTATAAAGTTATCAAATAAATAAATATTAAAAGGTAACTTTATATTTAATTAATTTAATAAAGTGACTTAAATAAAATAATATATCATAAAGTCACTTAATAAAAATAAAATAATATTCTGGAAGCTTCTAGATTTTGGGCCGACCTCTTGGTGAAAAAGAATAAATAGGTGAGGCCAGCCATTGTTTCATTCATCCAGGAATTGTTGTTTGAATTGATGACTTTTGGTGGTGGAGAAGCCAGCTAGGGTTTCAGCCATTGGAGGACCTTTGGGGACGAAAACCCTCATTGGTTACGCAATTTTGAGGCTGTGAGATACCAGCTGAATTATTGCTGATTGTGGGCTTTACTTCAGAAGTCCAATCTTGTGCTTCATTGTGGAAATTATTTGAGTACAATAGCTGATGTATTATTGTACTTATTTTGAGTAAAGTATTTGACTTGCAACAGCTGATGTATTGTTGCATTTGATGGAGAAGTTACTTCAGCAGCTGATGTATTGCTGAGATTGATTATTTTATTGAGCAAATTTGTGGAGATTCAATTTGGAGAATAATTGCTGACTTGTGATTTATCATTTCATCATCTTAAGGAGTGATATTTTGTAAAGTTTCAGTTGCATTTTCAGACCTTCATAATCTGTTGTCATGGAGGTTGATCAGCCTATGTGAGTCTCATGTTTTTGCTCATATCTTTCGATTGAGGAGGCCAATCATTCTGGGTATTGTTGTATTCAATTCCTATCGTCAAGACAATCGTTTTAAGGGCAAATTGGAGGGCGTTTGGTGCTGCAATTAATTATCTAAACTTTTGCCAGGCAAGAACAGGGGCAGCAGCTTGAGCATTTCGATTTGAGCTTGGAAGGTGCCTATCACATTGGATTTTTATTGTTTCTTCATCAACAACATTGGGCGCCATCATTACCAGGTTCTTCTTGCATTTACTAAGTAGTTTGCATTGTCATCATAGGCATTTTAGTTGCTGCTGTAAGTGAATACTCAGAAAATCAGATTTGGCACTATTGTCAAACAATTGTAAGCCAGGAGTCTTGGCCAATTCATAGCATCATTGTAGTAGACATTTTATTGCAAAGAAAGAGATATAAGTTGTTGGTCAAATACTATTGTAATTGAATATGTTATTGTCATTCATGATCAGCTTATTAGTTTGCATGCCAATTGTTTGTCAAAATGTAAATTGGCTGTAGGTTTTCCTTTGGCATAAATAATGTTATAATATTGCATTTCATCTTAGAGACATTCATAGTTGTCATTGGCAATCATTGATACCATTGGAAACATTTAAAGAAACATCATTGGTGACGAGAAAGTCAAAACAAATCAATTAGAAGTTCTTATCAGCCTATATCAGCTTGCACACCAATTGTTTGACAAAATTCCCAAGGCAGCAAAAGAAGAGTTTTTGAGTCAGTTGGGCTAGGCTCATTACATAATTTGTTATTTATGTTTGAAATACAAATTGTTTATAAATTGTACTAATATATAAAGATGTTTAATGTGTAAACTCTTTTGTCATGTGTGTGACTCCATGACCTTATGGGCCTACTCCCTCTGTGTACATTATTGAAAGGTGACGATCTTTCTAATAATGAGCACTTATATTTGACATTGTAAAGTGACGACTCTACAATGATAAACTATCATGATAGATATCATGTGACTTGATATCTGTGGACATGTCATGATAGTATCTCTTGGACACTTTGATGGATATCATGGGACTTGATATCATCTGAAGATCATTGTGATCCTTAAGAGATAATCATGGTGGATATTTATATCCGTGGATATGCCATGAATTATGGTAGACATCATGTGACTTGATGTCAGTGCACATACCATAATGAAGATGTGTTATGAAGAATGTCATGTGACTTGACAACATTGAGAAAACATATCATATCTTCGATATCACGTGTGAAGGTGATATCTCCACTTATTTTGATTTGAAATATCTTCCCTAGCTAAGAGGGAGTGTTGATGAATGATAGCTTAGGTCAGATATAAACGATGATTGCTATAAGCATCATCATCGTTTATATAAGATCAATTGCTCTTCATATTTAATATTTCTAAAATAAGTAAAATCAAATTTTATAATGCATGTATAAAATCGAATTTAAATAAATGATGTTCAAAATACACATTGAATAAAATTCAGAATTCATATAATATATATCCGCCATGTGTGAGGGGGTATATGTGTTAAGTATGTTTAACCGAATGATAATCGGTTGTAAAGGAAACTCGCACGCCCAAAGGGACACGTCCCTTGAGCAGACGTGTCTCCACGTGTGGAGACACATCCTCTCAAGAGACGCATCCCTTGGGGGCGGGTCTCCTTACATACAAAAAGGAGTTCCACTCTTGATATGCAAACATCAAAATTTATTAATGTTCTGCAATCAGTACATTCAGCATTAAGAGAAGAAATCTGAAAATCATCTTTGACTTAGAATTTCTCACACAAAATTTCAGACCTTAGTTTATTCTTAGATTTTTAGGATCCTATTTGATAAAGATTTGATTACATTTACAATCATCTTCCCAAGTGTATGCCACACATGGGTGAGTGCCCCAATGGAAATCCCTGAAGAACAAAAGTTGCACTCTCCACCAAGGAGACGTTTTCATTATGAAATTCTGATCCCTTTCCCTGTAAACAATTATATGAAATTAACTGAATCACAGTCCCACAGATCCTAGTTCCATCTTCCGAAGATGGAAACACTCCATCCCAAAATGGATGATATGAATCTTGAACCAACCCACACTTGCACATCATCAAACCATCCATGTGTGGACTGAAAGAGAGGTGATGAGCACTCCTTACTATGCAGTCAAGGTGGAATGTGCATGATTGCGCCAATGGTAGACCTGCATAGTCATTGGGAATGCATGCCTCATCACTCGAATCAGGAGGTGACTCACATCTCTGATCATGAAGGGCAGATTGGGTAGTTGCTCTGCAAGTCCTCTTTGCGAACCTGATAGCAAAATCCCTATTTGAAAGCACCTGGAGGTATTTTGATTGAATCCACGCTAGGGCATGCTTGATAGTTTGCAAACTAGATATAGAAGTACCCACTACTACCCTTGTCTTCCTCTCCTCCAATGGTGCTGACCACATGAGGTACTCCACAAACTTGTGTGTGCTGTCGAAACAAGTTAAGGTTTGGACAACCTTATCCTCGTAACTTTCAACTGCCCCTTGAGTCCTTGTGACTCAATAGGCTTATGCCTATCATCAGTCTTAAGTTCTTAACCAATGTATTACCCGAACTGCTGGCGGATGTAGGACACATGCTCCCACTAGAAGATGCCCTACAATCCTCATGCAAATAAGATGGGACAGCATGATGATTCAACACGCTAGTCACACAAGACTCCGCCTCCTCAGCACAAGACTCATCAATATCAATCTCTACCTCGCCAATGTAGAGACTAGTGCTCTTGTCATAGGTGGATACATGCACCTCACTGCTGGTTGGTCCGTACGGTGTATGCATCTCAACCTCTGATGTAACTGTGTTCTGAGCCCTCAATTGGCTATCCCTCAAAGGTGACTCATGATCACTATGGTGTAAGCTGTATGAAAACTTAGGAATGTTAGGACCATTCCTATTCTCAGGCCCTTGCAAACCTGAAACCTCCTTGTGCTCGACCACTTTTAGGGGTTCTCCCCTTAAACTATGAGTACCACTACCATCCGCAAGTGTCATAATAGCCATAAAGAATGGATATCTGCTATGGATGAAGAAGATTGAACCAAATTCAACTCCTCATAGAGCTCGTCAATCTAAATCTCTGATTCTTGAAGGGCTTTCTGAGTGCTTTTCAAGGAATCCTCAATGACAATAAGCTCATCAGTAAGCTTGCTCACTTCCCTTTCTTTCCCTTTAAGTGCATCATAGTAGATCCCGCTAAGCATGAGTAGGTGATCACTATTGGAGAGGAGCTGCAGGTAATTGGTCTTCATTACGACTAACGCTTCTCTGAATGCCTGTGAATTGAAAAGGGAAAGTTCTCCATTAGGGTCCTTGTGTACTCTTGAAGACCTCCAACAATATTTGGCCATCAACTTAAGGGTGCCATCAAAATGTCTAATGGCTGCACTAATTTGGTCTTCACTCACCTTCAATTGTCCTGTTAACTGATTAGACCCCTTAGTCTGATCAGCCTCATATAAAATTTCTGATTTGCAAACAACGTCATGCAACACAAAATCAGATTTTTTTTCAAGGCTGAAATCAACTCCATGAGTTCCAAAATTGTCATCCTTCATGCCTAACCCTATAGATGAGGTTAGGTTAGCAGTATAGTCAATAGTAGATCCATTCCAAACAAAATCCATGTCATATGTAGGGGCCATCACACTTGAATCCCATGTGCTAAAATGCTGTTCGCTTTGTCTAGGGAAGATGCGACCACTGATTTCTTCATGACTTGTGCCCTTTGTGAATAAGCTCAATAAACCATTGTGCAACTCCCAAGTACGAGTATCATAACTATCACCACTTTGCGTAGGCTTGGTTTGAGGTTCAAACCAAACACCACTTGTATCATCATCATTGGAATGAAATGTAGAACCATCTCCCTCAACTGATTTGAAGGCTTCCACATCTCTGCTCACAGTATACACATCACTAGGTGCCAAACCCTGGGGTGCACCACACCTAAAACTAGTCTTGTTGCCTACTGCAACATCTATCGCATGTTTGAAAATTACCCCTGCAAGTGATGATCGCTCTTTAGATGTGGCTTCAATAGATGTTTGGTTTTCAGATTTACTTTCCTCATTACTTGTTACCACCCCTTGACCAATGCAATACTATTGATCAAGCTCCTCAGGAACACCTGTAAATTGCAATTCACATTGAAGCAATTCATCTTCCTTAGCCAATGTTTAGATTTTGCAACCATCCTTAAATATGCCTTTTTCCTGTCAGGGTCCTTCAATAGCATGTACAATTCCTACATCAGCTCAAACATAGATTTATTTGTAGTCATCTTTAACCCTCGCTTCTAACAATTGTCAAAAAGAGGCACAGAAATAGACATGTAGGGGTTGGTCACCAACATGCAAAATATGTAAACCACTCAAACTGAAATAAGAATGCAAGTCACTTACAAAGCAATCTGAATTGATAACCCCCTCAGGGTGGTAGGAAAACCAGCTCTAATACCACTATAATGTCCCACCCCAATCTGAGTTTGGACTTGCGATTTTGCTTGATTTAATTTCTGTTTGACAGATGGAACATTTTGTTAAAGACTTAATAAGCTAATTGATCTGGTCGCTTTCAAAGACTTGGAGATTCGCAATTTGCATATATTAAACTTAAATTAAAGAATCCATCATATATTGCACTATTTAATAAGAACACATCATACATTTCATTTGTTGATTTCATGATAAACTCCCAATACATCAGAAGAAAATGTATAAATACCTCAATAATCTTTCTAATCAGCAATAAACATAAGCATACATTCAAACTATCAAAGTTCAGTCTGAATATAATGTACCGGTATGACTGATTTGCAGTGCCTGATGGAATTTCTTTGACTAGCAAGATATAGAATAGACTGAGTATAAAACCCAATGTTGGTTATGAAGTTGACACCTGCACAATGGACACATCCAACCCACTGTCCATGGCTCCTGCAGATGATTTTGGAGCTATCTCGTGCCCTATAAAGGTCATGGTTTCAAGCTAATGACCCATGTGAAAGCTAGGAGGGTGTGTTTTGGCGGCTTCCTCAAAGTCCCACGTCCAGGCTTAGACAATAGGTAGCAACAGATATGTTAGCTATAGCAAACTATTTAATTATACCTGCATTCTCCTTCTAGACTTCGCCCCCAATGATGACAAATCCTTCTATGAATGTTTGCGCCTTATGTAGGAGCAAATTTCCAAACGTCCCGGCTGTATGCAAAAATTAATCCAACAAACCCTACGCCTAGCTGATTGAGTTAAGTTCTTTCTTCAGGAACTCTATTATTTTCTATGTCTTTCAACAATGGATAATAATAAAGAGATTTAGAGAGTATTTAATCACGGCGTCCTTGCCTTGCCTGGCAACTCCATGCCTGGAAACCCTTGGATACTTCTTTCAAAAACCTTTGTAAAATCCTTGCTTGACAATGATGAATAAATCTCAGATTTCTTGATTAATCCTTCAAACCCTTATTTTGAATCCTTTCCTATAATCGTGAAGCACAAGCACAACCCCTGAAATAGAGTTGTCTGTGAGCAGGCTTGGAAGATCTTTTACTTTTGCACCTTGTTGTTCCTCTTGAGGGATTTCATCCTCAAAAAGCTATGGCTTTCACAACTAGCAAACCCTTGCTTTAGCTCTTCTCAAAATTTGTGCAAACAAGAATGAATGAAAAAGCATTAAGTATGCTTTTTATACTTCCCCAAAAGCCCACGTCCCACATGGCCTTTTAATGCTTTTAAATTATATTTGCTTTTGATGGTCATTTAAATATTTCATCTCATAAAGTTAAGGGGTCAAATCATAAAAATAATAATACTTTATGCAAAAGTCTCATAACACCTTTTAACCCTCTATAGCACCATTTTATAAAGTCGTCCATAATAATTAATATTATTAAAGTTAAATTGGATTAACTTTAATAATATAGATTAAATCATTAACTCCCAGATAAATACCAATATCAACTCATGGGAGTAGTCCATCAACTTTCCAGATATAGGTATGATATCAGCTGACCATTCCATGACTTACGATGAATAGTGAGTATGAACAACACATCCAAGTGACTTACTGAAAATAGTAAGTGTGGGTCAAAGTGTCCTGAATGGCATCCGAAAGGCACACCAAAAATAAGTTGGGGCACTGAGCTGAAGAGTATTGAAATAAGCACCAAAAGGCCTGCTGAAGAGTATTGAAATAAGCACCAAAAGGCTTGCTGAAGAGCCATAGATCACCCTCAAAGGGGTCCCCTAAACACCATGTTAGCCTACGGGGACCATAGTCATAGGCTAACCACAAATTCTGTCCACTAGCTAGGAAAAGGGGACATTACAAAGGTGCTCTCCAAAACCCTCTTTACAATTTAGCATTTATTACAAAACATGTCAAAAGAGTGCTCCAAGTGAGTTATCTTCACTTTTGTAAATCCTTAATTTTTTTTCCTGCTTTTATAGATGACTTGAGGACTGGACAAAACAACCTGAGAAATGACATCCGTTGGTCAAGATGGAATAAGCAATAAATACATTGTGGATAAAAACAGGATGCTCAGTTTTCATAGCCAACACTCTGACAGATGGCTTAAGTGAGAAACAAGAGAACAGCCTGCAAAACATGAGTTTCCCTGAGGGAAACAAACAACTAATCCTTGATGAATCACAAGCCCCCTCAGAATTATTTGCTTGAAAGATGTCCTTGCAAAATATTTTTGTATAAAGGTCAAATGCATTATAAATATAGAGAGTATGGGAACACTTTCACATGTGAGAAGAGAAATGTCATTGCATTGTGGGCAAAATGATATAATCTAGATGAAGAGAAAGGATTACATGAAGAGCAATGTTGGTCACATTATTTCAGACAATATGTTTTTAGTTACAATACATTATTAGAAGGCATAAGCCCATAGGGTGGTATGTTGTAAATTAATCTTAGTCTATTTACTTTGATCAATTACAACTCTGCTTGAAACACAATTTTATGAACACATCATAAATGATGATTGGTTGCCTTATATGAAAGATTGAATTTCTTGAACTATTTATGCTGGCTGAATTTGAGTGATCAATCTTATATTCTAGCATTTAATGAAATTATTCTGTTCTGCTTGGAAGTCTTGTGATATTGGACATTGCTTCATGTTTCCTACTATATCTTTTATCTTTTTTTATAATTCTTCAGGGAATTATGTGCTTTGTGTACGACCTGCAACTTCTGATAAGTCCATTCTGGAGGGTGAAAGACCACCTTCCTTTGAGTGGTCAGAGGATTTGAAAGGTGTGAAAGCTGTCCGTGTTTCAGGGCTCTTTGAAAAATTAACATATCACATAAAAAAAAAACTCAGTGGTCAACCTACACAATCATCCTTCAGCACCATTCATTGTGGTCCAAAGATGACAGATACAAAGTTCAAAGATCTTTATTTTCTTGTTAGAACTACAAGAAGGAAGGTGCCCGTGACTGGACATCATACTTCTGAGCAACGAGGCTCAGAGTCCTCTAGAGTTGCATTCTATGAACAACAGGATATCTTGATTTTACCAACCATTCAGGTTTTTAATCTTCTTGAGGTGGAAATTGCAGTGTCATCAGGTGATTGTTTAGTTAAGTACCATTGGAAGGAATATTTGTGAAAAATGTTAATCACTTCTTCTTTTCATGGTTTCTAATTAGTTATTTTATGTACAGAGACAAATGCAGATGAAATACATGAACATAGTGGCAATCATGCTATTGTTCAAGGTGGATGTAAAACCTATATGTATGAAGATCTTAGCAATCTTTTCCTAACTGTAACACTTCGTGATCTGAAACAAAAGAGCAATCCAGTAAATGTTGGTGAATTGGGAAAACTGGCTCACAATAGTAAAGGTGACATGCATGGTCTAGATGTTGAATTGGATTTTGGGAATGGGAAAAACTTTGCTATGCTGAGGTTATCACGAGGAGAAACAGGCTTTTTAGAAGTGAGTAAAGAAAAGTAAAACACATTTTATCATGAAAATTTATTGTCAATTGTGTAGAGTGCACACAAAGCTAGTTATCTTAATGAGTGACAGACCTCTTCTTGTGCTGGGTTGGTGCAGGCTATTATTTATACACGTTATGCACTAAAAAATGACACTGATATGATTCTCGTTTGTTTCGCCTCAGAACAGAAGACATTCTTTCTTTGGTATGTCATGTTAAAATAGAAATTAGTGTTTCCATCATTTGAGCGAGCACTGTTGCATTTATTTTCAGTCCAATGCTGATCCATATTTCTTTATTTCAGGCGAGGGAAAGGCAAAAAGCATCATGAATCAATGTCATCAGGACATGGAATACTTCTCAATCCCAAATCCAAA
>VDFB02281492.1:451101996-451144146 GCA_007258455.2 Sequoia sempervirens | reverse complement strand
GTCCACCCTTCCCAAAATTGCTTGTACTCAAATAATTCTATTGCCATCCCAAAATCATCATGCTGAACCAAATTGAAGCTGAATATGATCCCTGGGTCCCAAATCAACCTAGGAGAAGGATAGCACCAACTAATGTAAGCACTGCACTGCTGGATGCCAACACAAGAGACCTCCCGATTAAAATTAAACTAAAACACTATGGGAGTAAACTCTAGAAAGCCAACATTGGCTACCTCATCTTCAACTGTTGTACTGCAAACCCAAGTGATACCAGGATTCCAAATCATCCTCAGGAAAACTATTCTTCTAATCCGTTGCGCTACTCTGATTAAAACACCTGAATACCCAAAGTGGAGCAGCATATCTCGGTCCACAAAAGACAAAGCACTAATCATGTCAGTGTTCGGGTCCCATATGAGTCTGTAGAACCTGCAAACCTTGCTAACACAATTCTGATCAGCAATAAAAATGTTTTCAAGCATGTCTTTAAACCAATGCCAAACCAAGAGCAATGCTCCACACTCCATCTCAATCCAAAAGGATATACAATCACTGGAAAAACTCCAAGAAATCTTCACATATTTCACTTCAAGAGCCTCAATTTGACAAATCAAATCAGTTAATAACTCGCTGCCCCAAACAGTAATGTATGAATTGTTACCAAGAAATCCACTGTCAATCATCAATGTACACCCATACCTGAACTTTGACCATACTGAATCATTCCCTTGCTCATCTGAGGCAGAAATTCAGTCCATATAAGAGATGGAGAGACCTGAAAATGAATAAACCAGCTTCCTAACAGGTCTGAAATAAACATCTTAGGATCTGATTTTTGGAAAATCAGCATCCAAGAAGACAAGCAGCAGCTGCAATATAAGAATATTTCATCAAAACTGACATCAATCAAAGGACTGAAATTTTGGGACTTATCTCTCCAACAAACCTTCTTTTTATGCATACCAATCTTCATATGAATATACTTGAGACCCTAAATACTAATTTTCAATTGAAGACATCTCCCAACACATGAGCAAATAATCACAACTACATTCTGAGAATAATGTGTTGGTCTATCCAATTGAGAATTACCTTCTTTCCAAGTAATGTCGGGATCCCAAACCAACAATAATGAAGAACCACTTCTTAGAACGGAGAACTGCTCTCACCTGAATACTCTAATTTACTCGTTCCATCTGAATTGCCACTTCTTGAAACTCCAAGAAGTATTCAACCAACCTTTGTTCGTTGAAGAGATCGAATCCAGAATCTTGTGATATGATTTGTCAGAAAAATTCCATGAATCTTTCATCAAATACAATTCTGAAATCAATCACTCTAAGAGAAGATGGTGTAGTACTAAATTCTGACAAGAGCCTCACAAGCATCCTCATCAAATAATAAATAAAATCCTCATCAATACGCCAATCAACTCTTTGCCGATGATCACTAAGAATATCTTCATTTCTTTGTGATCCAAGAGTTACCATTTCTTGCTGAATAGATGCACTAGGAGCAGCAGTAGATTCAACTTCATGCAACTCATGTATCAACTCTCCCATGCTGGAAGAAGTACTATGATTTCCTTCTTCAATAATTTCTGAAGTAATTCCTTCATCATTTTCAAAAAAAGGATTTACATAAACCTTACTAGCACCTTCTTCATACAAGAAATTGTCAAAAGCCTGAAAAACTTGCTAATGAGAATTTGAATGCTTTGATCTCTCAGGACAGCATTCCAAATCATATGTTTCTTGTATGAGCTCCAACTCATCAAGAATTTTCTGAAGCTCCTTTGCTCTTCTTTTGTTTTCTTGCTCCCATGAATAATGAACAGCAGAAATCTGATTCTCTGCTTCAATTAGAGACTCATGCACTTCTTGCAACTTGGCGTTGGTAAACTCATTCCATTTCAATGCCTTGTCAACAATTTTGGTCATGTTGTCTTTGTCACAAATGATGTGCAAAAGACTAGATTTAATTTCCTCCAAGACAAACTTAATGGACTTCATATCATCAATTGGAATGCAACATACAACTTCTCCCCTAGGCACATCATAAATCAAATGTTGTACCTTCCTATGAAGTCTATCAAGTTTTGACAAAACTTGAATACCATTTTCAGCAGTGTGTGAACTTGAGTTGCAATCTTCATACACTGGTTGAGCTGGTGTAGAACAACTTTGATGGATAAAGATTTCAAAGATCGTTTGAGTTGTACTCTTCAATTTGTCTTGCATGTGATGAACACTCTTCATCATTCCGTCCATAGTGCCTTCCAATTCCTTAGCCTTCTGTCTTAGTTTTGCTTCGGGTGAAGAGAAATCTGCCTTATAACTACTAGAAGCTTCTCCTTTCATGCTGTCTTCTACATATGATTCAAGGGAATTGATCAAATCAGTTTTGAAGTGGGAAGAGACTTCAGCTTCATCTTTCTCCTTCTCCTCCTTAACTTGACTTTCAAACCAGCATTCTCCGGAATTGTGAAGAAGCAAATTGCTGGTTGAACAAGTATCTTCTTCTAACCGAACTTCTCCTTCATTTGGATCTGCACTTGTGACTTCTTTAGTCACATTACATTCTTCAATAGAATGTCTGGATTCTTCATGTGATTCAAGAACTGTTGTGGGCATATGGCTTTCATCCATTGAATGCATGGACGAGAGCAAATCCATAGATACCCCTTGAACTTTTGCAATGAATTCAAAGGGATTCCAACTTTCCTCCTCTTTAGCTTCAGAAATCTCCTCTTTGTTTTCAACCATCTTCTTCAAAAATGGTTTCAACTTTTCTTCACACTAACTGAACATTTCATTAACTACAAATCAGCAGTGGGAGAAATCTGCTCTTCACGTTCATAGGCATTCTTTAGAAGGGATTGAACACTTTTGGGAAGAGAATCAGCTTCGTTGATGTGTCAATTAGAACATTCTTAACAGCTGCAAACATCCCCTCTTCTTGCTCACTCCAAGTCGAAGTGAAAAGATAATTAAACAAATGGTAAATCTGATTTTCCATCTCCAATTCTATTAGAAGGACGCAAGTTCTTATTTTTGAAAATGTCTTTAAAACAACAGCCCTTCTTGGAAAAAGAGCACTCCTAGTTTCATCTAAATCCTGAAAACTCTCCACAATCATACTTAATATGATCTTCATCGTTTCTTCATCATAGGGCAATTGTAGGTCCACAATTCTTATCACTTCCATGAAGCAAGAAGAAATCAACAACTTGGTTTCTTCATCTGGATGCCTTAGCCAATAGGGCTGATTCAGATAGGTTACTACAGGTGCTAACGCAAGCTACATCTCCTCAGAAGGTGATTGTTGCACTTGTCTCAAACATTGTTCTAGCAAATGAAGAATGTTCTCTTCATGTTCCCTTGACTGAAATTCTTTGTCAAGTCTTTTCCCAACCATATAGAGAGTCTCTGCCAACTTCATCTCTTCTTCATTAGCCATGCCTAACTACCAACTTCAAACTGAACTCAAAATCTGCCCACAAGCTTAACAATTATTGATTTTATGCGCGGTAGTCAACACACTTGCGCAAAGAATTATCCTTCTTCACAAGAACTACTACTGGACCAAAATGAGTTTCTTGATTCCTTAAAGCCTCTGAAAAAGTATCAATCTTAGGCCATTGAAACTGAACTCTGTTCTAACTCTCGTGTAGAATTTGATTCCTTTTTCACTCATCTGTCAAATGACTCTATTTTTCTCACAGGATGGCAAGATCTTCTGCTATGATACCACTGAAATATGCCAACCAATTTTTTCCCCAATTTTACACAACACAAACAAGCACTACGCCAATAGATTAGCGTTAGCCCCCAACATGATATTCAATTTAAATGCACTCAACGCCAAGAATGTTCACCAAGATCCTTGGAAGGCGAGGTGATAGCATATGGCAGAGGAAACTGAACAATAACTGGAAAGCAAATTACAATTGAAAGTAAGCAGGCGGTGAACCAGCCATGAAAGATTTCTTCGCTACCACTTATTCAGTGGGGGGAAAGATTACAAAGCAAAACTAATTCATCCACTGCGGCGGGCATCCACTCATGAGTGGGAATTCGCCACTTTTCAGTGGGTACAAAATGAGAGATTATTAAGTTCATTCTCCACACTAGCGGTAAACCATCCAGGGGTTACAAATATGAGGAATTAAGCACGAGTAAATGCAGAAATATAAATGACTAAACAGTACTACTGTTTCAGCCTTACAATGCTAAGTATCTACAAGTACAAAATGTTTATTACA
Organism: Sequoia sempervirens; assembly: GCA_007258455.2. Lineage (NCBI taxonomy): Eukaryota > Viridiplantae > Streptophyta > Pinopsida > Cupressales > Cupressaceae > Sequoia > Sequoia sempervirens. Next base: position 451,139,882 of record VDFB02281492.1, on the reverse strand, counting down.
ATGAATTTGCAATAGCAAATCTGCTCCAAACTCCTGCAATGTTTATACTACTGTAATGTCCCCATTTTAGTCAGTTCTTAGGAGCAGTTGAGTTAGCCTATCTCTTGGACCCCTGTAGGCTGACAGGATCCGGTTAGGGGGTTAGTGGCCGTTTTGGTGGGTGTTGTCATTTCCCACTGCTTCACTTCAGTAGTGGATTCAGTGCAGGCATCTGTAGCACAGTGTTTGCCAGCTTCTGACGGCACGGAAAAACACAGAGAATTGAGGGAGTTATGAATATTTTTGTGGTTAAGTTAAATATTTAACTAATTGGTATATTATAAAGTCAAGTTGACTTTATAAAAGTTAAAAAGCCACTTAAATATATTAAATTGATGACTTAAGGTGATAAAGAGAAAAATTAAATCACTTAAGTCTCTTAAAAGGTGCATTCACTTCATAAAGTGAAAATTATAAACTATTGCAATGATTTAAATACATTTTAAATGTATTTAATTGTAAAAGTGGCGTCACTTTTGGGAAATTGTGCCTTTTTGGGAATATAAGGCAAAAGGGGCAATTCAACCTGATGATTGATGATTATTTGAAATTGCTACTTTTATCTTCTCTGTGATTTTGTCTGAGACAAGGGTTACAGTGAATTTCTTCCATTGGAGAAACGAAAGATCTTCAGTGTTTTGCAAACTTGAGGCTGTGGAAGACCAGCTGAATCTTTGCTACAGGGATGGCTTCATTTTAGAAGTCAATTTGAGCTTCACCAGAGTTTTTATGTTCAGTTTATTTCCAATTTTCAATAAGGAAGGGTCTACAGTGATTGAGGCTCCTTCATTCAGCAGATCTGGCATCTAAGGAGCAAGTTGTATATCTTCCTTGGCTGGCCGTACCATTTCAGGCCTATGGCGTGTGCATTTGGGGTTGAGGCATTTGAACTAGAAGGCTGAAACCCCTTCTTCTGGAGCCTCCTATCCTTTCCATCTTGGTTGCCTGGTATTCTTCAATCATTTGCTACAGTTTCTGACAGGGAGAAACCAACACTAGGAGGCAGGCGTTGGATTTATTCAGTTTTCAGGATTCTTGACTGGCAAGCTCCAGAATTTCTTATTTAAATAATCTGGAGGTTTCCGGGTATGTTTGTTGTATGTAATTCCTTTGTTGCAGTTGTTTAACACTTAATACTATTGCAGTTTCTCAAATTTTGCTTAAATTTTAGTTTTATCAACATTTTATGCTTGGCGCACTTCCCAAAAATGGTCTTAAAACTCATGAAAAAACAAGCAAACACTTAAACAGACAGTTTTAGTTCAGAAGTTGAGGTTGAGTCAGCTGGGCTCATCACAACTACATTCCCAATTACAAATATGAGTAGAAATTCCAAAGAAATATGGCAAGAGAAGGGAATAACCAGGTCTGATTTATAGAAACAGCAAACTAAATGTTCAGACCAGCAAGTAATCTCCACTAATTTGTTCAAATCTCCACCCAAAAAGCTCCTATCTCCTCCAAATCGAATGCACATAGCACTAGAAGCATAAATACCCGAGAAATAGTGCATAACGTGGAAAAGTTGAGTCTGATATATGTAAAACCAGCAACCAATATGCAGACCAGCAAACTTAAACATTATCAAAACACAAATAAACCATCTAGGACATGGCGCCCTTCACCCAAGAGTACAATAATGCAAAAACATTGATTATTGGATGGCACAAGACACCATAACCAGCACAAAGAGATGGTACGGCCCTAGGAGAGGGCAACCTCTAAGAAATTAGAGACTCCAAAATAAAATCTGCAAATGCACAAGAATGATCGCCTATAGCATAGTGTTGGCGTAAAAACTAACACCTCTGGAGTGCAAGTTTGTACGGACAGCTATGCACACTACGTAATGAGTGCTCTTCAAATTAGAAGGGGAAGCTCCCTCGTAGTGCTGGAATGCATGGAAAAGAAAAGTAATCTAAGTCCTATCTTTTTGTTCTCAGTTGGAAGAGGCACAAGGTTAAGAAAACCAAGAACGTTGCAGCTAAAGATTTTTTGGTTTCGCAGATCATTAACTACAACTAAGCTAACTACTTTAAACCTATCCAATTTCCTCAAGAAAACAGAGCATGAGGAAATGGAGCAGGAATGTTCTAATACGATAAACTTCAGGTACAGTTTCACAACGTGAAGGCAAGGTGGGAACAACTATTTGCTCAACTAGAAAGAAGTTTATTGGAAACGACAAATATACGATAAACCGGGTACAACTCACAACATGAAGGCAAGGTGGGCACAACTATCTGCTTGTCTGAATAAGTTTATTATCACACACATCATACGATAAGCTTTAGGTACAGATTCTCAACTTGAAGGCAAGGTGGGCACAACTATTTGCTCAATCTGAATAGGCTTATTAGAAACACAACACAAAGGATAGCCAACTAGGATAGTAAATTGCATAGACGAGACACGCATACAATTTATGATTGAACTAGCCACTATATCTAACTAAGATAAGCATTCACCATAATAACTGCATGAAACTCGAGTGGCATAACAATTCATCATTATAATAAACACTTGTGAACAGATAAAAAATAGCAATTCTACAGGCAAGGTGGGCACAGCATGTATGCTATCATGCAAAAGTTCCTTACAAATGAGCTGAAAGCTCTTATTTATAGACATCAAAGGTGTAGGGAACCCTAAAATCACCTTGAGTCAACTACAGTCTTGTAATGCATGCAAGATTTATTGTTAAACCCTATTAAAGCAAACTATACAGTTAACTGGAAAGCTACCATCAGTTAACTGGAACAATTAATCTAAATGGACAATGTGCAAGCATGCACATCCTTATTGAAAGCAAGTTAACTGGAACACTACCATCAGTTAACGTAAACCCTAATAAAACTCCAAGTCCTGCAAGATATCGAGGATAAAGATAGACATGTGTGGACCCCGCAAAGAGAACTGAAGATGAAAGTCGAGTTCTAATTGCATGCTCCGGATTCTGTCCTCGTAGACAACTGCAGGTTCTAAATTATTGAAGAAAATCGCCCATTTTAATGTTTGCATGCAAAAAGTCGAATTTAATATTATTTTTGGTAAATTAGCAACAATCTCAGCATCTGGATTCCAAAAATTCAAAAATTAACTCTCCAGGCGTCCATTTGCACAAGTTATGAGATTTTTCGCTAACTTCCTACTTTATAGCTCACTGAAAGTTACAATTGCCCCCGTTCAGCTTTGATTTTTGGGTGACTGAGTGAGGCTGTGACTGAATTGAGATATCCACCATGAAACCAGCAGGGCAAGGATGAAATGTCTGCTGGGAGCTGCAACTGCTAAAATCAACGTTTGACACCTCAAAAAATTAAGCGCCTTTGATTAAATTGATGCAAGATCTCAGACAGTCATTTTTCCGTTCTTCCATCTAATGCTTCAAATTGTTGTTGACGGAGAACGATGAACCCTACTGACTGAATGGTAGGCTCACTGCGTGACTGGAAGTCTTCTGCATCCAATGACTGTATATAAGGCACCAGAAGACTGCATCAGGGACCCCAAAAGCAAGGGCGCCCCTAGCCTGTGAAGGCTCAAACACCATTTTATCAAAAGTGCAACTTTCAACTAGATAGCCTATTTTGACCCTCGATACCGGGAGCTAGAGTGCTCCAATTCGCGCACCGTCTGTCACGGTTGCTTAGAATGTCGGATTGACTGGCTGACTGGTGCGTTGCGAAGCTAGACTAGATTAGAAAAGATGTTAGGAAGATGACATCTGCAAATACCATAATCTGATGGGCCATATTCAAGGGCGCCTCTAGGCTGCAGGGGCTCAAAAAACTATGAACTCACCATCCTTTGTAATATGCAACCTCGTGTACCTTCAGCTTCTGACGTCAGCTACCAGAGTTCTACAACTCGGATGACTTCGCCGGATAGCTCGTCGGATAGCTGGGCTAATTCTGAAGACATTGACTACATTTGCAAGCAAAAGCAACAAGATTTGGGCCTTAAAGCAGAAGGGCGCCCCTGGGCTACAAGGGCTCAAATCTGCTTTTTGCTAAAAATCTTCATTTGTTTGATCTTTGTAATCCCCCCGTTCTGGCCACTGAAACGACCATGCAGGAGTATAATTTCATCGTGAAGTGCTTCTCAATCATCACATATCTCGTTCTGAGTCTCAGGTTCAGGTTTTGAGCTCCAGGTACTTACCAATTGCTGCTTATGACTGACATGACACTGACCAAAGTCCATGCTTGACTAGCCCAAAAACTGTATTTTCACATCATTTTAGCAAGGTTTAGACTCTTTTAAGCAAAATGCCTTAATGAAGCAAAAAAAATTTGGTTTGTGTACAACACATAGGAAATGATTGAGAAAATACCCATATGCAAATTAAAATCACTTCAAAAGCTGTAAATGAAAACTCGTTTCAAACATGCTTGAACCGACAAGTACAAAACTGGAAATTATTACCAAAATCTTCAAAATCTTCCAACGATGAAGCTCGATATGCACTTCTGAATGAAGCACACTCCCAATTGACCATCTAGGGGACCATAGTTTCACGCCCGAAGAATGGAGTAAATTTGCTAAGCTTTCCCTTGCTGGATTCTGGATTTCAAACGAGCAACATAACTTTACAATATTTTCCAAAGATGAGAATGAACATGCAAAGCATCAATAAATAGGCTCTTCAGCTGGAAAATGAATCAACTTGAAACTCCAACAAGAAACTCTTCAGCTTCCTCCAAGGAACGCCACCTCTCATGTTGCACTTTATTTGAATTATTAAAACATTACTCATCTCCCTCTAGGCGTCCATTTACAAGTTGCACAATAAATCATTTAATATAAATATTAAATGCTCAAATGAACCCCTTTATGACCCCTTTTTAAAAACAACTTGAAGTTGTTGCCTAGGCTCAAGGTACAAACTCAAATTATAAAATTGACCAAGTGTTGAAATTCAGTCCAAAGGAGAGATAGAAGCCAAAACCAAAACCAACGCCCAAATTGATTTTGCCAGAAATAGAATGATGACTTGAGCTGAGCTACTGATAATGCCACTGCCACAATAGACTTACTAAAAATAGCCAATGCCAAAAATAGTAAGTTAACTCAAATCAATAGAAGACCACCCTGAACAGCCTCACTACCCAAAATAGAAATGTGAACTGCAGATGATTGAACTGCTGCTAGAATGATATTGCTAAAAATAGAACTTACTAAAAATAGTAAATTCTGAAAAGTTGCTCAACTCCCTTTGCATGTTATATCATTGTGAAGCTTTCTGAAAACCCAGAAAGAATCCGCAATCCAAATCTCAAAACTCCAATGTGCTAGCTAAAAATAGCAAGTTCCGGAAAAGGTTGTCTGATGGAGATGCATGTCACACCATTCTAAACCTCTCCAAAAATCCAGAAAACATCACTAGACATGCATCAAAAACTCTAACATGCAAACCTTCAAAAATGTATCAGAATCCCTATAAAATAGGAAACCCTAATTTTACCTCTAATGAGCCTACGGGCTTCCAAAAATAGGCTATCAGTCACTAAAGGGCGTATGGCTAAATTGGGGACATTACAAGATCCCATGGACCTATGAGCTGATGTTTTCTATATGAAAGAGTGTGCTCATTATGTACCTCATGAGTGGTTGATTCTCCGAACAATTCACTCTCCAAGTCAAAGAGATTGAAACTTTCATGAACACTCCTCTCCATAGGCTTTGTTTGGAAATCAAACCAACGCCCATCCAAACTAACATCATAGGCTGACTTGGAGTCTTCAACATATTTTCCTTTAATATACTCTTCTTCTGAAAGTGCACTAGTGGTCTCGACTCTCAACAATGTCATCATTTACATCTACATCACTAGTGTCATCAAGGAACTCGATGGTCACAATAATCGCATTAGATTGGTTTGGGCTTGCAATCAAGGCTGCTGTTTTGTCTTTTCTCTCATGCACCAACTCATCAATAGTAGTCACATGCATGTCTAAGAGGTCATCTTGGGTTTATGTCATACATTCTTCATGTGATTGTAGGCGATCATTGTCTTGGTTGTAGTCAGCTAGTTATTTATGTTCAATAAAACTATAGTTGTAATGCAAATAGTTAATGTAGTGTATGCCATATGTACCTAGGTAATTAAGTCCCGATTAGTTGTCGATGGGTTATTATGAAATGTCATGATGGTTGGTTTCTCAACCACCACCGAGCGCTATATGTACTGGAGCCCTTGTAGTTAGGAATATATTATTGATGGTACTATTGACATCTATGTTATTGTAATGCTAATACTTTACTGTTAGACAAATGAATAGAAGCATTCCTTAATTCATGCATCTCGGGTTCTGGAATATGTTGTATGTATCTATGTTTCGTGCATAACTTAGTTTACCTCCATAGTACATTGAAATACATCCTATGAGGCAAACATTTGGCACTGTTGCCGAGGAATGAACCCGGGTCACTCACGTGACAGGCGGAAAACTCACCACTATACTACAACGACTATGGAGGTAAACTAAGTTATGCACATAACATAGATACGTAATATGTAAACTAAATGTTTGCCTCACAGGATGTATTTCAACGTACTATGGAGGTAAACTAAGTTATGTACAGAACATAGATACGTACAACATATTCCAAAACCTGAGATGCATGAAATAAGGAATGCTTCTATTCATTTGTCCAACAGTAACGTATCAGCATTACAATAACATAGATGTCAATAGTACCATCAATAATATATTCCTAACTACAAGGACTCCAATACATATAGCGCTTGGCGATGGTTGAGAAACCAACCGTTGTGGCGTTTCATAACAACCCATTGACCACTAATTGGGACTTAATTACTCAAGTACATATGACATACACTACATTAATTATTTGCATTACAACTATAGATTTATTGAACATAAATAACTCGTTGACTACGGCTGACTAGGCCCGACTACAACTAAGACAATGACCGCCTACATCATCCCCTCCACAAAAGAAGTCGTCTTCCAGATGACATGACTAGCAAGAAAAGGGAATGGTACTACACATGACTAGTACATTGTTAGCAAACATAGTTATCCATAGTACGTTGTCATAATACTCTGAATGAATCTATCAGCAATCACCCAGAGAGGATCTTTCACCACTATGGATGATATTCTTCAAGAGGGGTTTCCTCCAAAATTTTGAGATGAACCAGATTCAATCTCCACACCACAAGGGTTTCGATTAGAGAAATAGAATAAACTAAATATACCAAATGGGCTCTCAATTCCCCTTTTTATAAGCTTTTTAGGGAACTTTCCAGAAACTCCCTTTTAAAATCACTTTATTAATTATTAAGCCTTTTAACTCCAAAAAGTGATTTATTTTATTTTAAAACATTTCTCGGCATCAAAGTCACTTTTCAACATCCCAATATTTAAAACTTTTCATCTCGGTTCCGACAAGCTATAACACTAAGGTGCCCTCTTAAATGTTTTAATTGAAATAACAACCTTAGAGAATTTAATTAAATATAGCTCATTAATACATCCAAATTACGGAAATGGTCGAAATGCATTGGAATCGAAAACTGACTATGTAGGAGTGATCCCAATGATGAAAGATGATGAATAGACTTGACTGGGGTGACTTACTATAAATAGATGCTCCCTCCAAGAATCTTGGAGCCAAAACTAGAAGCCAAAAATAACATCCAAAAGCATCATATAACTCCTCTAAATCATCTGAGCTCACTGGTAACATCAAATTACCCCTCTAATCAAGCTGACACAAACCTAGAAAGTCATCCCCAATTGTAGAGCAAGAGAACCCGAAAATGGGGACATTACATAGGCGCACGCACTGAAACATTGGATTTAATTTCTTCAACATTTTCACTTCTTTATAGAAGAGTGCCTCTTGTCTCACATGTGCAGTTGCCCATTGGATAGGGAATTTCAACATTTAAGCATCTTCACTATGATGGACACTTCCTTTCCCAAATGTACTTTCACTCAATTTCTTAATTGTTGTCTGTTTGTCTCTACTTGTTGCATGCTAATGCTTTGGGCAAGACAACTTGATAATATCTCTTTACCTTGGTGCACTTGAGCACTAGACTAAGTGCACTTGAAATTGTAGGTTATTGTCAATGCTTTCAAGACACCTATTTTTATTGGCACAAAGCTATACATTGGACTTGAAATTTTGTAATTTTTACAACCCTTATTGAAGTTTGTGTCTACTTCTTGAGGCGTGCTTGAACTCTTTTCCATGCGCCTATTCCATGCGCCTACTCATCTTTCTTCCTCATGTGCTTAAGCACTCTTCTTCCTCATGCACCTCAGCATTGTGGTCTTAACAGCCATTTATATTGGCACACTTACTATATCAAGTGTGCATCACTACTTTGAAGCCAATTTTCATATGTAAACAATTCTTTATAAGGGGCACAACAATCTCCAAGCACATCAATACACCATGTTTAAAAGATGCACCTAAATATTGAAAAATATTTGTTTTTTATAGTGGTAGCACTATTGATCACTAAAAAAATGGATAATGAGGACTCAATCTAAGAAAGCAAATGAATTTATTTATATGGCATGCCTTTTAGCTCCAAGTGAGTGCTCTAAATGACATTTTGAAACCTATCGAATAGTCCTTTGGTGATATGCATCTTTAATCCCTAGGTGTAAACCTTTTACATGTGAATGTGCACTTGCACCTAGAGGATGCACCTATCTCCATGACCTTAACCAATTTTCAGATTTGAAAGCCTCCTTTCTTGCATCAAGATGGGTGTTTTCAAGAGCCTCTTTCCATAATCTTAAAAACATAAGAACACGACAAAAAGATGACAAGATGAGGTAGACCATACAAAATTTGATAGTGAATTTGTGACGAAATGATATACTTCAGTTTTAAACTTGACACAATACAAAAGTTTTATATGGGTGCGCAATAAATAAGTTCTGTTTCAACTTACTTTTCTAATAGTAATTTTATGTCTACTAGTTGTTGAAATTGCTATTCAAAGACTTCTGCTTTTCATGTTAATTTGATACATGAATTGAATATAGTTTGATAATTATCGCAAGCTTTGTATTGTAGTTTTATTGATCAAAGTCTTGTAGCTTTGCGTGTAATTCTTCATATTTGATTAAAGGTAATTTATGTATCTGTTTTATCCAACTTAACCACATTATACTCATGATTTTTAGTTTCCGTCTTTAGCTGAAAAGAGTGAGTGTCTATTAGCCATTACAGGTTTTCTGTATTAGATATGAAACATAAAAGCCTCTTGTATCGTGCTTAAGTGTTGAATCACCTTCTTCCCTAGTCTAAGAACAAAAAGACAAGTTTACTTTTACTTTGCTTTTCTGCATGCCTCCAGAAATCCCCATTAGTTTTAGGTATTTTATTAAATTTCTGGGTGGAGAATTATCATTTCCTTCACTCTTCAAAAAGGGAACTTCCCCTATGGATTCAAAGAAAGGTTTACCTTACATGTTCCATTTTGTGTGCACTAAGGTGCAAATGAAAGCACTAACAGACCTGCAAGCATAAATCACGAGCTGCAAACCTTTACCAAGTACATTATGTTCTAGGAATTGATAAATATGCCATACAACAAATTTTAGATTTTTTTCCATTTATCAAAACTTAAAAGAAATTAGACATTGAATTTATATTTAGGCATGAAGAATTATCCCATACAATAATTCTTCAATCTAGGATAGTTTCTTAGACTACGTTCATTTATGAAAAAACTTTCAAACCAGTTAACTAAAGTCATCTAGCATGTCAAGTCTCAAAAGTGATCTATGATATTATTTGACATATAATCTTCCATACCTGATCATCAACTACCTTCACTTTCACATAGACCTGCCTATACAAAGTATCTAGCATTGCCTGCAAATATCCTTCAATGTACATCTGCAAAAAAAAAATCCAGTTGGATACAATAGAACTCAGAAAGCCAAATAATTAAGGTAAATAATCTTGAAAGGTGACAGCAAAAAAAAATTGTTGTATAGTTCCAACAAAAGAAATGTACTTGTGCTGCAAGTTTAACAAAGGTTTTGCCTAAGAAAGAAGAAACCTATTATAATGGTGAAGCATAATTATCATTCATGTTGACACAATAAGTCTGAAGTATGATACCACTAGCAATAAACATTGTGCTCAGTGTAGCACTGGGAAACCTATATTTATGCATACCTCATTTACGCCAGCACTGTTGTCAAGCTTAATCCGACGTGTGCAACTGCCTCTGACAATAGCTGTACTTAATGTTGATGGCTCCATAGCTAGTTTGAGTATGCCACGGCGGAAACCATTCACCTTGAGTTACATGATAAACAAAGCCCAAAGGTTTAGTCATAATATTGATGAAAAGGAGGCAATTCAAGCAAACATAGCTCTATGATGGCTTCAGAACATTCATGTAAATGTTAGATGAAAAAGTTTCTGCAGAAAAACTGAAGCTTTTTCCTCTACTGGCTTTTCTTAAGTATCAGGAGACAATTCCAAATTTCGCTGTCTTCAATAAAGAGAATTAAAATATCCCAATATTTGACATATACAGAGAATTCTTTGTTCTGGCAATCAAACAAATGAACAGGAAAACATACCAATCCATCCAAACCACTTGTTTCTGCCCCTTTCAGTACACTATCTGAAACTTCCATGACCACAGCAAACAACACACTTGATCCAGCTTTCTTCACCTGCAATAAACAAAAATGCTCTTAGTAGACAAAAATTCATGTTGGGAAGAGGTTATTGCCATAATACTAAGAATCAATACATCTCATTATTCTCGCTGTATTCCTCAAAACCTTCAATATATTTAATTATTTATTTTAGGAAGTAATTACAACAAGGGACATCAAACACAAATTTAAGGCCAGGATAGATAATTACTGTATGCCCCAAATCTACAGAGCGATGTGTGCCAAACCCTTTCTTCTTGATGCCTTTCCTTAGCAGATTGAACATGCCTGGAATTGAACTAATACATTAATAATAGTTTTGAATTTTACCCTCATTATCATGAATTAAATGATGTTTTAAATCAAGAAGATACCATTGTGCTTGATCAAAACCTACAGATAATAAAAAGGATCATTAGAGTTTAACATAATGGAAATTTGTCAATCAAATATAATAGCTGTTTCTAATTTAGACTTTAAAATCATGCTTTTTAATATACAAGAGGCTTAGACCTCTATTAGTTCATTGTTTCTGATTTTGTCTTCATCTTCATGCGATTTGTAATGGGGTGTTGTATCTGAATGTTTACTTATTATTCATGCATCCATCTATTGGTTGATTGTTGGCTCTTAAAGAGCACTTCAAATCTGCTACTAAGAAATATATATAACAGCAATTCGTTTCCATGATGTTGTCCACTATGGTATGGTCAGAATTGCATTTTTGTATCATTTTGATACTTTTTGCAACTTGGGTAAATTATTGAGTTATTAAATAATTATTCACTTAAGTTGTCTAATGTTGAAATATTAAAAAGACAACTTAGTGTAATAAATTGTTAAAAAGGTGTTAAGTTGTGCATCGACTTGGAGCCTAGTATGGGTATGGATGCGAGAATGGGAACCTGAATTGAAACAACTAGGCAACTTTCTAAAAATAACAAACTTCTCCAAGTGTTTGGAGAGCTCCCAAAAATTTGAAAATCAATTTTGAAAGCACCAAGAGACTCACCAAGACCAACTGAACTCATTGCCAAGAACACCTTTGCTAAACTAACCCTGTGCTCTCCAAGAACTTTGGAGTTCTCCCTTACCAATTAGCCGACGGGAAAACTCAGATAACAAGATAATTGTCCACAAACTAATCATGCTTGATAAGGGGACATTATAGATGATGTACAAGGTGAAGAGTAAATCACTTTAAATATTATAGGCAACAATTGTTATAAAATTGACTATTCCACTGTAATTAAATTTCTAAACTTGTGGCCATAAATAGCTATTTTGCTTATTTTCATAGTTCACTGCAAGTACAAAAATGCTAGATATTGTTGGTATGTATAAATCTAATTCAAAGCAACTTCCTATTCATTTTTAGATTATTTACTTTTCATTCCTTATTACCTCTTGTTGCCACAAGTCGAATAGTAGCACAATTGAATGGTGTTGGGACTCTCAATAGTGTCTGAAGATTGAAATGGAAAAAAAATTGCTATCTAAAATTTCAAACCCTTGCCTTCTGAACCCACCAAACCCTTGTGTGGTTGTAGTCACCTTTTGAACCCATGAAAATAAAATGACAAAATCGTGTCGTGTTGTCAAATGTTAATAGGTTTATTATGTTGAGTTAAACCATTGAGTTATGTGCTTTTCTCGAGTACCTGTGATTTTTGCTATATGAATCATGATAAGTTTTTTAAATTACTTAACATTGAGTTTTACTAAGTCACTAAAGTTTTCACTCACGATTACTTGCAAGTCCTACAAGTAATCACAAAGTTTTTAAACCTTTACATTTTTCATATGGACATACCCAACCTCCTGAGAAAAACCTATTGTATTGGCATACTTGAATCCCTATAAGCGTTCAGGTTCCCATTCCTGTATCCATACCCATACTAGTAAGTTAAATTTTAGGCTAAATTTATCTATTCACTTTTCCTCTATTTAAGAGAGCATCTCTACTTGGAGGCACTTGGATGATTAGAGATAGTTGAAAAATGTTGTAGCATACAACTTTATTGACTTCTATGGGAATCCAATGGAATTTGAGGTGTCAAATTCTCTTTCATGCAAATTTGTCCCTTGACACTAGGGAGTTGAGGCTCCTTAGTCAAGAGTTGGCTATGCTAATAAGTGACCACAATTAATTTCAAGTTTTTCTCTAAAAGGACTTAGCATGAAGGGATATTCTTTGCTTCCTTCTACAATACTACTGGCATATTTTGTTATCTAAACCAAATAAGATAATTTTTTGAAAAATAGTGTTGCAAGCTATGCAATTTAAGCCAAATATTATGGGCTTGAATCATTATTGTAAGGATGCCTTCAACCCTAAGGATGAGAATAGGTAGTAGCATCTCATATGTCAAAGGATATATCCATTTAGCACACAATATATTGTTGAAAAAATAACCAAGTTTCTACGACGAAATAGGAGGGGGATGGCATGTTTCTAAGATGAAGACAACAAGGGATGGGAGGACAAATTTTTTGGGAGGCCATGTTTTAGGGGATGATAGGGGATGGCTATAAAAAATAGGGAAAATTTAACAGTATAGGAAATTTGAAATATGATAACATTGATAAAACATTCATCATATACATTATAGAATCTCAATACCTAACATTAGAGTTGAATTGATATTTCACACAACCATCAACAAACAAATTAACAGAATGTAATTTTTTTTTATTGTCAATGTGAACATATATTATATAAAAATTACAACAAAATAGCAAAAAGTTGCATGTTTGAACTAGAAAATGAGATAGAAATTTTGCTGCTGTCCTAATCAGCATTTGCTAACACTACATCAAAATTGGAGCTTGAAATGGAGTCATTGCCACTATGAAGAGTTGCCTCATCCAATGGAACTCCAACCGATTCCTCCCATGCATCCTCGTCATAAACCTGTGTGGCATCTTCAAGTTGAACATCCCAATTTCTAGCTAGAGTTTGATGATAAGATGTTGTTGTAAATAAAGTCTTGTACCTAGTTAAAAACACATATATGCGTGTTTGTGGGAAGGGATCCATTGACATGGATTACAGAGCATTCAATGATGTTCTTTGTGTGCCTTCATTGTCAACCAATATCCTTTCTATCTATCAGATCACACATGGTGGAGCAGGCAAGAGTGCTGAGTTCACACCAAATTTTGTCATAATCCAGGATTTGCATAGCAGAGATATAGTTGCAATTGGGGAGGTTGATTACAAATCTCAAGTCTACACCTTCTCACATTTTGCTCCAATGATTCGAAAAATGTTCACATTGAGGCATCTTGTGTGAACACTTTTGAGGAGATTCAGTATGGTCATTTGAATGTTGGTATTGTTTCATCTACTGAGGACCTAGTGACATGTGTTGATATTTTATCTCCTTCATCTACTGTTGCATCTAAGGATGCTTGTGTTGCCACAATTTTGGCTCCTTGTGATTTAGTGTAGTAGGACATTCATCGTCTTCCAAAGATGGCTACTTGGGATGAGTACTTGACAAACATTGGTGGTTTGTTTTGTGAGTCCTGCATTTCAAATTTGGGAGACATCATCAATGACATTCATCTTCTCTTTGATGAATGTAGGGAACACTCGAACCCTCTTGAGAATTCTTTGCAATTTGGCATGTGGATACTTTTGGCCAACATTTGGAGGATGCTTCTTTGTCTTCAAAGAAGATATCTTTGTCTTTGGATTGTGTTCTACAATCGTTTCTAGGAGATTTTGGATTGTCTTCTTCGACAGTGTGGCCTAGAACGCCTGTTTGGAGTGTGACATCTTTCGGCATCAACATGGAGACACTTGAGCATTCTTCAAAGACATCACACATCATCTTTCTTCCCGCATTTTCCTTTCAAGAATGGAAAGACATCCTACATATCATCTTGGTTTTGTTTCTTCCTAAGGTAAGGAATATTGTTCAACGCTTTTGGATCATCTTCATTGTTCAATGTCGAGCTTCTACCATCATTGCAGGAGACTCAACATTGAGGGTAGGTTGCATGGTCTCTCCTCTACTTCTCTCTCTTATGGCTCTCTTATGGGGTGGTCCTTTTCCTTGAATGGAGTTTGGTCCTTCTCATTATTCAATGAGAGTACTTTGTTTTCATCTCTCTTTTGGGGAGGAGTTTTGTCCCATTGGGTTTTCTCCTTTTCTTTGTTTGTGAGAGATTGCATTTGCATGTAAATGGGTACCTAACATGGCCTCGTAGCCCACACCCATCCTTGCATATTTGCATCATTTGCATAATAATCTACTCCCTAAGTTGCACTTAAGGGGGGGTGTTGGTGTAAATAAAGTCTTGTACCTAGTTAATTCATTACTAGGGGTCTTAAGAGACTTATTTGCATGTTAAGTTTACTTAGGTCATAGGAGGGAATCTTTCTAGAAGGTGTTAATTATTAGATCTTATCTTATCTTTTGACTTATAAAGCGTGTGTCCTAGGTAGTTGTGATAAGTTGTAACATGACATAGGATTAAGACACTTGTCATGATCCTGTTTAAACCTATGTCTCACCTTGGCTATATAACTAGGTGGTCTCGTGTGTAAATTAACAATTGTCATTCTAAATTCTTGGATAATCAATTCCATTGCAATCTTGAGCATTGCATGTTGATCTCTCTTGTGCTTTCATGAAGTTCCTAGATCTTGGGTGGCTATAATCTTCAGCCAAATCATGCATGGTGTAGAGTTATTCTATTCCAACTCTTACATAAGAATCTATTGATCATGAAACTGCAAGGCCCTATGTGCAACTACTAACTTCTCCACTCATCAAGAGGTAACCTTACTTTTTTTGACTAACTAGAAGTTGTATGTGGACCAATTCCTCTCTACAACAAAAGAACTAGCAACCTATGAAAGGAGGCAGGTGGCAAGTATTCTCAACTCTAGTGCGTCCTTGCATACCACAATCACCATCAATTGAGTCAATTTGATTTAATATAGCTCTATTTGTCCTTTCTTTTGGTTTACACAATGTTGAACTATGAAGATTGAAAAAGGCTAGCTACTATGGTCAAAGTAAAGAAGACTTTTAATCACCATACATCATTTGAAAGGCCTTCATGAACCCTTTTTTCACTTCTTCATCATGAGATAGAGACAATCTCCCAAGCCTTGTTATATTCCATTTGGGATTTAGAGAATACACTATCATATGGAGCCAATTGTTCATTGTGTTCCACTACCACATTATAATGGACCTACTATGCTCCTCAAAAAACCCAAAGTAGGATCCCTACAATGAATTGTTGCTTCATCAACCCAAGCATGCCATTAGATGTCTCATAGATCTCTCCAAGACAAGAAGAGTTTGTATCAATATATTATGTGACCTACACAATAGATGAGATGGAGCAAACATATCTACAAACTAGCTATATAAATAAAATTTCAAAAAAGATTAAAACTCAAATGACAGAGTGAATGCTATGACAAAGAATGGAAATTTTAATAAATTAACACTTTAATAATATAATAATAAAATCAATAATTTTTTACTTCACTATAGACCACTAATCATCATGGAGGATCTTTTGTGTCACACTTTTTCCTTCATCTATGCTTGCCATTGCCTATCTACCCCCCACTAGATTAACCATCATATGGTAGAGGCTCTTGGATCTCAAGCATCTTGAATAACAAAATAAAATTATTAGCATATCTAGTATCCAAGGGCTTAAGGAATTCCTTCCTCAATAAATTCCTAAACAAAGCAAGCGAGGTGTGATGTTTGCAAATGAACATATATACGTCTCTAGCTTCTACCACCATTGCCTCCTCCTAATCTATCTTCTTCATGTATTCCAATGTGTTGTTGAATGCATGAACATAACATGAGGTCCAAAAAATATGCTTGTAAGCGCCCTCCATCATCAAACCAACTTACATACACAAGTTGAATTAATCACCACTTGTACAAACATTAAAAGATCCAACCTTTTCGATATCCTTCAAAATCTTAAATTGAAAATTTGTATACTTCTCCTTTTGTAAACAATCAATATTTCTAAGAAGATAAGAGCTAGCTAAACTTATGAAAATAGTATTGATGAGTAGCTGATGTATAATATCAATCCACCCATCCATGATGATAGAGCAATAGTCATTTATCCAAGTTCATCTCATTTCCTTCATTGCTTACTCACCTTAGAATACTCTCTACTAAGAAGGGTGGTGCATAACTTATGTTTTGTAGGGAGAAAATGAGGAACCAACAACAATTGCATCTTTGAATATTTGTTTGAAATATGAAGAATGTGCCACATGAAATGATATGCCATGAGAAAAGGAAATTTGACAATAGAAGTGTAGTGTCGGTAAATGCACACCTTTACGTTTTCACACTATGTTTGCCTCCCCTCAATTAATTGGACATAATTAAGCCTCTAATTGACCCAATTATGCATTTAAAAGCCTAATTAATTTTGTTTTCCAAAAGGGGAACCTACATTAAACAATTGCAAACATCAAATTACACATCTTGGAAAATGTGTGTCTTAGGTTTAGGGCCTAGGACCCATTCGTTGGTCATCCTTAAGTTTAGGATCCCATTTTTTAATATGTTTTTGGCAGTATTTTTTTATTCAAATTCAAATTGCAATTGTCGGCCTATGATGTTTAATTGTCAGGAAATTAACCTATAAATACAAGGTCTTTTATCAATTCAAATCTAACAAGCAAGAGGCAACTTTCACAAGAGCAAAGATTATTGTCAAAAGCATTCAAGAGCAGATTTATCAGTCAATTATTGCAGCAATCAAGATTAAGATCATGTTGTCAAAGTTACTTACATTCATGCATGTTTTTGAAGCAAACATTGTGATGTAGGTTTCAAGTTTTCAAGCATCAAAACAAGTGTCAAATCAAGCATCCAATTGAGCCATTTCATGCAAGATCTAATCTTTGAAGTGATGTGTTAGACTTGAGTCCTCCAAGGGCAGCCATTAAACGGTTTGGTGAGTTGCAACAAGCTAGTGTTCATTCATCATTCCTTCCATTTATGATTTCATTTCATTATCAAGGTTTAATTACCAAACTAGGGTTTGACCAAGGCAAACCCTTATACACCAAAAACAAACATTTTTCTCCTCTTTGTGTGTTTGCAGATGTATAGGTGAAGGAGGAGTGAAATTGGATCAAAAGTGCAAAGTTGTCAAGACACGGAAACTCATTTACAAAATTTGTTTTCGGCCTTCCCACAATAAAACCTGGAGAAATCAGAGCCTTAGATCCAACATCAGAGGACCGCAAAAAGAATTTTCAGAAAAAGATACAAGGACATATTTGCTAGAATAGGACGCCTTATGACACTTTTGGAGCAAGGTACAAACCATCTTAACCTTCTCAGATCTGCTAGTTAATGATTGCTTCTGATAGTATTATCATAATACTTTGCATTCCAATTGGTAGATCTCAGTTATTAGATCATTAATGCACTTTTATTCATCTCCCAAAAGTGCCTTTTAGTCATATATTGGGGTGTCCAGCTTTGGCTAAAGCGTCCTTATACAGTTTTTGGGATAAGATTTTCTAGGTTGATAGATATCATCCTATAAACCCAAATCTGCCTGCAAATTGTATTTTTTGTTAGTATTATGCTTTAAATCTGCATTCCAAGCTTTACATTGCACAATTGAGCTCATTAAGCGTTTTCAATTATCTCCCCAAAGTGCATTTCAGTCATATTTTACAGTTTTCTGTCATAAGAGAGAAGAGATCACAGTGTCCCAATACTTTGAGTTGACTCACCTTAAGGGTTGTAGGTCAATTCTAATCTCTTGTGGCACTATCCTTCTTCCTCATGAAATAGGAAAAGGTGGGCTTATGATTAGGTGGACAACCCTTTTTGTGCTTTTTGGCATAGGTCCCTCATTTCTAGGTCTTCCTATTTTGCACATCACCATTTTTCTTCATTTCAAGAAGATTCGGCGATTTCTTGTGATTGCAAATTAAATATCCTTGCAAAGCTAGTAAACCTTCTCTTTCCCTTGCTAGAACCCTCTCCCCATTGTCTCTCAACATCCATGATTTGGTAGGAAATTACATACTAAGTTGCATAGTCTCTATTGGCATTGCCTTATTTCTTGCTTCACTCTTTATATGCAACCTAATCATCTCGGCCTTCTCAACTAGAGTTATTATTTACAATTTTTTACCTCCTATCCACTTATACATAGAAGATTGAGAGTAAACACTTGTGTAGCTGCCCCTATAGTCTTTGTTGCATGAATGACATACCCACACTCTACTCCCCCTTGCATTTTTTTCTTTTTTTGTCTATGGTTGTTGCAAATTGTAGAAGGGATTTTTAAAACTAAATTAGTTCTTTGCAAAAAGAAATTATTAGTTCAGAAGGGCATTCAAATAGGTTATTCGAACTCACAGTCCTTGCAACAATTCCACTCCCAAAAGAACCCCAATAGTATCTTTATGGCCTCTTTCTTGAATTTGAACCTCTTTGCCTTCACTAGCCTCACTACTACTCTTTTCTTTGTTGAAATTTTAAAACAAAGTTGCAAGTGCAAATATAAAACAAACAAACAAACACACAAAAAATCCCCCCTCAATGTTTGAAACTTTGAACAAAATTTAAAAATGCAAAAGAACTTGCACAAATAAATAATGGATAGTAAATTTACCCCAAATGACATAGTTTTCATAATCTCTTGCTTTCTTCTCATTGTTGTTCTTTTCTTTTCTCACAGTTGTTTTCTTTCTTTTCTTCTTCACAATGTAAAAAATTGAAAAATGATTTTTATTTTTCATTTTTTTTAAGTTGGTGTGGCTATTTTAGGTTTAGGGTTGGTGTAAAGGGGTGTGAAGATCCTTGTGGGGGCTCCCCATCCAATTTTCTTTCAATTTTGTGGTTTTTAAAAGATAGTGAATTTTATGTCCCTACCATCCCTTGCACAAGATTTTACATTTCATGAACATTTCTGAATTTTTTTGAATTGGGTATAAGGGGGGAGTCATTTCCTACCAATCCCCACTTGCCGAAACACCCCCTAATAGAAAGGGGCCAAAATATGTAGGAGACATGTCCCCAAGGTACATAGGCTTATATGCATGTTCTTATTCAAAAATTTTGATATGCAAGTGGTGCCAGCTATGATGCAAAGAGGAAGATGCTTCGGTCATTTTAATTCCACATTAATGGATATAATTTAATCCTTCACCATATTGCTTCAATTCACAAATTTTAACACTTTTTAAGCTAGGCTGACATTACTATATTTAAAATTTTAACCACAAGATGATAAATGCAATTATACCTAGAGTCAAACCCTGAAGATCAACAGAACCCCCTGATGGATCAAAGAATAAATGTAAAGATGAAGATGCTGAGTCGTCAAAAATAGATGCAAAAGCAGGAGGTAAAATTTTGCTTCCTTTAGCAATATATATTGCTCGCATAATATACCTGTAGAAGAGTAAAGACATATAAAAAACAGAGAACATCAGATCACCTACACAAAATATATAATAGATTTTGATGTGAAAATAAAGTTATTTCCTATAGAATTGTGAGTCAATATAACTATTAATGAAACTAATTTGAAAGTTATGCCTACCATGAATAATGCTGAGCACATTTGATGGCCAATTGACGAAAAGTAACCAATGCATTTGAAAGAAGAATGCCATTCAGCTCCACAGAAGCTCTTTTTATAGCTGGAACCTGAATTTAAAAAAATAAACTCACACTGGATTTAACTGTAAGTTACAAGAAAAAACAGTCTGTAATGGCTTCCTTATTATCATAATTTTACTACCTTTATCACAGAATGCAACAAGGACCGTAATGTTTCCTGGGCTGATGTATAATTTGCATTTGGATGTCCTGGAAGAAAGTTTCCTATAATCTGCAAGTAAAATCTCTTTCATTACTCTGGATAACACAAATTGAAGTGCTAATGACAAATTGTTTGCTGTTATTTAAATGCATACAACCATTGTTCCTATATCTGGAACATACATAACATACCTTTATTGGATGAATTTCAAAACTTTCAAAATAAATCTCTCGACTGGAAGTTGTCTTGGCCAGAGAATTTCGGTAGAAAGGGACCAGCTTCATTAATGTATCTTCATCAATATTCAAATCAAAGGCCTATCAAGAATCAATATTAAAAGTTCAAATTAGTAAGAAGTTTGAACTAACAGTCTACCAAAGAGGATTTCTTAGACTACACAGACTGGCACATATGTTTGTTTTCCCTTTCCATATGCATAAACAGTCCATTGTGTGACAAAAGAAGCAAATACAACCTTACATAAGTTAGCTCCATGAGGCATTTTCATGCATACCATTATAAAAATGAATAAGTATTTTACTTGGTATGGACTTTACAATCTTACTTAAGTTAGTTCCATGGGGTATTTTCATGCATACCATTAGAAGAATGGATAAGTACTTCACTTGGTATGGATTTGATGTACTATTATAAATAATAGCAGACATATGTAGCGCTGCTTCATCCCTGTCAGAGCTGTCTTGCTCATGCATCCGTAGCATTGCTGCGAAGGGAGCCCCTTGCCACTTCTCATCCACTTCTAGTGTCTGTACATAAGAGAAATTTAAATAAACATATCTAGCAGTTGGAAATAAATTGATTAAAGCAAAGGAATTGATTTTAATCTCCCTTATGTTTTGCCAATATCTCTTGTATGGTATATAGTTCTCTACATGTCAACTTGTACAGATCCCACTAGACTCTTAAATGTGTGCTGGAAGACATACCTTAACTTTAAACTGGCATAATGTATGTTTGCTTGCAATGGTGAATTCGAGCATCAAGTTTCCAGTTCTTGCAACTATTATAGGCATACTGTTTCTGTTATGATTTGAAATGTTGAGACCCTGTCTCAACAGAATGATTGAACTCAGATGCCCATGCAACTAAACCATCTCATTTATATACATCAATTAATCTTAAGCTTATCATATACCTGCAACTCATGCATGAACTTATTAAAATTTGAATCAAATTTTCAAATTTTACTGTGCCTACTTGAAAATTTGAATGAAGCCTTCAATGGCAGCTTTTACATAAGAAAGGTAAAAGTAAGAATTTTTTCACACCCTATGTGATAAAATTAAAATCAAAGAACAATTATTAAGCAGTTGAAAATTCAACCATACATTAGAGGGGTAGAATCAGGAACTGAAGCATCATTATACATGCAGCAAGTCACTTTGAGTGAGTTAAAAATAAATTTAAATGTGTCTTATTAACTCCTCTACCATTGATATGGCTCTCCAGTTCACCAATCATATTTTGTTTGTCAAGACAAATGAGGTCTTATTCAAAATTTCTTCATTGTTGGCTTAGCTGCCTTCGTATATCTCTCTTAAATACTCATGGCCCTAGCTACCATTCCACACTTTTTTTGAAAATTTCAATGTCCACTAATTTCCTGCCATGAGATCAAACACCAGAAGTGTTGGGAAACTACTTTCATATCTTAGTGATTGGATGGACACAATCCTTTGGTTGGAGAAGAGAGATATGTTAAGAGTAATCATGTATTAGCTAATAATTAATTAATCTTTAATTGATTATTAGTCTAATTCATTTCATGAACTTAAGTTAAACTTAGGAGTGTTTTTTTCTGTTAACTAAAGTGAGCTATTATTAGATCATTATGTCCCATCACATAAGATGATGACACTTGTCATGATCTAATCCCTTTATCATTTACCGTTACTCTTATAAAGCACTCGCCCTCATTGTATTATCTCTCGAAGACTCATGAAGACACTTGAGGTTCATTCTATAAGTTTTTCTTGTTGAGGATATAGCAAATCATTGTTTGCAACTCTATTGCGTGGAAGGTGTTTTTGTTCGTTGTTTGATTTTGTGTCTTGTGTTTATTCACAATTCTAACAAGATGTTGGGTTTAAAAGATAATCCAAAACTCAAGTTTGATTCACCTCCAAAACTTATCAGTGGATATAGGAATATGATTTGACCCTAAAATCACAAATACCCAGTGTTCCACGGGGATGTGTCCCCCCAAAAAAAACCACCCGCACCCGAGACAGGGGGACGCTTGGGAAACGTCCCTCCACCGTCTCCAAGTTTCACTGCCATTTCCTGAACATCTCCTTCCTGAGGGGGACGTTTCCTTGCCGTTTTTGGTAGGGAGACGCCAAAGAAACGCTAAGGAAACTTTCAGACATCCGCTCAATGTCAGGAAATGTCAAAGACATCCCCTCAAAAAAGCAATAAAATAATATTTTTTGTTTAAAAAATAAAACCTAAAGTTAAACCCTATGTATAATGTAAGTCACTTTTATGATTTTATCAATATGATATTTTCAAATTTTTTATTATCATTTGTTTTGTTTGAAGTCGTGCGAGTAAGGGAGTTCAAGGCTAAAGCAATTCAGAGTGAAGACTTACAGCCGTAGGGAGTGATTGACTGGTGCATTGGACTCCATAGCAAGGGTGACTGCAGGATTGAGAGGCGCATAGGTATGTAGCTTTTACTTTTAGTTTTTTTTTTTTTCTTATTTTATTCGGATATGCCCTTTGCCCTTCTTTGGCTTAAAGCCTTAATGCTCCCAGCTCCCATAGATATGTATGCAAAATGTGGAAGCTGGCAGAAGCATGAACTGACTGAATGCCTCAAAGAGATGTCATTGCATGGAATACAATGATCCACATGGCCTTCCCATTTTGCATACATATCTACAACATTAGATTTTTTAAAATCAATGTTTATTGTTTTAAAATTTTAAATGAAACTATCAAGTATCATTTCCTTGAAACTTGAAATTTTCTAAAGCCTTTAGGCAGGTGTAAATCTTAGAGAATTTTGTAACCAAATTATCAAAAATTCTGAAATTATCAGAATTTCTGATAAATCTGATTTCAAAATTTCTAAGCTTTAAACTGGCCAATTACAAATCCATTTTCTGCATATCCTGCAATATTGCAATCCATGAGACCACATTTCTAAGTTTTTTCATTTTTGGAAATAAAATTATAAATTAATAATCATACAATGATCTTGCTATGCATAGGTCTGACTTTTTTTAACATTGTAGGACCTAAGTCTGATTTTTTAACATTGTAGGTCTGATTTTGTTTTTGATGCAGAGCATCTATTGACTTCAAGGGGTTCTTAAGACCCAAAATACAAACTTGAGAAGATCACTTGAACATTCACCAAAATACACTTCTTTGAAATTTGATTCCACTAGACTACCAATACACCAAAACACCAAATCAGGGTTCTAAACTCTTATCAGACCCTAATACACCTTGGCTATCATAAAGATGACAGGATTACACCAATTAAACTTCTTAAAAATGATGATACCTTCATTCTTCAAATGTTCACACCCAAGACACCAATTGCTTGTAGTATTCCATCATGACAAAAATGGGTATATCTTCTAAAACTAATTGAATCTCCAAAGAAAAATTACATTTTCAGGAACCCATTATTGAATACTTTAACATATCCAAAATTAAGGTGGAGTTGTTTTGAAAAGATTTCCCATAAATTTGATTGTCCCACAGCAAATAGCTCCAAATAGGTCTATTTTAGAAAGCATGTCTTCACTAATCAACTTATCAACTATTAATTTCTATTGACAAACCTTTACTAGGCACTAAAACTACAATTTCAACAACTTTTAAAGATTGGAAGACTCTTTATTGCACTAAAATATAAAATCCTCACTCTTGGCCATTTCAAACTAGGTATAACAGGGGTTTATTGAAAATCTGCTTTCCAAACCTTATGCCACTTTAACACTGCTTCGAACATGCTAGAATATGGCTGCACATGGTAAATAAACCATCTCCAAACCTTTAACCCTACGTTTAGCGCAAACTCCATCATTTAGCCCTCACTTTGAATCAAAAATCAATTGGGACAGCAACAAAATTTTGTATCTGGACTTCCCCTGTGTCTGCAATCATAAACACATTAAGACATAACCTATTCTAACCCATTCCACCGATTTACAAAGCCTAAATCGGTGGAATGGTTGTTAAACCATCCTTTGGACTCTCAAAACCCTTAACTTGAGGGTTCCAAACAGTGTACAGTCAAAATGCTCTTAAATCCTCAAAATTTGATGAAAATTCTTCAAACCTCTTCCAAATGGATGTTAACACAAACAACTATGAAGACAAATCAAGATTTACAGCCTAGGAGTGTTGTATTGTTCGTACAGTACTTGTAAAACAAGGAGAAAACGTTGTTTTAGCAGAACAGAGCACTTTTATTCACAAAATTCCTTCAAAATACAATGATCAATCCTTGGCTCGCCTTCACAAGGCCCTTTTAAGGTGTTTACAAGAGTTTTCTTGACTGCCCCATCAGTTACAACCGACACACTAACTCCTTTTACAAAAATGACTCTTCATCTTCTTACAATTTTGCAGTTTTGCAATTTTTTGCATCCTTTGCAACAAAAAGACATTTTTTTCAATTTGACTTCTTTGACCTCCTAAAGACCTAGTAGAGACTCAAATACATTTGAATTGGTCTAAACATGACCTTTTTACATGCATATCATGATGAAGATTCAGACTTTACATGATTTCCTATTGGAGGCATAACTTCACTAGGTGCTCCTCCACCAAACAACCGGTCTCGAAAAGAACTCAAGTCCCTTTGAGAACTGAGTTTGAATCAATCTTGCTTCTTTACATCTGCATACCTTTGTCTTGGACTGCTTCTTCTTGAAATCATTTACTTGCCTTTGTCTGTCGCTTGGATTCATTCCATCTTCTACCTTCATTTTTGTCTTCAAGTTCTCTGCCCAATAATGTCTTGTGCCATCAGATTCACAAATCACTGTCTTGACAGTATTTAACTGCCCTCTAACCTCTTTTCTAATCAAAGGGCACAAGACTGTCCTTAGAATGCTTTCACCATGCTTTTGTAAGCAATCATTCCTTTCTTCAATCAATTCATCCTTGACCTTCTCTTGACCTGCTTCTCATCATCTTTTCCAATCATTGGATCACTCTTCAAACTGACTTTCAACTTTTGTGATGGCTACAAACTCTTCAAGTGTTTTTCAGACAGATATCCATCTCCCTCATTGCTTCATCACACAACCTCAGCATACCATCCATCTTACCCAACAAAAGATCCTCGAAGATGCACCTACCCACTCTCTCTCTCTCAGTGGTGTAACTCTCTCTGCACCTTCTCCCTAGCTTAATCTTTGTTGGAGGACAGTGAACACAAACCTCATCCTTATCTGTAGCCAACACACCTTACTCTCTTTCTTGCAGCTTTAAAATGGATCAAGCACCTGCAACTAACAACTTAACAAACCACCAGATCAACCAGCTATGATACCGATTGATGCGGAGCATCTACTGACTTCAAGGGGTTTTTAAGACCCAAAACACAAACTTGAGAAGATCACTTGAACATTCACCAAAATACACTTATTTGAAACTTGATTCCACTAGACTACCAATACACCAAAACACCAAATTAGGGTTCTAAACTCTTATCAGACCCTAACACGCCTTGGCTATCATAAAGATGATAGGATCATAAGATTACACCAATTAAACTTCTTAAAAACGCTGATACCTTCATTCTTCAAATGTTCACCCAAGACACCAATTGTTTGTAGTATTCCGTCATGACAAAAACAGGTATATCTTCTAAAACTGATTGAATCTCCAAAGACAAATTACATTTTTCAGGAACCCATTATTGAATACTTTTAACATATCCAAAATTAAGGTGGAGTTGTTTTGAAAAGATTTCCCATAAATTTGATTGTCCCACATCAAATAGCTCCAAATAGGTCTATTTTACAAAGCATGTCTTCACTAATCAACTTTTCAACCCTTAATTTCTACTGACAGACCTTTACCAAGCACTAAAACTACAGTTTCAACAACTTTTGAAGATTCGAAGACTCTTTATTGCACTAAAATATAAAACCCTCACTCTTGGCCATTTCAAAATAGGTATAACAGGGGTTTATTGAAAATCTGCTTTCCAAACCTCATGCCACTTTACCACTGCTTCAAACATGCTAGAATATGGCTGCACATGGTAAATAAACCATCTCCAAACCTTTAACCTTGCGTTTAGTGCAAACTCCATCATTTAGCCATCACTTTGAATCAAAAATCAATGAAAAATCAATTGGGACAGCAACAAAACTTTGTATCTGGACTTCCCCTATGTCTGCAATCATAAACACATTAAGACATAACCTATTCTAACCCATTCCACCGATTTACAAAGCCTAAATCGGTGGAATGGTTGTTAAACCATCATTTGGACTCTGTAAAACCCTTAACTTGAGGGTTCCAAACAGTTTATAGTCAAAATGCTCTTAAATCCTCAAAATTTGATGAAAATTCTTCAAACCTCTTCCAAATGGATGCTAACACAAACAACTATGAAGACAAATCAAGATTTACAGCCTAGGAGTGTTGAATTGTCTGTACAGTAATTGTAAAACAAGGAGAAAACACTGTTTTAGCATAACAGAGTACTTTTATTCACAAAATTCCTTCAAAATACAATGATCAATCCTTGGCTCGCCTTCACAAGGCCCTTTTAAGGTGTTTACAAGAGTTTTGTTGACTGCCCCATCGGTTACAACCGACCCACTAACTCCTTTTACAAAAATAACTCTTCATCTTCTTACAACTTTGCAATTTTGCAATTTTTTGCATCCTCTGCAACAAAAAGACATTTTTTTCAATTTGACTTCTTTGACCTCCTAGAGACCTAGTAGAGACTCAAATACATTTGAATTGGTCTAAACATGGCCTTTTTACATGCATATCATGATGAAGATTCAGACTTTACATGATTGCCTATCGGAGGCATAACTTCACTAGGTGCTCCAGCACCAGTTTTTAAATCGTTTTCTGTAGCATCATTATCATAATGAGTTCATACAGCAGAAGTGATGATGAGGGTCAAGAGGTTGAAGTAGAAATTTGAAGTGAAAATTAATCATCTGATGATCCAAATTTTCAAATATTAGAAGGGGGTGAACATGGCTCAAATACTGTGTCTCAAACTGACACAGGTTCTATTGCAAGTAAAAATTATAGCTGGCCTTCACAAGTCCTCCTAAAATGGGCCAAGGGCCCCTTTGATCCAAAATCCCCATTAAAACAATTTGCATCTAAGATAGCAGCAAAGCTTGGGACAACTGGGGGCACTAGAAAGTGGAAGTGCCACATGTGTAATCTTGAGAGGTTTGGCAGCATTACTAGAACTAATGCTCAGTTTCTTCTTGTTCGAGACAAAGGTGAAGATGTATGCAAAACGGTGGAAGGGAACATGAAGTACATGGCTAAAATTTTAAAATTATGGGGTTGTAATGAGGATGAAGTACCTATAAATGCTACATTGCCACAAAGGAGTAAGGGTGATCAAATTTCAGTAGTTTCTACTTCTACTTTGCAGAGTCTAAGGCTACCGAATCCATCCAGTTAAAGTGAGGCAGAGCCTAAGGGGAAATGTAAGATGGCATCTTCACAACCATTGGTAGATTTATTCAATGTGCAAGCAAAGGATGAGGCAGATGATGCCATTGGCAAATTCTTCTTTACTAATGGCATTCCATTCCATGTGGCTCGCTCTCCTTATTATAAGGAAGATGTGTCAAAGATAATAAGGGCAGGACCATCATATGTGCCACCTGGTGAGTCTAAATTGAGGACAACAATCTTGGATCAGAACTAATCCAAGATTAATATTTTCATGGAGAAGATGAAGAGAACTTGGGTCACAAGTGGATGCAGCATAGTCATGGATGGGTGGAAGGACATTAGGCATTGTCCACTCACCAATATCATGGTTACATCTACAACGGGCCCTTATTTACTTAGGGCTATTGATTGTTCAGGGCATAGCAAGGATGCTTATTATCAATTCCAAATCCTCAAGGATGCTATAGAGGTGGTTGGGCCACAAAATGTGGTGCAAGCATTGACAGATGCGGCCCATGTGTGCAGAGCTACAAGGAAGTTGATTGAGGCAGCCTATAGACAAATTTGGTGGACTCCTTGTTGTGTGCATGCCATGAATGATGCACTTAAGGACATGGGTAAAATAGGTTGGATCAAATCAATTGTTAGTGATGTTAGAGATGTGCAGATGTTTATCTGCAACCACCATACTTCACATGCACTTTTCAGGACCTTCTCCATAAAGGAATTCCTAAAACCTGTAGAGACTCGGTATGCATCATACTTTATTCTCTTGGATAGGATGCTTGAGTTGAAAGAGGCATTGCAACTTATGGTAATGACAACAGAATGGAACCGATGGCCTGAGTTGGAGATACAACAGGGGTTGAGGGTTAAGGAGGAGGTGAAGAATGATGTCTTTTGGGCTGATGCCAAATATATTGTCTCCATCATTGATCCAGTCTTCATAGTTATTAGATTTGGGGATTCTAATGCACCTTCCCTTGGAGAGGTATATGAGTGCATTGATTCCATGCTTGATCAAATGAAGGCTATTGTGCGAGAGAAGGACCCCATAATGCAATTCTACACCGAGCATAATCATCCAATCATTCAACGTAGATGGGAGAATCCCAACACTCCCCTTCACATGGCTGAGTATGCATTGAACCCAAAGTGGTATGTGCCACATCCCGACAAAATGACACCTATAGAGGATGTTGAGGTTAAGGAAGGGTTCATGAAGGCCATTGACAAAAAGTATGATCCTATAGAGGCCAGCTTGCTTCGTACGGAGTGGAAAAAATTTGCCACTCTTTCGGGATATTCAGAGGCGACCAAGATAGATTTGGAGACTATGTCACAGGAGGACCCCATGTTATGGTGGATTTTGCATGGGCCTAGATCTTTGATTACTATTCTAGCCATTCATTTTTTGTCCCAGGTTTCTAGTTCTTCTACTGTTGAGAGGAACTGGTCTACTTATAGCTTCATCCACTCCATTAAGAGGAACAGGCTTCCTTCTAGGAGGGCAGAGAAGCTTGTGGTTGTACATAGTGCCTTTCATCTCATTGACCGCAACAAAACTACATAGGAGAGTCCAACAACCAGATGGGATGTAGAGCCAGAAGAGCCAGCACAGATAGATGATGATCCTACACAGACAGGGCTGGTTGGTATTGGTTTAGATGAGCTTGAGCATGTGGGGTCCAACAGTTTCAACGATGAGGAGATTGACATGGAGCTTGTAGATGATTTGATCATTAGAGGCATCAAGCTATTAGCCTGGAGCCATTTACTATTTACTATTTAGTATTCTGTTTTTGAAGTTTGAAGTTTGAACATTGTTGATACTTGATTGTAATTACGAATCATGATTCTGAAATTCAAATTATGAAACATCTAGTTCTCGTTCCAATGTCTATATTTTGATTTTCAATGTTCAATGGTTCACTAGTTCATTGAAATCATTGCAATGTGTTTGAACTTTTAAGTTGTACTTTTAACCATAGTTGGCATACTCGCAGAGAACTCGCCGAGTTTTTGAAGTTAACTCGCCAAACCCAAAAAAAGGAGTTTTTTTGAGTTTTTGAAAAAACTCACGAGTACTCGCCAAAAACTCGCGAGTCCGTGCAAAAAACTCGCCTGCGCAGTGTTAAAGGCTGAAAACGTCTTTTATGTTGTTCATTTCATTTCAAAATCAGTTGATACTTTGTGTGAGGAGCTAAAAATCCCCCCCAAGCAAGGAGATATCATTTCCAACGATTTTCCATCGAGGAGAGCGGATTCAAACGCCATTTTGTGTGGATTTTGAAGAGAAATTCGATTCATAGGTAGGGTTTTTGTTTTTGTTTTTTGTTTTTGATTAATTATTTTCTTTCATTCTTCTTGCAAAATACTCATTCCAAATTGAAAAAAAGACATGATAGAGCACAAAGAAACAATTTTTTTGCATTTAGAATCCAAAAAACAAGATTCATCACAATTTTTTGTTGATTTTTGCTGATTTTTTTCATTTTTTTCACTGTTTTTTGAAATTTTCAAACCTAGATTCATTTTTTGTGTAGAATGATAAGATTAGTTAATAATGTTAATTGATAATTCATTTAAACACATTTGTATCAATTTAAATCAAATTTAGCTCTAGATTTTTGAAGTTTTAATGATTTTAGGTTGTTTTTTAATTTTTTTTGTATTAAAAAACTAATATGTTGTACATATTTTTGAATGTGTAGATTGATCATTGATCAGTGAATACACATTACACACTATAATGGCTTCTGGCTCTGGTTCAGGCTCAGCATCAGGTTCCGCCCCCGCCCCATCAAGTTCCACCCCTCGCACACCATCATCATGGGTTCCAGGCACTCGTCCTGCAGGGGCTAGAGACCCTACATGGAAATATGGTGTCAGAGGGCCAGTGCCTGGAACAGTTGTTTGCGGTGAATGCAAAAATACATATCATGGAGGCATAAATCGCCTCAAATACCATCTAGCAGGCATTCCTCAGCGTGATTCCAAGGTTTGTGGGCAGCCCAAAGAAGAGATTAGAAGAGAGATGCTTGCCCTACTTTCACTTGCTGAGGAAAAAAAAATGCAAAGGGAGAGGGCTAAAAAAGCCATAGCAGCATCCATAGCCAGTGGACATGCGCATGCCCATGGGACTCAGGAGCACGGGGTCGAGCACATGGAGATAGAGTCAGATGAGGATGAAGATATTATTGGCATTGTGGGCTCTCTTCATGGTCCACGGATTCGCACTCATGGCACAACCGCCACAGCCACACCATCCTCTAGGCCCCCCTTTTCCTCTAGTTCGACTAGAGTGCCAATGCCACCACCACCTTCATCTTCACGCAACCCACAGAGTTTTTTTGTGCCAAGAAACACACCAGGAGCACAGGTATCATTGGAGGCTACAAGGTGGAACAAGGAGGTGCATGAACATGCCAACATGGCATGTGCTGATTTTTGGTATTTCAATAACATACCATTCAATGTGGCGAGTAGTCCCTATTGGCACAATATGGTCACTTCATTGACAGTTGCGGGAAAAGGCTTCAAGCCACCTTCTCGCAAAGATTTGAGTGGGAGGTAAGTGACAAGTCAACTTAAATTTTATGTTCTTTAATTTAAAATTTAAATTACTTTATTATTTATGTTGAATTCAAGCTATTTTTTGTTTAAAACTTACAATTTTGTACTTATTTAATTATTTTACTTTGTACTTGCAGGTTGCTCACAAATGCAACCGAAAGGGCAATGCATGTGGTGGAAGAGCAAAAAACTAAATGGAAGAAATTTGGCTGCTCAATTCTTTCTAATGGGTGGACGGATGGGAGAAACCGCACCATCCTTAATTTTTTGGTTGCTTCCAAAGGTGAAGTTGTGTTTTGGAAGTCGGTGGATGCTTCCAACAGGATAAAAACTGTAGATACATTGTGTACGTTGTTGGATGAAGTTGTGATGGAGGTGGGGATTGCTAATGTGGTGCAAGTCATCACAGATAATGCAGCAGCGTATGTGGCAGCTGGAAGGATGCTTGAGAGTAGACATCCATCACTCTTTTGGTCACCTTGTGCGGCTCATTGCCTTGACCTTCTTTTGGAGGACATAGGCAAACTTGTTTGGGTGGCACCGATTGTAGATGATGCAAGGAGCATCACAAAATATATCTACAATCACCCTTGGGTTCTTAGTTTGATGAGAGAGCATACGCAAGGGAAGGAGTTGGTGAGATCGGGTGCCACAAGGTTTGCAACAATTTTCCTAACGTTGCAAAGCATTTTGGATTCTTTGGGCTCTCTAAAACAAATGTTCGTGAGTCAAGCATGGAATGACTCTCATATTCAAAGAAGGCCGAAGGAGATAGAATTTCTGCAATAGTCTTCGACCCCTTGTTTGCACAAAAAGCTACAGAGATCGTGAAGGTAACTTCCAAACTTTGATTTTAATTTTAATCTCAAGTTGAATATAAATATATATTTTTTAATTTAACTTTAAGCCTTTCATTATAAATTTCTAACTTTGATCTTTTTGTATTTTTAATGAAATATGCTAACCAATTTTTTCGATGAAGTAACACAACATAACCAGCACTTAACCGACTGGATTAGTGTTAGCATCAAACTGAAAACTGAACTAGGAATGAAAACTACTCAACGTCAAGAATGTGCACTCAAGATCACACTGAGGGCGAGGTGCTAACATATGACGGAGTGTTGAAATTTGAAATTAAGAACTGTTAGGCGGATAACCAGCCATGAAAAGCATTTCCACACTACCACCAAACAGTGGGGGGAAAAGATTACAATAAAAACAATTCGTCCGCTGCGGCGGGCATCCACAGAGCTGTGGGAATTCACCACTATGAAAGTGGGTATAAGAGAGTTACAAACAGATTTATCCACACTGGCGGTAAACCATCCAGGGGTAATTTAATGATAAAACAAAAAGTAATTGCAGAACTGAAAGATTGGTTGGATTAGTAATGCTTAATCTCAACCTTACAAAATAACTCTGCAGATTACAAATTACAATGATAATAAATGAACCTTAGTCATGTAGTATGATCTTTTACAATGATATAACTCTCAAATACTGAAGTATATGATCAAAAACTGGAAATTGCAACAATCTGATATAAAAATCAGAATTCTGGAAATTCAACCAGCAAACTGTGAAATCATAAAATGCTCATAAGTTGATCAATTTACCTCCGAATGATGTGATATCAGTTGTAGATGTTTTCTAGAAGTGTGGCGCCCAAGATGCCAACCAGAAACCATCACCAAAGACTCCTGTTTATTTAGCACGGATCCCAATGCTCATTTAAATGGTACGGCCTCCTCAAGAAATCGATTTTGCAAGATAAAAATAATTACTTGGAATTAAATTCCAATTCTTTGTGGAAGGTGGCGCCTTGAGTCAACAATGGATTGCCAAAGTACCCAGAACAAATAAAAAATCACTCCAAAAGATATATTCAAAAATCAGCTTCAGCTGTAGAAAAACCAGGAAACTCAAAACTGTGAAAATACTCCAAATTCTTCAATCTTTGATGCTCAATCTGCTAGTCTGATGTGAGAAGCAGAAATGTTCCAACTAGGTGTTGTATTTCAAACACGAAATTGGGAAGGGGCTAGGAGGTAGCATCCTCGAAGTAACAGCAAAATGTCCATAGTCATTTTGACAGCATAACAGTAAGGTAAACAATGGATACCAAATGTTGGAGCAATGCCTTCATTTTATAAAAAACTGAGAAACTCATCACCTTCCAAGAAGGTACGCCAAAAGTCACCTATTTGAATTCTTTTCCAACTTTCAAAATATTAATTCTTCAAAAAGTGGCGTCCAATTTCAAGCTGAAGAAATATTTCAATAAAGAATAAATAATCTTATAATGAAGGCGTACCCTTCATGGCCCCACTTTAAAAACAACTTAAGTTAACTCCTTAGGCCAAGGGGGGGGGGTCAGCAGTGAATTAAAACATAATGCCTTTAATTAAATATTTTTCACCAAATAAAGCTTTCTGAAGACCAAGCCATAATAACAACTGCTCCAACTGCGAAGGACTAAGAATAGACAACAGCAACTGCCACAACTAGCATTTACTATAAATAGTAAATAACATGAAATGCCACAAACTCCAAGCCAAGAAACCCTAATTTCACCTCATTCCAGTCTACGGGTTCCGGAATAGACTGATGAACTGCAAGGCTAATCACTGATGAGAAGGGGACATTACAGTCCGCCCTCCTCGAAATTGCTTGTCCTCAAGCAACTGAAAAGATGGATGCAACAAAATCTATTCACCTTCCCACGTGGCATCTTCAATAGGCAAATTCCTCCATTTAACCAAGTATTCTTTGATTGTCCTTCTCCTCAAAGAACGCTCTCTAGTATCAAGGATTTCTTTAGGAATCAATACCAACTGACCTTCCTCATCCAATGGAGGTAATTCTGAAGTAGCCACCACGTTGTGTCCAATTGCCTTCTTGAGGCGTGACACATGAAAGACATTATGTACTTTGCTTTCAGCTGGAAGCTCCAACTTATAAGCAACTTCACCAATTCTCTTGGTGACTTTGAAAGGGCCATAAAAACGTGGCTTCAACTTTTCCGCACCACTTTTCTTGAGAGAAGATTGTCTATATGGCTGAAGCCTCAAATAGACCATGTCCCCAACTTCAAAAGACCTTTCAACACGCTGCTGATCAGCGTATAAATTTTGCTGATTTTGAGCTTGTTGCAGATTTTCCTTGAGAGATTTCAAGATGTCTTGGCTTTGTTGTAACATATCCAGTGCTTGTGGAGCTCTACTATCACCAAACACTAACTCAACAAAATTAGTAGCCTCATAACCATAAAGAGCCATAAAAGGTGACATCTTAATTGACATGTGATAAGAAGAGTTATAACAATACTCTCCTAAATGAAGCCATTTAATCCAAGCTCTTTGTTGTCCTGAAACATAGTTTCTTAGGTAACCCTCTAACCATTTGTTCACGATTTCTGATTGCCCATCTATTTGTGGGTGATAACTAGTGCTTGGAGTAAGCACTGTCCCACTCAATCTGAAGATCTCTTGCCAAAAAACACTTAGGAACTTGCTGTCCCTATCACTGACAATAGTTTTAGGCAATCCATGCAAACGGAAGACCTCTCTGAAAAACAACTCAGCCACTTGAGCTGCTGTAAATGAAGTGGTAACAGCAAAGAAACGAGCAAATTTTGTTAGTCTATCAACCACAACAAAAATACAATCACGTCCTTGCACCTTGGGCAACCCCGTGATGAAATCCATGGCAATACTTTCCCATTTCTGATTCGGAATGGGCAAGGGCTGTAACAGACCAGCTGGATAAGAGTGTTCATTTTTATTTCTTTGACAAATCAGACACTCTCTAATGTAGTTCAAGACTTCTTCTTTCAACCCTTTCCAAGTGAATCTTTCACGAATCTGCTTATAAGTCTTGAAAATCCCTTGATGACCAGCAAGGGGAACATCATGAAAAGATTGTAGAATCTTCTTTTTAAGCTTAGATTCTTGTACTAAAATGATTCTATCTTTATAGTAAATTATACCATCAACCAACTTATACCTTTCATCAACCAAATGACCCTCTAGCAAGCTGGTTGCAAACTGATTTTTAACATAATCAGCAGCAATTAACTCCTTCCAATCTGCTGATAACTCACAAAGTGACTGCAAATGAGGCCTTCTTGAAAGAGCATCAGCCACTATATTATTTTTTCCTTTGACATATTCAATGTCAAAGTCATAAGCTTGGAGCTTACTTACCCACTTCTGCTGCCTTTCATTCAAATCCTTTTGGCGCATAAAATGTTTAAGACTATTATGGTCAGTCTTAACAACAAATTTACTTCCCACCAAGTATTGACGGAATTTAGACAAAGCATGCATGATGGCAAGCATCTCTTTGTCATAAATAGAGTAAGTTTTTTCTGCCCCTCTCAACTTCCGGCTCTCGAAGACAATAGGATGTTTGTCTTGCATTAGAACAGCTCCAACACCTTCACCTGAAGCATCACATTGTAATTCAAAAGATTTTGTAAAATCCGGAAGAGCCAACACTGGACATGTACTCATGATTTGTTTAAACTTATCAAAAACTTCTTGTGCCTTCTTAGTCCAAAGAAAAGCTCCTTTCTTTGTAAGATCTGTGAGAGGTGCTGCTTGATGAGAATAACCTTTCACAAATCTTCTATAGAATCCACATAACCCCAAAAATCCTCTCAAATGAGATATTCTTTGGAGTTGGCCAATCAAGAATGGCCCTTATCTTTTCTGGATCCACTTTCACACCCTTTGAACTGATAATGTGGCCAAGATATAAGAGTTCTGTCAACCCGAATTCACACTTTGATTCTTTGGCGAACAAACATTCCGCCTCTAAAATACTAAGCACTTCTTCCAAATGCTTAAGGTGCTCTTCCCATGACTTACTGAATATGAGAATATCGTCGAAGAAGACGAGCACAAACTTCCTCAACTGCTGTCTAAAAATCTTGTTCATACAAGATTGAAATGTAGCTGGAGCATTTGTCAAACCAAAAGGCATGACAAGAAATTCAAAATGCCCAAAATGGCATCTAAACGCTGTCTTCTCTATATCCGCCTCCCTCATTCTGATTTGGTGATAGCCTGAACAAAGATCAATCTTCGAGAAGAACATGGCCCCATGGAGCTCATCAATAAGCTCATCAATCCTAGGGATTGGATATCTATTCTTGATGGTTTTCTGATTTAATGCGCGGTAGTCAACACACATACGCATTGTACCATCTTTCTTTTTGACCAGCACCACTGCAGAAGCAAAAGGACTCTTGCTTGGTCTAATGAAACCACTTTCCAACAACTCCTTGATGGCTTTTTCAATTTCATCTTTCTGCCTCTTTGGATAGCGGTAAGGTGTAGTCATGACAGGTTTTGCTCCCTCTTCTAACTCAATCACATGCTCAGAACCTCTTTCAGGAGGTCTTCCAGGAGGTAGGCTTTCAAAGACTTTGCTCTTCTTTGAAAGTAAGGCTTGAATATTAGGATGATATTGCCTTTTCTCCTCTACCGGATCAGTTGGTAGAACCATACATTCAACAGCCCATTCAACCTGATCGTGGCGGATCAGCCTTTCCATCCTCTTCAAAGACACAATTCGAGGGCCTCCATTTGACATCCCTCTTAAAACAACCTTCCTTCCATTAGACTGAAATTTAAGCTCCTTGGTTTGCAAATTTAATGTGATCTCACCAAGAGATTGCAGCCATTGTATGCCCAACACAACATCAGTGTCTCCAATTCCCACCACATAAAAATCATCTTTAATCTCATGATTCCCCAATTGCAAAGAGAGGTTAGGAATCTTCCTTGTGCAAGACATAGTAAAACCATCAGCAACCATTACCTTGAAACCATCAAATTCTTTAGTTTTCAAACCTTTTTTAGCAACTAGTCCTTCATCAATAAAATTGTGAGTTGCTCCGGTATCAATTAGAGCAACTATCCTTTGTGAATTTACAACTCCATGAACCCTAAAAGATTCATTCTTTTGAAAACTAGATAGTTGTGCAAAAGCACTACTATCTCCAACCTCTTCGGACTTGTCTTCTTGAACTTCTTCACCTTCACTAGCTGATTCGTATTGCTGATCAGACGAATCAGATTCTGATCCATAATCAGAATAGCCCTCCATTAGATTTGCTTT